>CM070028.1:12561127-12622709 GCA_036247105.1 Cirrhinus mrigala
CCCAATGTTCACACTTCTAGCAAAGGAACTGGATCTACCTCCCTAGTCGTCACCGTGAATCATCTTCTTCCTGTCATTCAGGAATGTCATTCTAAGTACTGTACTATTAATCTCTTTGTATTTTAGTTAAAATGTGGTTAACAGCAGCTTATTTT
This sequence comes from Cirrhinus mrigala, assembly GCA_036247105.1. Taxonomy (NCBI): domain Eukaryota; kingdom Metazoa; phylum Chordata; class Actinopteri; order Cypriniformes; family Cyprinidae; genus Cirrhinus; species Cirrhinus mrigala. The sequence goes on from CM070028.1 coordinate 12,561,283, forward strand.
CAATTACAGCACCACATATTGTTAGTATGTCTAGAATTAACATGTGGACCAGCAATGAACCCTAAATGAGCTTTTTTTTTCTTATGTACAGAAATGATTAAAACTCATTAATTAATAAATTATTATTATTACATTATTACTCAATAACAGCATACACTAGGAATAACAGCAAAAAGTAACAATTAATCTGATCCACACACCTCACTCTGTTCTGTCTTTGACCAACGTAACCAGCTGTAAAGCTCGACCGAACAACCAAACTACATTCAAGCCTTCTAACCAGTCGGTTTTCAAAAAATGTTTGGATACTGGATATTAATATACGTATCTGTAATGAATATAATTCATGCAACCTAATGGAAAATAAACTGTAGTTTCTCTAACATTGTAGCTGTTAGCTTTCATGCTACCTTATTGCTATAGCACGTGGCATTGATGGTCTTAAATTTTGTCTCAGTTTACAGAAACATACCTTTGTCCCATGGTATTTAGTTTTTTTGTTGTTTTTTTCATACGAAAATGTGGCACTTGAACAATTTAAAAAAAATTAAAAACAGTTTTTTAATTGTAACTAATGACAAGCTATCTAGAACGGTCCATGTGGCTGCGTCAATATGGCATTGGCGCGTTCGTGTACGGATGTGACGTTTTTCAGGTGGCTAAAGACGGAAGTATTAATCTATCTGGGCTGGCTAGAAATATGATTTGATTTGCCATTAACAGCCTATTGTTGTTTGTATTGATCTACCCACTTTCTGATATTCCTAAAATGCATTTGAGCCTCGCTTAGAGGTCACTTAGAGGAACTGCTTGTTTTTTCTTACTACTCAGAAAAATATTTGATCATATTTTGTTGGATTATTGTACATTATTGTACAACATTATTTACAATATTGGCTAATAATCAAATGTTCTACAATTCAGAATCACTTATTATCAACACCACTGCTCACAGAATCCACCCATGATTCTTTCCTGATTAGTTTTTCTTGTAGTTGTAGTCAGATACTGAATATCACTTAATATGACTGAACAAATGGAAAACAGTGCAACGATTGTTTTACACACCTTTGATGAAGAACTGTGCTCGATTGGTGAAGATGGAATACATCCTTCTTGATTCTTCAGTTGACTTGAAATATTGTTTGTTTCATAAGCTTGACTGAGTTTGTAATCAGTTTCACGTAGTCTTTTTCCTCAGGCGAAATCTTAAAACCATATGGAAACTTAAAGAACATAAACATAAAGAAAACACCTGGACAAGACATATCAGACAAAATAAGTTAAAGCTTAAAATCCAAATGTTGTTTAGTCCCCAAACCGCCTTGGACATGATATTTAAAGATGGAAATGTGAATGACAGGGAAATGCAAAACAGGAATGCAAAAGGAGAAATGCAAAACAGGGCGGGTGCATTATGACGATGATGTTCTGTCTATACATTATATGTCTGTCCACACTGAAAGTGAAAATTCCACGTAACATAATAATAACGCATTTAATGTTTCTAAGTATTTATTTGGATTGGGATTGTAGAACCTAGTAACTGGCACAAAATGCTAAATATGAATCTTTTGTTTCAAATCAGTGCGTCCAGAGCACACATCAGTCAGCCTGACTCATGTGATTTCATCAAATGAAGCTTTACTATCTTACGCTGTTTCAATACGCTCTAAAAATCGGTAAGTAGATGGGTTGATAAGTGAACCCATGAGCCAGTATTAAATGTACCATTGTAACTGATCTTGAGTATAAGATAAAAGTTGTTTAACTTTTGATAAAGTTCTTAATCTTCTGTGCTGTTATTTCTTGGCACATAAAACAAATTAATAAAAGGTATAAAACAGATAACAGATAATCTTTAATAATGTTAAAGATTATAATTAATGAAAACTTGCAGTTGTTTTGTAGACAATGCCATTGAACTTTGTTTTGTTTTGTTTAGTTTTTTTGCGATTTTGTTGCATTTACGCAGGAGGTAAGTATAGCCTAGTAAATGGTGTTTGTGTGAATGTCCACAAACTTGAAGACTTTATATTAGCAGTAGGAAAGAAATGTTTAAAGATGAAAAAAGAATTTATGAGATAATCATTAATAATTTGTTGCCATTGTGTGAATAATATGTAATAAGTAAAAAGTAAGTATAGTTTGAAAATGTATTTGAAAATGTAACAACTTGATTACACTGTTGAGCATTTTGATTTTTAGTGTAATCCTGCAGGTCTACCTTTCAGTTTGTACTACTGATAATAATTATTAAATTTCTCTTCACTGTAGGTGCTGTCAGGCAGAATCCCCTGACTGGAAGGACTTCAGATAAAGACACTGAAAATAACTTTATAAAGTGGCTGCACCTGTCTGGAGAACGAGATGGTGGGAGGAAAGAGAGAATGAATAAACAACAGTGCATTGCTGACCCCCCTTAGACCGTTTGCAGCATTACTAACACCAACACACTTTCAAGCAACTCTTCTCTTTTCTTCTCAACACTCAAGTTTAATGTTATTTGTTCTTAAAAACTGGTTCTGACTCAAACTTGTCCATTTATTTATTTATTTTTTTAATGCTAAATGTATATCTGTTGACTATTCTTAAAAATGGATTCCAACCCAGATTTGTCCATTTCATAATTTTTGGTTTGTATATTTATTGTGTTTGTTTTATATTCTTAAAAAATGATTCCAACTCAAATTGTAATGTTAAATATATGTGTTATATATTTATAAGAATATTCGAACTCAGTACTGAGTAACTGTAAAGCGCATTTAACCTGCACTGATAAAAGTAAATTATTTTATTTACATTTTTGTTGTTGAGTGTGTGATTTACTCTCTAGTTAATACGAATTTTACATATACAGTCAGCCACATGTGGGCCACATTAGAGCAGTGAGAACTCAGCCTTACTAAAATGAAACATAAGACCCATATATGGGCCACATAAAAATGTATTACTTGGCTCATGAACGGCGGAGTTATGGCTCTGGTTTGGTTCAGTTCTGGCTAAAAACATATGGGCCAATTTTGGGCCAGAGAACAAAATCTAATCTGGGCCACACTTTAGCTGTAGGTTTGGGCCAGATCCGGGCCAAAGGAAATTTGCTAACTGGGTGTCTCTTCATCCTTTTTACTATTGTGCTCTAACCAGCACCCAGAGGGGTTCACTCGTCTTATTACAAATCCGAACCTGACAGTCAAAAGTCTCACCAACAGGGCCGTCAAATTTAGGTGAAAAGAGTTCATGTTAATCAAAGAAAATAAAAGAGAGAAACTCACTCACCACTCTTTACCGAATTACTTTTTTAGTTTTAACAAGAATGAATCTATATTTAATTAATACAGTGAAGTGATATTTAACATTTGATTATTCCATTTCTGTACCTGAACACCTACAAACTTGAAAAAGCCTAAACATCCTCAAAATCAGTTCATACACAATAAAACACCTTACAGATACAGACCCAGACACAGTTTACAGTACTTTCAATGGTCGGCTGTACATGCATTGATATTCAGAGAAACCTCACAGGTCAGGCTATAGTCTAACGCAGTCTAAAGTGCCCTTTTGGTTCAATCTAAGGACAGCAAACGGCCCCTGGACCACAGTTTCGACTGAGAACACTCTCCTCCCCTCCCCCTCCCCCAGACTGCACTTTTGCCCTTTGCTGCTCATTTACAAATTAACTGTTATCGTGAATAATCAGAACCAGGATCCGGAAACTTGGATCTATTCTTTAGGAAAGTGGCTTTTTAAAAAAGAATAATAATGATAAGGCTTTCATAAAACAGCAGATAGCAGATAAAATCATCACAATAATCCACGAGTAATCCACTCCACTCCAGTCCATCAATTAACATCTTGTGAAGTGAAAAGCTGCATGTTTGACATCAAGTCGTTTTTAACTTTAAACCATTGCTTTTTTTGACTTAAAACCATATACCGTTGCTTGGACTGATGTTATTATCAGCTGTTTGGACTTTTATTCTTTAGAGGATCCATTGTGAGCAAGGGATGAAATGCTAAATTCCTCCACATATGTATCAGTGGAGAAGCAAACTCTACATCTTGGATGGCTATTGTCATTTTTGGGTGAGCTGTTCCTTTAAAACTGGGAGGTATGGTGTGTGAGCATGACTTCCTTTGAAACCTCTCTGGGTTTCAAAGCTCTGAACTAACATTACCACCTTAAAGCCTTTTTGAAAGCATCCAGATTTCATCATCTCAATGTATTTGAATTGTGGAAATGACACAAAGGTCATCCAGTATCTTATCTGTAAGTATTTTATCGAGTGACATGATTAATTTATTGTTGAACAAGTTTAGTAAAAATGCTATATGTATTTTTTAAATCTTGCAGGTCTGCTAGTATGGTGTAAAGCTGTAGAAACATTAACAGAACTAACAAATTTGGGACAAAATGTGTCCATAAACTGTGATCTTGAAGAAAAAGAGATTTATTGGATGCTACTAAAACTACCAGCTCGTCCAGTTGTGATATTGCGGTTATTTTCAACTTCAACAACTCCCTTTTACGACAATGCACGTTTTAGATTTAAATATTCAGTGCAACCTAAACATCATCTATTCATAAGAAATGTCACTACTGATGAATTAGGATTTTATTACTGCATGACCACAGAGGCACCTCCAAAATTCAGCAGCGGCACCAGACTTCACATCATTGGTGAGTGAGCATTCATTAATCAGGCTATATGGATGTTTAATGCTTTGGTTATTTGAATGTAAGGCTGTTTTTTTACAGAACCAACCAAATTACCTAAATATCAGAATCACACTGAAGTCAAATATATTGAGCAGAATCATACAGTGGTGAATCATACTGACCAGATTCAGAGACCATGGATGATTATTATCATCGTATCTGGTCTAATGCATGGTGTTCTGGTCTTTGTGGTGATCGGTGAGTTCTGTTTATTAATATAATGAAATTTAATCTGTTTGTAAAATATTACAACATTTCTCTTCTCTTGTAGGTTGTGTATGTTGCTACTCTAGAGAAAAGTTAAAACACCAAGAAGCAGATTTAGAGCAGACTCTTCACAAACAACTTAAAGAGCCAAAGACAATGGTAAATTATGCAAAACCGCATATTTATTTATTTAATTATTCATTACTTTAAGATTTTTTTTTATTCCTTATCACTGTTTGGATCATAAAATGGATATTTTTCATAAATTTGTAAATGTTAATACTGTTTGCCTTGTTGCTCTTTCAGTATACTGAGGTGGTCTTCTCTCAGATGCATGAAGACTTTGAACAAAACCGTTGCTTTTCTCCCGCAGCCAAAATCATAAACAGGAAAGCTTCTTCTTGACCTCATATCAGCAGGTTGCCTTATGCTTTTGTTGTAAATTTCATACAAATTTCATAATATCTAGTTAATGAATAAAAAATAACTAAGAAATAGACCAGAAATGAACTTCTTTCTGTCTTTTGAAATAAACAATGGAATCATCCACCTACTAGATGACGGCTAGCCAAACGCTTCTTTGCAGATCAAATGTAGGCATTGTGGTTGGTCTTGGCCAGACTGGCTCAGTAAAGTTTTCCACACATGGTCACCTGATCACCAGTGAACTGCAAAGCCAAGTGGTTTAACCTTTAACAGTATGAAACTTTTTAGGTTTCGTGGATATATAGATAGTGTTTTTAGATGTAGAAATGTAAACAGTCATGTAGAAACAACAATAATCCTTCTATAAAACTGCTAAAACCCTGTTGTCTGCACTGCCATTCGTTTTTAATTTGAGGTATATCTAAACAAATATGTCTAAAGCAGATGGGAACTCTGTTTCAAGGGTAAGCCACTTGTCTAGACAAAGATGAGACCGTATGAGTCATTTTTTCTTAAGTGGAACTGAGGTTTTAAGTACTGAACTTAACACTTTACTTGTGCTAAACCACACTGGAAACATTTCTGCTTCCAGAGTCAAAGGTTTGCATGCAGAGATTTGATGTTGATTATCTTTTAGGAGATGCAATGAACTTCCACTTCCTGTGCACACAAACAAGCAAACAATGTCCAACACAAATGACATGTAAAAAGTCAGAAATGAAAGTGCAAAATTTTCATGTTGCTGTCCTGCACTAGGGTTGTGACGATGAGGAAATTTCCCCACCGGTTAATCGACATGTGACAACACCGGTAAGACCGGTATCACCGTGGGGGTGGGGGTTTCCTCTTTTCCTCCTTTTTTTTCTGCGTTTAAATAGCTTATAAATGCGTGCGTATTATACTTTCACTTTCAGTTTTGCGGGAATTGGCAATTCGGCGTCAATTGTTTGAATGGACGACAACGAAAGTACAAAAAAAAAAAAAAATTACTGATATTAAACAGAACTTTTATTAACATAACGAAAAAAAAAAAACACAACGCCATTCTCTTTCTGTAAATTCGACTCCTCTCGTTCTCCTCACGTGATAAATGAAATATGACGCATTGTAGCCATGTTCAGTTTTTCATTATAGTGCATGCTCTCGTCTTAAGTAAATTATTTAGAATTATATTTTCCATTTAATTCAAATAAATATTTAATAAAAAAAACGAATACTTAAAAAAAAAAAAAAAAAAAGGTGGGGACGGTGTCACGGTGGAAAAGTGATGTCACCGGTGTTGCGTCTTAAAACCGGTAACACCGTCAACACCGTCTATCGTGGCAAGCCTATCCTGCACACAACAAATCCACACCATTTATAGGAAGTCAGACTGATCTCTAACCACATTTTGCCCATTTTGAATGCCTACAGAAAACTAAAAGAGTTTGGCCATTTTATTAACTCTTTTTCGAAAGTTTAATCCCTCTACTAAAATGTAGTACCATAACTGACCTCTAGGAGTCATCATCTATTCATCTATTTTCTAAGAGTGTTTTCACACCAGGAAACTCTGCTAGTTCACTTACTTTGGTCCAGACCAAATACAATATTGATTATTTTGTGACAAATTGTGATAGCATCTCCAAAAGTGCAGCCCATGTGGGGTGTTCCCATTCTGCAGTGGTCAGTATCTATCAAAAATGGTCCAAGGAAGCAACAGTGGATAACCAGGCGATGGGGTCATGGGTGCCCAAGGCTCACTGATGCATGTGGAGAGTGAAGGCTGGCTCATGTGGTCCGATCCAACAGACAAGCTACTGTAGCTCAAATTTCTCAAGAAGCTAATGCTGGTTCTGATGGAAAGGTGTCAGAATACACAGTGCATCGTAGTTGAGGGCTGCATAGCTGCAGACCAGTCAAGGTACCCATGCTGACCCCTGTCCAACGCTGAAAGCGACCAACAAGGGGGAACGTGAGCATCAGAACTAGATCACAGAGCAATGGAAGAAGGTGGAGTAGTCTGATGAATTTCAGAATTTCTTTAATGTCACATGGATGGCCAGGTGTGTGTGTGTCACTAACCTGGGGAACACATGGCACCAAGATGCACTATGGGAGGAAGGCAAGTTGGTCGAAGGCAGTGTGATGCTTTGGGCAATGTTCTGATGGGAAACCTTGGGTCCTGCTCTCATGTGGCTGTTACTTTGAGACGTACCAACTACCTAAGCATTGTTACAGACCATGTACAACCTTTCATGGAAACGCTATTCCCTGGTGGCTGTGGCCTCTTTCAGCAAAGCAAGGTGTTGACTTGGCCTCCAAATTCTCTAGATCTCAGTCCAATTAAGCATCTGTGGCATGTGCTGAACAAACAAGTCTGATCCATGGAGGCCCCACCTCACAACTTCCAGAACAAAAATTTACAGATAATCTACTCACCCCCTTGTCATCCAAGATGTTCATGTCTTTCTTTCTTCAGTCGTAAAGAAATTGCATTTTTTTGAGGAAAAAGTTTCAGCATTTTTCTCCATATAGTGGACCCAAATGTGGTTGTAAACAATCCCAGTCAAGAAGGGTCTTATCTAGCGAAATGATTAGTTATTTTCATAAAAATAAAACAATGTATACACTTTTTTTCCTGTCAAACGCTTGTCTTGTCTTATTCTGCTTGAACTGTTTTTTTTTTTTTTTTTTTTTTTTTTGCAGTTCATGACAGTTCAGGTATGTCGAAAAACTCCCATCCCATGTTCTCCCTCAACTTCAAAATTGCCCTATATCGCTGTTTTACCTTTTTCGTTAAGGGTGTTTGATCTTCTTTGCATGTTCACTTTGCAAAGACTGTGTCGGTACTTCTGCAGCGATGTAGGATGATTTTGAAATTATTTTTGAAGTTGAGGGAGAAAATATGATTGGAGTTTTTTCGACATAACCTAACTACCTTGAGCCGGAATACACAGAGTTCAGGGAGAGCAAGACAAGATGAGCATTTGAGATTAAAAAGTATTTAAATTCTATTTTTTTAAAATGAAAATAACCGATCGTTTCGCTAGACACTTCTTCCTCGGCGGGGATTGTTTACAACTGCATTTGGGATCGTTTGAAGCCACATTTAAACTGCATTTTGGAAGTTCAAATTAGGGGGGCACATCAGTCCATTATATGAAGAAAAATTCTGAAATGTTGTCCTCAAAAAAGACATGAACATCTTGGATGACAAGGGGGTGAGTAAATTACCTGTAAATTTTTGTTCTGGAAGTGGACTTCTCCTCTGAAAGATCTGCTACTAAAATCCTGATGCCAGATACCCCAGCACACCTTCAGGGGTCTAATGGAGTCCATGTCTCGACAGGTCAGGGCTGTTTTGGCAGCAAAAGGGGGACCACACATTATTAGGAAGGCGGTCATAATGTTATGGCCGATCAGTGTATGTTTGGATCAATCAGTGGCTACATCATATAAATGGTGATTGTGCTGAATATTTCAAATCAGATTATTCTATTGTATTTCTCTGAAACATCTACTTAAATGCAACACCACCAACAACAAAAGAGGCTTTGACAGATATATTTAGCCATTTATTATGGTCAACATTACAGCACACATGATACTGACATCCAATTTCAAACACTGTTAATGCTAAATTAAACCATGTTGTCATGATTGACTGTCAGCAGGACGTTTCCCACTTATTTGACTGAAAACCAGCCAAAATGGGGCAAACTGGGGGAAATGGATGGACTAATTACAGAGTAGGTGTGAGTGAGCTGAGTTGTTTTAATAAATATTTGATTAAATAAGATTTAAGGACAATTGTTGTAATTTTTTTTTGTTGTTGTTGTTTTCTTGATTTTAATTAGTGCTGATTAGGTGATGATTATCAGGGTCCTGAACTAGAGGTGGAATTCTGCTGAAATCTTGCTGAGGGGGAACCACACCTTCCCCCTCCTCACCAGACTGCAAATTTGCCCTGACAAGACAGACAAGATTGAATATCAGCCTAAAGGGTTTGCTACCAATATAAATAGCGGTATGCCAATAAAGAAAGATATGGTTAGTTCTTGACGGTTCCCTCTTCCCCCTGGTTTATCTGAAAGACAAAACAACAATGGCAAAGTGTGAAACATTAGTTTGATCAGTCGCTAACAACTTATTTCAGAACTGTAAATAATAAATAATACTTTTCATTGAACACACCTTTGACATGAAGCTCTGTGATGGTGTGATTCTGAGATGGTCCTGTGATGTGACATTGGTACGTCCTTGCATCAGTTTTTTGAAGACTGTTGAGTTTGAAGGTGAAGTTGCCTTTCTTTTGATCCTCAAGGAAAGTTTCAACTCTGTTCTTGAACTCTGAAGCTTGATCTGCACACATTCTGTTGCCCCCAGTGATGTCACACACAATCTTCTCTTCATCGTCTCTCAAGTGTGCACTGAATTCTTCTATTTTGTCTCGAATCTCACTTTCAGGAATAGAGCAAGAGAAGACAACTGAGTCTCCAACAAAACCCTCAACTGTGACCCTCACAGGAGCAGAGAAAGAACCTAAAAAAAAACAAAAAACACAAGTAAAATTCAAGTCACTCGCAGAATTATAAAGTGTGCTCTATGTTTAACTTCTCACCTGTGAAATACATCAGAAGCACTGAGATGATGCACCAACTGTAGAAAGAGAAGATAAAAACATACAATTTGCGTCTGTTAGCTCTCATACCCCAACAATTTTGAAAGAAATCTTCTCCCACAGCTTCTCCAGTATTCACAATCAACACGTTATTTAATTTACAGCACCACATTTGTGACCCTGGACCACAAAACCAGACATAAGGGTCGATTTAGATGCATACAACTGAAAAAATAAGCCTTCCATTGATGTATGGTTTGTTAGGATAACAATATTTGGCCAAAACACAACTGTTTGAAAATCTGGAATCTGCGGGTGCAAAAAATTTAATATTGAGAAAATCGCCTTTAAAGTTGTCCAAACAAAGTTTTTAGCAATACATATTACTATCAAAAAATAAGTTTTGATAATTTACAGTAGAAAATGTACAAAATATCTTCATCGAAAATGATCTTTACTTAATATCCTAATGATTTTTGGCATAAAAGAAAAATTGATAATTTTGACCCATACAATATAATTTTTGGTACTGCTACAAATATACCCGTGCTACTTAAGACTGGTTTTGTGGTCCAGGGTCACATTTGAATTAAATTAAAATTTAACATTACAATTTACATACTTTGTCTAGCATTTGTTAAAAATTGTTAGAAAAAATTAAAATAACAAAAGCATGGAACCGACATGAAACCCAAAATGAGCTATTTACTTAAAATTTCTCTTAATCAGAACTGTTAAAAGTTTAGATTATAGAACTCATATTCACTTACAGCTAATAGTTTTCCTTCAATAAACTGTTAATTTGCTGCTTATTGACAGTAAGTAATGTAGTTGCTGGGATCTAAAGTTAAAGGGATCTAAAATATGTTCATGCAGAATGAAGCATTAATTTGTGCTATAAGTATAAACAACTATGCTATCAATATGCATGCTACTAAGCAACCAGATAATAGTGTACAGTGTTCCCTAATCTAAAATTTACCATTGCATTAAAAATACAAATCTTTGCAGAATGTTTTTTATTATTATTATTTATAACAAAAAGGGACTATTTAAAGAGTTCATATGCAAAACCAGCTAAATCCATCTGTCATCTTTATTTAAAAAATGCATTTTTGTATTCAGATGTATAGGTTTCTATGTAAGTACTGGTACTTCTGATTGGGCTGAGGCTGGTATTTTAGCGAGTTTGAAGAATAAGTAGTTGATGGACGTCTAATATGTGTCGAGAGCATTCACTCAGTTTCATTATCTCATTTTTTGACCGAGATGGCTTTTAGCTGGTTTTGCATCTGAACTCATCAACTGAACTAATCAACACACCTAAAATAAACCATTCTCACTCTAACCTAATTTATCTAGATGCTAGACGGAAAAAAACAAACTTGAGCTCCTGATCAATTACTTTTCTGAAAACTGGTGAAACAATCTGTTTGCAGTTGATATTAATCTCATATTTATTTGTAATTAATATAAATAATGCTGTTTTTAAAGGGGAATAAATATGTTTTACAAAAAAGTTAGCTTGCATGCTAGGTTAACGATACCATCTGTCTTCGACGATCTAAAATTCATGCCTCAAATTTCAATTAAAACATACCTGTGTGCCATGGTATTTAAGTTTTTAAAAGTGACCACTCAAATTTTCAATAAAAAAAAAATGAAAACAGTTTATTATGAAATTAACTAACAAGGTGTTACCATGCGGCATCCATGATGGCTCATACTCCACGTGTTCTTTTTAATGCTCATGCGCATACGTATGCATGTACATATTCAGGTTGCTAGACAGAAGTATTAGGTAATTTAAGCTGTTTTAGCTGACTTGAATTAGAGTTATAATATGTAATTTTTCCCCCCTGGACATTATAGCCAGGACTTCTAAATTTTCTAAAATTTGTGGGTTTTGGCTTTGAGTAGTTTGACAGTGCAGGCATTGTGCATACTGCAATCAACCAATCACTGTGTGTGAGAAGGTGGGATCTACAGAGAATGGTCAAAGAAATGCAAATATGTGACCCTGGACCACAAATCCAGTCTTATATTCCACTGGTGTATTTGTAGCAATAGCCAAAAATACATTAGACTGGTCAGATTTATTGATTTTTCCTTTATGCCAAAAATCATTAGGATATTAAGTAAAGATCATGTTCCATGAAGATATTTTGTAAATTTCTCACCGTAAATATATCAAAACTTAATTGTTGATTAGTAATGTGCTTTGCTATGAACTTCACTTTAAAGATGATTTTCTCAATATTTAGATTTTTTTGCAAAATCAGATTCCAGATTTTCACATAGTTGTATCTCGGCCAAATATTGTCCTTTCCTAACAAAGCTTATTTATTCAGCTTTCAGATGATGTATAAATCTCAATTTCGAGAAATTTACACTTATGACTGGTTTTGTGGTCCAGGGTCACATATTAGGACTGTAGTGAGCATGCCAATCGGTACACAAAGCCAAAACCTGGATGTTTTAGGCAATTTAGAAATTATGGCCAGGGCACATCCACGGAAAAAGAGGGCATATGGTCACCCTACTATAAATATGATTTGTTTTGCTATCATTAACCTATAGTTCTTCATGCCTTCAGTTTTGTGAATACGACTGAATAGAAATAGTGTTCTGACAAACATTTTACGTACCTTTAATAAAGAACTTTGTGTCCTGTGATTGACTTGTGAAGATGAAATGCATCCTTCTTGACACATTTATAAGATGAAATATTGTTTGTTTCAAGTTTAGGTTATACTGTAGTCCTTTCCCTCAGGCGAAATCCTGCCTTGAGATGCCAAGATCTTTCGGTCATCCTGTCATTCAGGTTTTTTGAATCACAGGGTGAATCACAGCAATTCAGAATTTCTATTTTAGGAGTATCCAGTTTTTCCCATTTCTCCTAAAGAAAAGAAAAGTAAAACAAGGAACTTAATACAGTTTATCAGTGTGAATTTTCAATAAATTTTGAAACATAATCATTTTTGTTTATCACCATGATAAACATAGATGAAGAACAACAAAAATACAGATACAGATAGATAGATAGATAGATAAAAACAACTTTTCTTGACGGACTTGCCTCTTTCTCATCTTCTCTGTGTAATGTTGACTGCTGCTGAAAATCATGACAGACTAAACAGGTATGGTGAAACAGAACTCCAGTGTCACAGGAGGAGCAGGCAAACACCTGATTACAGCTAATCATTGGGGGTTAGGTAGCACAATTTTCCCTTCTGGATATGTAAATGTGGGAGTGAGTGTGTGATTGTCTAAAGGTAGAAAACAAAGGCTACAGTATCAGTAAAGTGTATTCAGGAAGTCAGCATGAGGAAGAGAGAGAGAAAGTGAGATGAACCATATATGACACATGAAGATAAGGTTTTGGGTTTAGGGAGTTGGGTAAGGGAGAGCAGGTATAGAGCAAATATACCAATAATTTGGTAACAAGAGAGGCTGGGTCAATTGAAAGTGGAGAATATGGAACATAAAAACAAACAAATCAAACCCATGTGTTCATACAAAACATGCAGCCAATAAGAAAAAACATGCATGAATGTCTGAACCAAAACACTACTAGAAGTTCTGGGAACTGTTAGTGAAAGTTATGCAGATGAACTTCACTGCCCTGACCTCGAGAGGTGCACTAGCAACTGAGACTGTGGTCTCTTGTTTCCTTGTTGGCATGCCTACCTCTCATATGGGAATGTAATCCATAAGGGGAACCAAATTTAATCACCAAACTGCACTGTTTGGTGTTTTTTTTTTTATGCAGTCAACAAATACATTTACAACAACAAAAACAAAAAACAACAATGAGGGTTACATACAATAATCCAAAGCATATTATATTGGCTTACAGGATTTACACCAAGAAAGAGTCTTGATTGCGATGGGGTTATTAGAGTTTCTTACAGAATTCACATATACATCAAAATCTTTTCTGAAAATAAAAAAGTAAGGGGTTTTCTTTGACCATTTACATTTATGAATATAAAATTTTGCAAGAAATTGCAATAGATTAATAATAAGTTTACAGTGAGAAGGGCCTATATTCAAAGAGTAACCAAAAAACACAATTTTGGGAGTTATACAGAAGTTTGGAAATAAATACTTGTTAACAAAATTAGAAAAATCAATGATTGATTGTTTCTTCAGACTTAAGACAAAAAGAGCAATTGGGGGAAATACTATTATTAAATTTAGCAAGTTTGTAATTTACCGGGTAGCAATTATGTATCATTTTAATAGAGACTTCAGCAACTTTATTAGACAAGAAGAATTTCTGTCGAAGAAGCCAAAACTCTTCCCATTCAGTATCACTAAATATGTTATTCCAAAAGCTTACACAAGCAGGTAGAGAAATCTGACGTCTATTAATAATTGAATGAATATCTTTGCTTGACATGGTATACCATGGTATACCATAAATTTGAGATAAAATAAACTGTGGGATTTTTACTTATTAATTTTGGTAAGCCCAACTCAAATAATCTCTTTAATGATACTCAGAGATTTTATTAAGTTAATACAAGTTTTTATTTTTGTGATATTTACAAAGCCACTGCATTATTTTTGACAGTGTATTAAGAAGACTTTGGTTAACAAATAAGTTAGTGTTATCAAAAATTGGAGAGACTAAAGAACGTTTTTGGCCATAGTTGACTAAATACAATCAGGAATTGCACCAAAAACAATGGCATATTCTCTTGGAGGGACAGGAAAAGAAAATTCTTGCATAAATTGTTAATAAGTAAAAAGGACACCATGATCATCTAAAAGCTGACTGACTAAAAGTATATTTTTATTAAACCAACTGTGAAAAAAAGAGAGATTTATTTTTATATCTAATATTTTTATTGTTCCAAATAAAATAACTATGTGGAGAAAAGTTATAATTATATATAAGTGACCAACTTATTAAAGCTTGTTTATGAAAACAAGATAAAGTTAAAGGTATTTTAGAGATGTCAAAGTTGCAACGCAACAGAAAATGTAAACCTCCAACTGAATTAAATATATGATTTGGAATAAAATTCCAATAGGATGTGGGGTTGTTTAAAAATGTCTTTATCCATTTAACTTTAAACGAATTGTTAAGAGTGGAAAAATCCACTAACTCAAAACCCCCCATAGCCCGATCAGCTAGCATAACGCTTTCTTTAATTAAATGAGTTTTAGAATTCCAAACAAAATCAACTATAATTTTGTCTATTGTTCTACAAATTTCCACAGAAACATCCAGTGCTATTGCAGGATAGATAACTGAGATAATCCATCTGCTTTAGAAAGCAATAATCTACCTGTTATTGACAGATAACGCTGTAACCGAGAGTTTAATTTACGTCGGACGGAGAATATAAGAGGTTCAAAATTAGCTTTGATCTCCTTTTCTGATCTTTACATATAGTTATACTTAGATATTTATCTTCAGATTTGACTGGGAAATCACAAATGTTAACATCAGTAGCGTCTTTTACAGATAAAAGTTCACATTTATGAATATTAAGACATAAACCAGAAACAGAGGAAAAAAACTTAATCTTGTCTAAAGCTAAAGGAACTTGATCTTTGTTTTTTAAAAAAAGAGTTGTGTTATCAGCACTGTAAAAAATGACCGTGAATTTAACGGTAAAAATACTGTAAAAATGCTACAGTAAAAACCTGTTAAATGGTTAACGGTAAAAGGCCGTAAAATTTACAGTGAACACTGAAATTGACTGTAAACTGACATTCCCAGAATTCCCTGTGTTACATTTTTTTTAAATTTGATGTTTTTTTTTGTTGAAATAACCCTTTCTTCTTAGATTTTTCTTAGCTGTTTTGTACATTAGGGTTCTATGTTGCATCTAATGTTGTTAAATTAATGTTTATGCATTATTTCAGTTTCATGTCTGTTACCATGATGGTGTTTAGTGTTTGTGTGAATGACACTGTGCACCTTCTATATATGTTAATTTTTAAAAGCTGTTTGTGATGAGCTTTGGTTCATCATTTGACTTTCTCATCACCATCTACTTTTGGTGGTTATCAGTGTATTACAAAGGTACAAAAAAGATTTCAGTACTTCAATAGGTTGGTACATTAACATTATATCAGTTAATGAAATAACGGTATTTACCTGTAAATTTAAGTGAAAACCGCAAAACACAAAATGTTGCTACCGTATTTTTTACGGTAAAATTCTGGCAACCACAGCTGCCAGTTTTTTACCGTAAATTTTACGGAATATTTTTTACAGTGAGCCAATTGGCTTATTAATATAGATTGATTTGCCACAGAGATACCTTTCAAATGACTATTTTGAATGTGGATGGCTAAAAGTTGCATAGGAAGCAGAAAAAGATAAGGCGAGATAGAGCAGCCTTGACGGATGCCTCTATCTATGTTAAACCTATGAGTAGTACCATGTTGTAATTTAATTGAAGCATTGGCATTACTGTACAAAGTTTGAATTGCATTAATAAAATTAGGGCCAAAACCAAAAATACTCAAGGACTTCAGAATAAAAGGAAAATTAATCGAATCAAAAGCTTAATAAAAATCAAGAAAAAGCAGAAAACTGTCATCCGGGATCAGATCGGAGTAATCTAAGATATCAAGAACAAGTCTAATATTGTTTGAAATAAGTCTGTCTGTCATAAAGCCTGACTGACATTCATCTATTATATCATCTACAACACATTTAATTTTCTTAGCAAAAACATGGCTAGTATTTTGTAGTCATTATTTAAAAGACTTATAGGTCTTTTTGAAGTTTAGGGATCAAATCTATAACATTCTGAGTCATAGATGTTGGGAGAATACCCTTTTTAAGACTTTCTAAATAAACACTGAAGAGAAATGGTGAAAGATAATTTGAATATTTCTTATAAAACTATCATTCCCAGGTGACTTATTTAGTTTTAACTTATCAATAGCCTCAGAAATATCTTTCATTTGAATAGGAGCTTCACAAATATTCTTGCCATTATCATCAATTTTAGAAATAAGGCCCATATCAAGGGAGTTAAAAAATAAGTCCAAATTTTATTGAGAGTATCTGGAATGATAAAGGTCTTTATAAAACTCTTCACAATAATTAGAGATTTCTTTATAAATTTTTAAAACCACTCCATTTACCTTAAGGCTACTTACAGAATTTAGATGCCTTCGCTGTTTTTCTAATCTAAAAAAAATAGCTGGAGTTACGTTCTCCCTCCTCCAACCACCTTCTTCTGGAGCGAACAAAAGCACCCTTTGCTTTTTGTATATACAAGTTATCTAACGAATTCTGAAGTTCAACCAATTCTGATTTCAGAATAAATTCTCAAAATGGCAAAAGGCAGACAAGTTTTTTTAATAATATCAAGTTCCTCTGCTTTATATTGTTTAGCTTTTTGAGATCCAGCTTTAACTAAGATTAATCTAACATTATATTTTAACAGCTCCCATTAGAACTAAAATTATCCTCGGCTTGAGCTTTGTTAAGAAAAAAAATAATCTTAGATATCACAGATCGACAAATTTCTGCATCCTCTAATAAAACAGAATTAAGTTTCCAGTATGCGTTACATATTCTTGAATAAGCAGATGGGTTATCGAAAGATAGAATGATGGATTTATGATCAGACAATGGAGAAGGCAAGATTTCAGCCTTAGTAACATAATTGGATAAAGAGTCCGATATTAACCAAAAATCAATTCTAGACCTAAGTGAACCAGAACTGTTAGACCGAGTAAACTGTAAAGCATGAGGATGTTTTTCTCGCCAAATGTCAACAAGGCCAAATCGGGAGATCAAACCACAAAGGCCTGATGAACTATCAGAAAGTCTAGGAGGTGATCTGTCCAAATTATTATTTATAGTTTGATTAAAGTCTCCACGCAAAAGAATAAACAAATTAGGATATTTAGATTTAAAATATTCTAAATGAACTTCTATAGAATTAAATAACTTGTGGTTATTTTTTGTGGCATTAAATCCATAAATGTTACCCAGGACAAAAAAAAAAAAAAAAAAAAATCATTTAAAGTAACCAATAAAAAAAGAAAATGGCCTTCAGGATGAGATATTGTCTCTACTATCTTACCCCTAAATTTGTGCTTCAAAGTTAAAACACCTGCTGAAAAATTAGAACCACATGAAGAAAATAACTCATCACCCCATTGTGATTTCCAAAACTTAAAATCACTAGATTTAAAAAGATAGCTTTACGTTTAACATCACTACGCAACCCTTTTGCATTAATTGAGCAAATAGAAAAATTTGGAAACATTGAACAATGTGACACCAGAACTATAACAACAGGTGAGTCAGCCCATGAGATCCTATAAATAAAATAAACCTTGTAAATAAAACAAGATAAGGGTCTTTTCAAGAAAAAAAAAAAAAAAAGGTACGAGTTAATTGCAAGATTATTATTATTAATAATAATTAAAAGAATAATAATAGCAATAATAATAATAACAAATATATATATATATATATATATATATATATATATATATATATATATATATATATATATATATATATATAAATAAAACCAAATCGAAAAATATAATAATCAAAAATGTAATGCAAAAAATATATAAACCAATAATAAATTATAATACAGATAAATATAAATAAGTTAAAAAATAATAATAATAATAAAAAATAAAAAATAATTTTGCTATTGTACCTCAAAAGTACCTTATTCTAAAGTCTGACATTTAAGTTTGCATTTTAAAGGTGAAACACATACTCGGTCACATACTTAGGCAAAATAGCAAACTAACTCAGGTTCAGTTCACTCAGTGACCTCCATGTCCTGTAAAACAAGCACTTTGCCATCAATATACGCCTTCGGACCAACAAAGTAAGCGCGGCGTCCTTGCTGCCAAGCTTTCTCAACAAGTGGCCAAAGTTTGTTGCGCGGCTCTCGATCCTCTTGGGACAGATCTTCTGCGAACCTTAAAGGAACACTTTTTTTGAAAACAGCCGATTGCCGGTGTTACGGTTTAACTGGTGACCGTGTTATCTGGTGACCAACTTCCTGGTTCAGGTCCTCCGCACCAGATGTGATGGAACGGCCGTGGCAGATTCGCCGATTCTGAAAGCACAAACTGACGTGATATTAAGCTGTCTAATAAACGCACACTTGATCATTACATGATTTTGGTATTCTTGTAAAGATTACAAATGATTGGTATGATGGCCCGTAGCGGCAGAACTACGAAATAATAAAAAAAAGCTTGTTTGGCATGGGTTTCGAACACGCGCAAAAAGCAGTCACGCTATGAGACGACAGTAACGAACGCAATGAGCTATTGAACTACGTTGATTCAGCTATCGATATCTGGATTCAAGTAGGATTTCACTCTCAGCGTGACATTATGCAACTGGCTGAATCAAGAAAATGGGCCCGTGTTAACTTGTTACCTGTGTTTACTTGTTATGAAAACTAATATTAAAGCAAAAGTATATTACATTTTATGGTTTATGATGTTAAAGTACCTTTCATGGAGTCTCAGACAACTGTAAATTTGTGGCTACTGTGGTTTAATTACAAACGCTATCGTTAAACTATATTTACTATAGTAAAAACGTGGTACATTTTCTTCAGAGACTAGCTGATGTCTCCTTTAATTAATATAAAAACTTGACTTTATTTTCACGTTGTTTTTCCGTTTTTCTCGTAGAAATACTTCGGAGACTTGTGATTTGATTTCTGGATTGTAGTGAATGACATGTAACGTTAAATTCTAGTTGAAACGCTGCTTAGAAATGTTACTTTATAAACGTGTTAACTTGTTATTTGCGTTCAATAGGTGGTATGTTATTCGATTAACAGTATATAAAATATAATAGCCTTTTCTGTAGTCGAAAAGCTGCAAATTAGTGCTGCTCTTTGTAACGTGTTACATTGTGGCTTGTGTTCACTAGCAGAATAATTCTGAAAGTATGACGTTGTTTTCTGCTTGTGAATATATTTGCAGTCGACATGTAGGCTAAATGATCACACTGTTTAATTATACAAAAATGAAAAAAAAAAAAATCAACAAAAAAATTCAAACGGAAACGTTAAAGTATATTTACTATAATTAAGACATGGTACTTTTTTCTTCAGAGACTAACTGATGTCTCCTTTGATTAATATAAAAACTTGAAGTTATTTCCACGTTGTTTTGCGTTTTTTCTCATAGAAGTACTGTGGAAACTTGATTTCTATTTCATTGTAGTGAATGAAATGACCCACAACCTCGGTGTCGCTTTAGAATTACTCAATTATTAGATCTAAAGAAATAAAAAAAAAAATTAAAAAAAAAAAAAACATTTTCATGGGGTTATTAAATATAGTTGGACCCCTTGAAGTGTAAAACATGCTATAATATGTACGAGCCGCTGGATCACAATTACTGTAGTAGGCTATGTTCGGATTGTATATATTGTTATTATCAAATGTGATATCTAGTGACAACCCAGCAAACACAACAACGTTGTAAAAACGTTTTTTTCACGTTGTGAAAAGTTGTAAAAACGTTTTGTGTTTGCTGGGAAGTTAACACGTTTACAATGTAATATTTGTAAGCAGCGATTTGACTGTAAATAACGTTAATTTATTGCAACAGAAAAATTAGATTTTGGCTATAGCAAACGCAGAGGTCACAAGTAAACACAGACACATTCAGCTAACGCTACCTTAATTCACAGCAAAAAAGTGGCTTACTGTTTACAAAGATCGCCATATATCTGTGCGGTTGAATAGCTCGCCGTGATTGCACTTGTCGTATAATACTACGTGCTGTTTTATATGGGTTCCTATGTCAAGCTGATACTGTATGTGTGTGTGTGTTTTTTTTTTTTTTTAGTTATTTCATTTTTTTATGATCAAACTGTGCGATCATTTAGCCTACATGTCGACTGCAAATATATTCACAAGCAGAAAACGTTTATATCATGCTTTCAGAATTATTCTGCTAGTGAACACAAGCCACAATGTAACACGTTACAAAGAGCAGCACTAATTTGCAGCTTTTCGACTACAGAAAAGGCTATTATATTTTATATACTGTTACCACCTATTGAACGCAAATAACAAGTTAACACGTTTATAAAGTAACATTTCTAAGCAGCGTTTCAACTAGAATTTAACGTTACATGTCATTCAGTACAATCAAGAAATCAAATCACAAGTCTCCGAAGTATTTCTACGAGAAAAACGGAAAAACAACGTGGAAATAACGTCAAGTTTTTATATTAATTAAAGGAGACATCAGCTAGTCTCTGAAGAAAATGTACCACGTTTTTACTATAGTAAATATAGTTTAACGATAGCGTTTGTAATTAAACCACAGTAGCCACAAATTTACAGTTGTCTGAGACTCCATGAAAGGTACTTTAACATCATAAACCATAAAATGTAATATACTTTTCCTTTAATATTAGTTTTCATAACAAGTAAACACAGGTCACAAGTTAACACGGGCACATTTTCTTGATTCAGCCAGTTGCATAATGTCACGCTGAGAGTAAAATCCTACTTGAATCCAGACATCAGTAGCTGAATCAACGTAGTTCAATAGCTCATTGCATTCGTTACTGTTGTCTCATAGCGCGACTGCTTTTTGCGCGTTCGAAACCCATGCCAAACAAGCTTTTTTTTTTTATTATTTCCGTAGTTCTGCCGCTACGGGCCATCATACCAATCATTTGTAATCTTTACAAGAATACCAAAACCATGTAATGAGCAAGTGTGCGTTTATTAGACAGCTTGATATCACGTCAGTTTGTGCTTTCAGAATCGGTGAATCTGCCACGGCCGTTCCATCACATCTGGTGCGGAGGACCTGAACCAGGAAGTTGGTCACCAGATAACACGGTCACCAGTTAAACCGTAACACCGGGTCTGGCGGTAGCACTTTTAGCATAGCTTAGCATAAATCATTGAATCCGATTAGACCATTAGCATCTCACTATAAAATGACTAAAGAGTTTCGATATTTTTCCTATTTAAGCAGATTCCACCTCCTCTGATATCTGGAAAGATCCTGTACTTTGTTTTCCAGCTCACCGATTCTTTTCTTTGCAGTTGTCACCCGTTTATCAACTCGCTCCACTTTTCCCTTTACATTCTTTATTTCTTCTGTCAAAAATTCAACTGACATTTTCACTTCCTCGATGCCTTTATCAAGGATGTCAGCTCTTTCATTAATGACGGATTTGAGAGACGTTATAATTACCGTGGCTAACGGAGACTGCAGATCTTCTTCACAGTCATCATCATCATTTCTGCCCTTTTTTATGCTTTGGTTCCTTCAACGGAGTTTCAGGTAGTGGAAGGAGAGCACCTGAGTCAGATTCAAAGTCTACCGTAACACAGGCAGCGAGACTTAGAGATGAATCCATCGATTTAGATTTGCGTTTTTTTTATCTTTTGTCATAGTCCAAAAATCTTCAATCAAAAGTTCAATCACGGCACAGACAAGTAAAATGAGGATAACGGCAGTTAAACTGTCCACGTAAACTTCATAAACTCGAAAAATAAAAATTAAAGTAAAACCAAAAGATCGCCTAACTGATCAGAAAGTGTTTAGCGTAAAAAAAAAAAAAAAAAAAAAAAAGAAATTATATATATATATCATATTAAACGAAAATTGAAATTTACCAGCAAATAGACAAATGTTCAAGGACTGATTCACCCACGCTGTCAACTTCACGCCGCTATTTTCCGCCCCACTGTTTGGTTTGATACAAACAGTACCACATTTATACATTACACTAAAATACTTGTAGTCAAGCCACTAGTATGGGAAGTTCGGATCATTTTACCGACTCGGACATTTGTAATTAAAATGTTACGTTTTACCTCCCTAACACATCTACTGCTTACACAAACGTTGATCACACTTCAAACGAAACAAAACTATAATGCTATAAGAAACAGAAAAGATTCATTCATTGTTTACCTGGGTCTGTAGTCTATGATTCGCTCACCTCGCCTCTTATCTGACAAGTTTTCGGGTTTGAGTCGTTCCTTCATCACGTGACAGCCCAATAAGCTTAACCAACGTAGTCTGAGCCGGAAAGAGAACTGATTAGTTCATCTCTTGAGTCCTCGGGTTTGAGTCGTTCATTCATCACGTGACAGCCCCATAAGATGAACGAACGACTCGTTTAGAAGACTCTAAACAGGTGAACTAATTCCAGTACAGAACCTAATAGGATGTTGCGCATGCGCGACTGAACGAATCACTCCCCGAGACTCGTTCGTCCCGAGTCACATTAAAGATTCGTTCAAAATGAACGAATCGTTCAAAAACGACCCATCACTAGCCACTAGGAGGCGATGTTGTACCTACGTTGGTAGGCACAATTTTCTTTAAATATGTACTTCCGATTAGTAGATGAGCGGCATTCCAATTGTTTGGCGTGCAGGTGGTTGTCTGTCGCTGGGAGAACAATTGCTGGTAGGTTTTCTTTTATTCAATGTCATTCTTAGACGTTTTCATGCTGGTTATTCTGAATTGAATAATTTGTGGATATGGAAATGATCAACACTTCATATTGCACATGAGTGTTAATAATTGACTGATTGTTCAAGTAAATAATTTTTTACATACATACTGCACGTGAGCGTTGACGATCTATGGTAGGTCATTTTATGTTGTAAACTGATCAATAGGATAACTTTGTATGCACTTATTTACCACCCTTTTATACGAGAGTGTTAAAAGTCTTTCTTTTTTTGGAAAGTGTAAGGTTTTATTCGACCAAAAAAACAACACACATATATATATATATATATATATATATATATATATATATATATATATATATATATATATATACTGTGTGCTCCACTTGTCTTTGCATCCTGGGAAGGGCAATGCTGTCACAAGGCAGTATTTTGTAAGTATTATTTAAATTAATTTAAATTTTATTTACAGTCGAAGTCAAAAGTTTACATACACCTTGCAGAATCTGCAAAATGTTCATTATTTTACCAAAATAAGAGGGCTTACCATACAAAATGCATGTTATTTTTATTTAGTACTGCCTTAATAAGATATTTCAAATAAAAGACATGAGTCCCTTGTTTGTCCTGAACTGTTAAACTGTGGGATCTTTCAGATTCCCTGTGGGATCTTTCCTTGGTTTTTCAGCATTTTTGTGTATTTGAATCCTTTCCAACAATGACTGTATGTTTTTGAGATTCATCTTTTTCTTCGTCACAACTGACGGACTCATATGCAACTATTACAGAAGATTCAAACTCTCAAGGGCAAATTATCCATTAAGAGCCAGGGGTGAAAACTTTTGAACAGAATGAAGAAGATGTGTAAATTTTTCTTATTTTGCCTAAATATCCTATTTTTTTATTTATTTATTTATTTATTTATTTTTTTCTTCTTCACTCAGAACTGCCTTTCAGAAGCTACAGAAGATACTGTACTTACATGTTTGGCAGAAGACAAAATAAGTTAAATTTACCCTGATCTTCAAATTTTTCTGAAGAACAGCAGGCAGTTTAACTGTTCAGGACAAACAACACAGTATTAAGAATCAAGCGTATGTAAACTTTTGAACAAGTCATTTTTATAAACTCAACTATTATTTTCTCTTGTGGACTATATGTAAACATATTTTAAGTGAAAAAACATATTCAGGTCAGTACTAAATAAACAATAACATGCATTTTGTATGATAATCCCTCTTATTTTGGTAAAATAATGAACATTTTGCAGATTCTACAAAGTGTATGTAAACTTTTGAATTCAACTGTATTTACTCATTCATTTATTTTTCATCTATGCTACAGAATTTTTATTCACTATTTTCCCCCTGCCTCTGATTGTTGACTGACACAGCCGTATTAACAGAGACCTCACCCTGAGTGAGACAAAATCCGCCATGTTTATCTTCACGACAGAGCATTTAAAAGCAGCATTCAAATAAGAAATATTTTATTAAGGCTATAGACATTATTCAGTGCAGAGCAGTGAATGATTTTCTGTTTTAATTTTATTGTTTGGGTCATATTATAAACAGTAGTATAGGTAGGCCTAATATATATTACGCTGCTGTCACTTAATACACAGATCTGAATATAAACATGCAATTTCTTTCCCAGCTGTTTAACTTCACAGACATTACCGACTGTTTTTTTGTAACTTACGCATGCACTAAAATAGCCTGTTTTTGATTCCACTCAAAATAGGCATTTTCAAAATGATACAATAAATGATCTTGATCTAAAACTTAAACTGATCTGACACATTCTGGGGACATCTGAGCTTTATATTACATCTTGTAAAAAGGGGTATAATAGGTGCACTACAGTAAATCACTGTCAGTGTTTACCTGACTAGTCAGTCAGAAACTCCTCGACATTAGAAAATGTGATGTTCAGATAAGGAAAGAAACGACATCTTGGATGGCCATTTTAATTTTGGGGTGATCTGTTTCTTTAAAAGCATCTCTCAGATATGGTTCGTGAGCGTGACGTGTAAGTATATTATCGAGTAACTTGATTGATTTATCTTATTTTTATGTGTGTATGTTTTATTTTATTTTGTTCTTATTGCAGGTCTACTAGTA
Organism: Cirrhinus mrigala; assembly: GCA_036247105.1. Classification (NCBI taxonomy): domain Eukaryota; kingdom Metazoa; phylum Chordata; class Actinopteri; order Cypriniformes; family Cyprinidae; genus Cirrhinus; species Cirrhinus mrigala. Next base: position 12,586,804 of record CM070028.1, read on the forward strand.
TGGTGTCAAGCTGTAGAAACGTTAACAGAACTAACAAATTTGTGACAAAATGTGTCCATAAACTGTGATCTAGAAGAAAAAGAGATTTATTGGATGCTACCAAATCCTCCGGTTATGATATTGCGGTTATTTTCAACTTCACCAACTCCCTTTTACTACGATGCACATTTCAGGTTTAAATATGCAGTGCAACTCAAACATCATCTATTCATGAGAAATGTCACTATTGATGAATTAGGCGTTTATTACTGCATGACCACAGAGGCACCTCCAAAATTCAGCAGCGGCACCAGACTTCGCATCATTGGTGAGCGACTATTCAGTAATCAGGCCATATGGATGTTCAATGCTTTAGTTTTTTGAATGCATGGCTACTTTTTACAGAATAAATTAAAATTACCTAAATATCAGATTCACACTGTGCTGAAGTATATTGAGCAGAATCATACGGTGGTGAATTATACTGACCAGATTCGTATCTGGTCTAATGCATGGTGTTCTGGTCTTTGTGGTGATTGGTGAGTTCTGTTCATTAATATAATCTCACGTAATCTATCTCTAAAATATGACAATATTTCTCTTCTCTTGTAGGTTGTGTATGTTGCTACTCTAGAGAAAATGTAAAACATCAAGAAGCAGATTTAGAGCAGACTCTTCACGAACAACTTAAAGAGCCAAAGACAATGGTAAATTATGCAAAACCGTCTTTTTTCGATGTTCATTTATTGAATTATTCATTACTTTTTTCATTCCTTATCACTGTTTGTATCATAAAACAGATTTTTTTTCATACATTTGTACATGTTAATAATGTTTGCCTTGTTGCTCTTTCAGTATACTGAGGTGGTCTTCTCTCAGATGCATGAAGACTTTGAACAAAACCGTTGCTTTTCTCCTGCAGCCAAAATCATAAACGGGAAAGCTTCTTCTTGACCTCATATCAGCAGGTTGCTTACACTTTTGCTGTAAATATAAAATTTCATAATATCTAGTTAATGAATAAAAAATAAGAAATAGACATCAGAAATTAACTTCTCTCTTTCTTTTCTTTTTTTTTTTTTTTTATAAATAAGCAATAGAATCATCCACCTACTAGATGACGGCTAGCCAAACGCTTCTTTGTAGATCAAATGTAGGCATTGTGGTTGGTCTTGGCCAGACTGGCTCAGTAAAGTTTTTCACACATGGTCACCTGATCACCAGTGAACTGCAAAGCCAAGTGGTTTAACCTTTAACAGTATGAAACTTTTTTTTTTTTTTTTTTTTTTTTTTTTTTTAGTTTTATAGATGTATAGATAGTGTTTATAGATGTAGAACAATCATTCTATAAAACTACTAAAACCCTGTTGTCTGCACTGCCATTCGTTTTTAATTTGAGGTATATCTAAATCGATATGTCTAAAGCAGATGGGAACTCTGTTCAAGGGTGAACCACTTGTCTGGACAAAGATGAGACCGTATGAGTCATTTTTTCTTAAGTGGAAAGTACTGAGCTTACCTTAACACTTTACATGTGCTAAACCACACTGGAAACATTTCTGCTAAGGAGAGTCAAAGGTTTGCATGCAAAGATTTGATGTTGATTATCTTTTAGGAGATGCAATGAACTTCCACTTCCTGTGCACACAAACAAGCAAGCAATGTCCAACACAAATGACATGTAAAAAGTCAGAAATGAAGCTGCAAAATACTCATGTTGCTGTCCTGCACACCAGGAAGTCAGACTGAACTCTAACCACATTTTGGCCATTTTGAATGCCTACAGAAAACTAAAAGTGTTTGGCGATTTTGGCCATTTTATTAAGCCTTTTGGAAAGTTTAATCCCTCTACTAAAATGTAGTACCATAACTGACCTCTAGGACTCACCATGTATTCATCTATTTTCTAAGTGTTTTCACACCAGGAAAGTCTTGGTGCAGTTTGCTTTCACACTGCTCTTTTTGTGAGTGAATCAGAAATTGTAAACAAAACTACATGTGTGCTAAGGTCATTCATTGGTTCATCCATTAAACTCTACCAGAGTTGGTTTGGAACAGAGTATTTTTCTTCAGCTGAGTCTCAGTACGGTTGTTTGGTCGGTTCCCGAGTGCGATTGCTGTATTCACACCTGCCCAAAAGACAAAGGGGGGAAACGAACTTGAGTTCAGTTCAATCAAACCAAACAAAACAGGTGTGAATACACCCTTAATTGCTTGTCTTATGTAAAGTTACATAATTTCCCCTTCAGCGCAAATGGAATATAAAACTGGTGTTTTCTGCTGGCTTGCAGATTGGCGATTAAAATAATAGTATATTTGTCTCATTTTAAATTAATACTAAAAACTGAGATTTAAAATTTACTTCGGCTAGAAATGTACTTTTACTATGGTAAAATAAATATTTAGCGATATCTTAAAAATGCTTTTGAATTTTGGCGCACTTTTTTCTGTGTATAGCGTTGCTATGGCAACTAGTAAATACCGTAAATTTGGTTATGCTGGTGTGTGTGGAAATATTTAAACCACGTGTGTTACAATTAACCCCGCCTTAGTTTGTGCCCTGCGCACCCCTAAGACACATGGGCTTAAATACATTCTGCTCTTGGGCACAGTTAGCAAGCTAACATACAGTGCAATCTATATTTTACATTCAATCTAAATAGAAATGCATTTTAATGCAGACGAATTGTAAAACTATTTGAAGGGGGATGGTTAGGTGGGGGCTTGTAGCTAAACTTACACAGTGATTACAAAAATTGTCTAATTTTTGAACACATTTTTATTTGACAAAATATGCTTTATTAAATTAACCATTTTATGGCATCAAAACTAAACAAAATGAAATCAACATCCATGCAGTTTTTGTGGTGAACATCTTTTAGACGTGTAATTTTTAAGACAATCTTGAAATTTAAAGAGACCTACATTTTTCAGAATAGCTTGTTTTGTGTTCAACAGAAGAAAGAAACATCACATTGTTCTGGCCAAACTATAATACAAGTGTAATGCAGAGAAAGGGAAAAAAAGAAAGACAATAAATGAATGAATAAATAAATAAATATATATATATATATATATATATATATATATATATATATATATATATGGCTACCCCTGATTGAATCAGTTTGTGAAATACAAGAAAAATCTTTCAAACAATATGGAAACTAAAAGACCTGGTCAAGATAAGTGAGACAAAATGAGTCAAAGCTTAAAATCCCATTGTAGTTCAGTCCCTAAAACTGCCTAAATGTGAAAGACAGAAAAAAAAAAACAGTGAAAGGTTAAAAAAAAAAAGGTCCATAAAATTGCTGGATAATGTCCTGTCCACATTTCCAGTATATTTTTGTTGTTGTTTTTAAACTCAGTGTCAGAGAGCTGTGACCATGATGCCATACACTTGTGGGCATGCAGTACACAACAACATTTAAAGTGTTTGTCCACACCAAAGTGAAAATGTCACTCAATATAATCATAGTCAATCATAACATATTTGATGTTTGTTAAGCATTTATATGTAGTGGAATTTTACAACAAATAGTGGGAGCACCTGAAACACTGCTGCATAAAATCTACATATCATGCAGATCATTTGTTTTGCTAGTCTTATAAATGTTACTCAGTGTTGTCAGTGTTATTAAAAGAGTCTTTTTTAAATAAATGTGTAATATAGCTGTAATATAGCTGTTTGTAATTCTGCAAAGTCAGTCAAAAAATAAATAAATAAATAAAATAAAAAGGCTTGGACATATATTTAGTCATTTATTACCTTGGTTGACATTACATGATACTGACATCCAATTTCAAAACACTGTTAATGCAAAATTGATGTGACAAATGAAATGTGGAATATGAATCTAATTTAATTTTACTTTTATTCAAGTAAATTGGAAATACTTCTCACTCCAGCTTCCAACTTATTTTGATTTAAAAAATGTAATAAAAAAAAAAAAAAAAACTTGCTACCTTCACGAATCTGGTCGGTGTTTCGCGGTCCGCTCACCGCCAGATGTCGCTCTCACCTTATCCACACACTCTTACTGTTGCACCACACCCCGGACTACAACTGCCATCACCCATCGCACCGATTGCGTTGCCTCCTGTAGCCAATCAGGCGCACTATAAAAGCCCCGGACTTTCCCCATGCAAGCCACGGATTGTTGTTGTTTCTATTATTGTTGTTAGCGTTCCCTTGTTTCCGAGTTCCTAGTTCCCTGTTCCCTGTTCCCTTTTTCCTAGTTCCCTCGCCTGGCCATCTCGTCTTGACCGTCTCGCCGCCTGCCTACTGGACTCTTGCTCTTGTTATCGGATTATTCTCCTCGTCTTGCCTGTGATTTACCTGTTTGCTCCTGTTTCGACCCTGCCTGTATGACCATGTCTTTGCCTCGTCCCTTTAATAAAAGCTCGCAATTGGATCCGCTCGCCTCTCGTCTTTCACCCTCCGTTACAGCTACACTATGTGTGACACTGGTTGATTGTCAGTAACGGATGAAGAATCACGCCTTCCCCCTCCCCACCACACTACAAATTTGCTTAGACAAGAGAGGAGAGATGGAATAGCAACAGCCCTGAATATGACACAAATTATTGCTGCAAATATGATAAACTGTGGGCCAATAAGGAAAAATCTGTCTCGTCCTCGATGGTTTTCTCTTCCCCCTGGTTTATCTGGGAGACACACAACAATGGCAAAGTGTGAAACATTAGTTTGATCAGTCGCTAACAACTTATTTCAGAACTGTAAATAATAAATAATGCTTTTCATTGAACACACCTTTGACATGAAGCTCTGTGATGGTGTGATTCTGAGATGGTCCTGTGATGTGACACTGGTACTTCCTTGCATCAGTTTTTTGAAGACCATTGAGTTTGAAGGTGAAGTTGCCTTTCTTTTGATCCTCAAGGAAAGTTTCAACTCTGTTCTTGAACTCTGAAGCTTGATCTGCACACGTTCTGTTGCCCCCAGTGATGTCACACACAATCTTCTCTTCATCGTCTCTCAAGTGTGCACTGAATTCTTCTATTTTGTCTTGAATGTCACTTTCAGGAATAGAGCAAGAGAAGACAGCTGAGTCTCCAACAAAACCCTCAACTGTGACCCTCACAGGAGCAGAGAAAGAACCTAAAAAAAAAAAGAGCACACTTTATAATTCTGCGTGTGACTTGAATTTTATTTAAAATGTTTAACTTCTCACCTGTAAAATACAGCAGAAGCACAGAGATGATGCACCAGCTGTAGAAAGAGAAGATAAAAATATACAGTTTGCTTCCGTTAGCTCTCATACCCAAACAATTTCGAAAGATGTCTTTTCCCACACGTCCAGCTCTTCACATTTCTCTTCTAGAAAAGAAAAGAAAAAGAAAGAACTTAATACAGTTTATCAGTGTGAATTTTCAATAAACATGTTCACCAAAACAACAAAAATACAATACATAGATAGACAGACAGATAGATAGATAGATAGAAACAACTTTTCTTGAGGGACTTGCCTCTGCTCTGGATAAAGTCACTTGCTTTTTTGAGAGACAGAAAAACTTGTCTAGTGTGAGTGGAGGATAAAGCTGATGTGTAGATGTAGTGGCACAGTGATGTACAGGAAGTAGCATGAGGAAGAGAGAGAAAAGAGAGATTGACCAACCATTAGCTATCTTTTGGGTGAGGCTTTTGTACAGGAAGCTTAGATTTAAGGCCCCTTATGCAAATAAATGCTTTAACCAAGAATGCATGGCTATTTTTTACAGAACCAGCTAAATTACCTAAATATCAGAATCACACTGTGGTGAAGTATATTGAGCAGAATCATACTGTGGTGAATTATACTGACCAGATTCAGAGACCATGGATGATTATTATCATCATATCTGGTCTAATGCATGGTGTTCTGGTCTTTGTGGTGATTGGTGAGTTCTGTTCATTAATATAATCTCATGTAATCTATCTCTAAAATAAGACAATCTTTCTCTTCTCTTGTAGGTTGTGTATGTTGCTACTCTGTAAAAAAAGTTAAAACATCAAGAAGCAGATTTAGAGCAGACTCTTCACGAACAACTTAAAAAGCCAAAGACAATGGTAAATTATGCAAAACTGCTTTTTTTTTATTTTTTATTTGTACTTTTTAAGATTCTTTTATCATCATGTTCATCACTATATGGATCATACTTTACATGCATTTGTAAATGTTAATACTGTTTGCCTTGTTGCTCTTTCAGTATACTGAGGTGGTCTTCTCTCAGATGCATGAAGACTTTGAACAAAACCGGTGCTTTTCTCCTGTAGCCAAAATCATAAACAGGAACGCTTGTTCAAGGGTGAACCACTTGTCTAAAAGTCTCGTGTTGCTGTCCTGCACACAACAAAGTCACACCACTTACAGGAAGTCAGACTAAACTCTAACCACATTTTGAATGCCAAGAGACAACTGAAGTGCTATATTGGCACCCCCAACATATATTTCAACACATATTTGGACATTTTATTGGGGCGGCTTCCCGGACAGAGATTAAGCCTAGTCCTAGACTAAAATGGCCCTCAAAACCAGACCATCTGCTTTCTCTGTCATGGTTTTAAATAGTCTTAGACTTTGTCTACTCCAGAATTTAATAAGCTGATTTCCTGGAGGAAGACTAAAGCTATTTCAGGACTAAACTGAGGCTTAAATTAAACCTACCAGGAGGCAGGTTTAACTTCAGATTAACATTGTGTTTCAAGTTTTTATATATCAAAATTATTGGCACCCTTTGTAGATATGAACAATGAAGCCTGTAAAAATAAATCTGTACTGTTAATCATTTTGATCTTTCATTCAAAAAAAAAAAGAAAAATAATAATAAATAAATAAATAAATAAAATTCACAAAACCCTGATCTTTCACTGAAGTAAAATGAAAGAAATAGGAAATGTCATTATGACAGAACTGTTTTTCTCTAATACCCATTGACCACAATTAATGGCACCACTTTATTCAATACTTTTTGCAACCTCCTTTTCCCAGTTTAACAGCTGTGAGTTTCTCCTATAATGCCGGATATTAGAGAACACCTGACGAGAGATCAGAGACCATTCCTTCATATAGAATCTCTCCAGACCCTTCAGATTCCCAGCTCCATGATAAACTGGGATGACCAGAAACTTAATTTTGTGCTCAGTGACCCATTTTTGTGTTGATTTTGATGGTCCTTTTGGATCATTGTTCTGTCAGAAGATCCAACATGGTTGATTATAAGGCTTTCTGACCCCAATACTCAACTATTCTCTGCAATTCTCCAGCTGTGATCCTTGGAGAGTCTTTGGCCATTCAAACCATCTTCCTCACATTGCCATTAACCAATACAGACTGTAGGTAGATTTGTAACATTTCCTGTTGATTGGAACTCCATAATTATTGTCCTAATGGTGGAAATATAAATGTTCAACGCCTTAGCTCTTTTCTTACTTTGATTCATTTATTTATCGACTTGCTATTTTCTTAACTTTTTTCTTGGAAGTTACGGCTGGATAATTTCATGTTCCTAGCTACCCTGGTGTGTTAAAAAAAAATGTAAATATGAATGAGAATGTAGATTGTCAGACATTTTACTCATAATTTCTACGACTGCAAATAATTGTGGCCAATGTGTATTAGAGAGAAAAAAAAAAATCATAATGTGATTTGATTTTTTTATTGATTTTTTAATTTACTTTCATTTACTTTTTTTTTTTTTTTTTTTTTTTGAACGATCAAAAGGATAAACAATACAGATGTATTTTCAAAACCTTTGATCACTTTTTTTTTAGGGTGCCAGTATAATTCTGATTATGACTCAGTTCCATGCAATTTTAGGCTTTTCTTGGTTCATTCCATGTTTTACAGGCAACCTCTGTCGTGCTAATTCGGATTAGCACGGTTCGTTTTAAATTAATCTAGTTTATTTTAGTTCAGGACTCCATAGTCCAGGAGTTAGCAATCTGTACTTAATCAGTGTTTCAGACAGCCATTTTTTAAACCGTGATTAACTATTCTAGATTAAACCTACTCCTGGCTTAATTTAAACCCTGTCTGGGAAACCGCCCCATTAACTCTTCTTGAAAGTTTAATCCCTCTACTAAAATGTAGTACCATAACTGACCTCTAGGAGTCATCATTGATTCATCTATTTTCTAAGAGTGTTTTCACACCAGGAAAGTCCTCTAGTTTACTTGCTTTGGTCCAGACCAAATACAATGTTGATTATTTATTTAGTTAGTAATTTAGTTTAGTTTTTGTTTGTTTGCTTTCACACTGCTCTTTTTTGTAAGTGAATCAGAAATTGTAAATAAAACCACATGTGTGCTAAGGTCATCCGTTCACTGGTTCATCCATTAAACTCTACCAGAGTTGGTTTGGAACAGAGTTTTTTCTTCAGCTGAGTCTCGGTACGGTTGTTTGGTCTGCACTCGAGTGCGACTGCTGTATTCACACCTGCCCAAAAGATCCACACCAAGGGGGGAAACAAACTTGAGTTTGATTCAATCAAAATCAAACCAAGCAAGTCAGGTGTGAATACACCCTTAACCGCTTGTCTTATGTGAAGTTATAACATTTTTAGAACCTATCCCAGCTTCTCATGCCATAGGTAAGGAAAAACATTGTATGGTTGGCCAGCAGGAGGCACCATGTTAAAGTTTCTGACACAGAAAAGAAGAAATTTTTGAATGAAGTCATTATTTTTTGTTTATTTTTTGCACACAAAAGTATTCTCATAGTATTCTCATATTTGCATTGCTGTCTGAGTCAGAAAGCTTTCAGATTTCATCAAAAATATCTTAATTTGTGTTCCAAAGATGAACAAAGGTCTTATGGGTTTGGAACAACATGAGGGTGAGAAATTAATGGCAGACTTTTAATTTTTGGATGAACTATCTCTTTAAAGTGGATCAGTGGTTGTGTGATGTGAGTTGGTTGTTTTCATTATGCATGATGTCCTCAAGAGTCTACTTTGTACCTTTATTCATAAACTCATGTATAACAAGTACACACTGTAATTCTAAAACAGTTCTTGAACTGGAATTCCTTGAAGTGACTCACTCTACCCTTCTTGTTGTGTACATCTGTCCTTTGAAATGAGCGAATGTATCATGGTAGCTCACAACTAGTTCCACTCTGAATCTGAGAAGAGTTGAGTCAGATCAGTAGCTGGGTGGGAGACCTACCTGGCCTACCTTGTGTGACATCCACTAGATCAGGGTGTCCAATCCTACGGATAATCTTTGCAGATTATTTTACCTGAAATCTTAAACATGCACACACTACAAGATTTAAAAATCGTGGCGCATCACACACTACAAAATATTATTAAGATTATCATGCCAGTGGGATTGCCTCACGTGATCTTATGCAACAGATCGTCATTTCAGCAATGTTTACATATGTTAGCTACCGTGCTAGCAGCTTTCTGCACTCACCCAGTATGTTCAAAATTGAGACGATTTCACCCCAGAGCTTCTCTTACTCCTTAAGGTTGTGGTACGTTTTCGACACATTATACAGACAGTTACTACAAAAACTCAAGAAGCAGTTTCCTCCATCTCCACTACCCAGTGGACCGTACAGCAGCTGTTTTGTGGTCGAGCATTGGCCGTTGTGAAAGTACTGATGTAATCATATAGCTGTCATCATCCCGATTTAAAATCCTAAATATCAAACATATTAATCGGTGTGGCCCCAAGGCCAGGTCTAATGTAAGATGCCAGTGTCAATCAACTATTTTGGGAGCGGCCTCTGTTGAAAAATTGATTCACATTTGAATCACAATACAGTCTTCTAACGATTCGCATCAATTCACAAATTTCAAAAAACGATTTTCCAGTTAATATAATAATAGTAACCTAGGCTTAATAATAACATGAAGTTGTCTGAAAAAACAAAACAAAACAAAACAAACAAAAAACAGCAACAGCAATGGAGGAAGAAAAGCAAATACATCTTGCCTCATTTTTGGCGAGGACAAGTAATAATGGATCTTTTGTTATTATGGGAAGTAGGAATGCATATTTGCAAAGGCATGGAAAATGAAAAACGCATTCTACCGAGCCACTAAACGGACATGGTTAACCGCTTAGCGGTAGCCTGTTACAATAGAGTACATTGAATTTCTCTTACCACATTAACAGAGTAAGGACAAGTGACTGATAGGACGACAAAAATCTAATCTTGTAAAATACTGTACTGCCAGCCTAATCTCACAGCAATTCGTACATATTTTACGACGTGGCTAATTCGTACGAATTCGTATGGCCTCAACTCATACAAATTCATACAATTTTAGCTAACATATATACAGAATAATTACCCAACGACATAACTGTGAGAAAAAAAAACATTGATATATATATATATATATATATATATTTTTTTTTTTTTTCCCTCCCATCTTGTATTTATTCCATTTAGGGGTTCTGTAGTACATGTAATTTCCTTTCCAAACATATTGGGATTTGGTCACATCCCTAATGGGAAGTGTAAAATATTTTTTTTTTATTTATTAGGAAGATAAAAGTTATTAGGAAACACTGATTTCTTGAATCAGGACTTCCCATACTATAGACTGATGTGTTTTTGTATCACAATACTGGTGCATTTGATTTCCATAATGCACATTATGCATTTCGGTGCCAGTGTTAACAGATGACTGCCTGTGCAAATTTGATTTACATCATAAAATAATCATGAGAAAGTGTGCTGAACGACACGACGTTCCCATGAATCACAACCGTTGTCAATGAAGCGTGTAATTCTTAACGTAGGAACCCAGAGACTTTCTGCCTATAGCCGCTATAAGGCCAAGGAACGTGTGTAATCCTCCCGCGACCGCGCTGCTTAAACCCGGTAAAAGTCTCCCTTGCGCCTCGCGGATGGAGGATTCGTTAATCTGCGGTTTCTGTGAATGAAGACACCTTAATATACTACTGCAGTTACCAAACATGAAAAATAAAAACTGAAATACGTCACTTACCACAGTTATGAATCGTTCTTCTTGCCACTCCCGAATGTCGACCGTTGAAGAAAAGCCCGCCTCTGTAGATTTGAAATTTACAGCATTATGCTGTAGGTTTGAGGCAAACCACCACGTGACAGAGTGCATTGGTTCACAGCAATATGCTATATTATAAGAAAAACAGCCCACTGCTGTAAAATATTGTTGTAATTTTTACAGCAGTTCGTTACAGTGTAGACATGCAATTTTTTAAGACAATCTTGAAATTTAAAGAGATAGTTAATCCATTTACAATGTAAGTCCATACCAGGAGCTCTTTGGTTATGTACATCTTTCAGAATATCTTGTTTTGTGTTCAACAGAAGAAAGAAATTCACTGGTCTGGAACAACTTGAGGGTTAGTAAATGATGATAACATGCTCATTTTTGGGGGAACTATTGCTTTAAAGTACATTATATCATATCATATTTTTCACAATGGTTCATAACCTTGATCTTTTTGCTCAGATTATCTTATCCGTGCCAGCTAGCAATTGTCAGCAAAGCAGTGGCTTTAGTCCTCTGAATCCAGGACCTCAGATGTTGTCTTGGAGAAAACTTCTCTAGAGATGACAATAAAGAGCAGCGCTGAAAGATTTTGAAGCTCTAGGCTTGGGCTTGCCGTGTTATTTAAAATGTTCATCTGGCTAAATCACATGCTTATCGTCTGCAATAGGGGTTTCAGCTCTTACCTGTGGTCTTAACATTATCACTGTATTCCCTCATGCCTCTCTGAATTTCCTTGCTGTTGTAGAGCTGGAAAAGGGAGCAGAATTCCAGAACATCATTTTCAGTATAATGAACATCACATTGTTCTGGCCAGCTAGAGGGATCCAGTGCTTTGATGTTGTTTAGAAAAGTCTCATACTGTTTTTGGCTTTTTAACTTTATGTTTTGCAATATTGGCATTGTTTTATTTTTTGTACTACAATTTTTTTCTCATCCAATATTTTGAGGAGACACTGCCTCTCTTGCCTCCTCTGAGGAAATGCATACACTTGTGGGCATGCAGTACACAACAACATTTAAAGTATTTGTCCACACCAAAGTGAAAATGTCACTCAACATAATCATAGTCAATCATAACATATTTGATGTTTCTTAAGCATTTATATGGAGTGGAATTTTACAACAAATAGTTGGAGCACCTGAAACACTGCTGCATAAAATCTACATATCATGCAGATCATTTGTTTTGCTAGTCTTATAAATGTTACTCAGTGTTGTCAGTGTTATTAAAAGAGTCATTTTTAAATAAATGTGTAATATAGCTGTAATATAGCTGTTTGTAATTCTGCAAAGTCAGTTGGTCTAAATAAATAAATAAATTAATTAAAATAAAATAAACTAAAATAAAATAGGCTTGGACAGATATATTTAGTCATTTATTACCTTGGTCGACATTACATTATACTGACATCCAATTTCAAAACACTGTTAATGTCACACGCACCGAATCACGTGGGGTCACGAGGTCCCGGAAGTAATCTCCGCGGGTATATAAACAGGAAGTAAGGTTCAGTTGGCACCGGACATTGAGTTCATGGTTGGACATCTTTGTAGGTCGTCTCTATTCATCTCAACTCACGTGAGTACCGCTTGGCGGAACGTTTATATATCCTTCTGTGTGTGAATGAGAACGTGGGTTTCCTGGTGGAAATCTTTACTCCGTTGCTGGAGCGTTCTTAGAGAAACTGCGTGGCTAACCTGCTCACTCGTGTGTATCCACGTTTGAGTTCTCCGTCACGCTACACAGGGACCTATCCTCGATCGTTCACTTCTCGTCTTGCCTCCGTGACAGAATGTCCGGTCCCGAGATGGTCCCGGCGGATTTGGGGCAGTTGGTTGAAGTGATCCGGCAGCAGGCTGGGGAGATTATGAATCTGCGGCAGGAGCTGGTGCATTTCCGGGCGGAGATGATCGCGCTGCGCGCCGAGACCGCTGGTCTTCGTGCGGAATGCGAGGGACTCCGTTCGGATCTCACCGCCCTGCAGGCGGATCATGACGACCTGGCCGCTGCTACGGTTCCTCCCGCTGAACCGGTCCGCCAAAACCCCCCCGTCAGTCATCCCAAATTATCGCTTCCGGACAAATGGGATGGGTCCGGAAGTAAATGCGATGTCTTTCTTACCAACCTTAATTTAATTTTTGAGTTTCAGCCTTCCCGTTACCCCTCTGATCGTAGCCGGATCGCCTTGCTCACTTCACTCCTCACTGGACAGGCAGCTGAGTGGGCTACGGCGGTTCTGAAGGCCGACGGAGACGTTGCTCATTCCTACCCTGCATTTACCTCCGAACTCAGAACCGTCTTCCAGCATCCTGAGAGCAAGGTGGAGGTTGATTCACGGCTATATCACCTCAAACAAGGGAGTCGCAGCGTCAGCAAATACACTACAGAATTCCGCACACTCTCCGTTCAAACCACCTGGTCCAACTCAGCTCTCCGCACAGCCTACTACGAAGGACTGTCCACCCGTCTTCGAGACGAATTGGCTGTGCGGGAGCTCCCTGACACCCTGGAGGGCATGATACAGCTGGCCCTCCGGGTGGATCAGCGGATGAATCATAATACTAAAACTGTCTTTCGCTCTTTTACAGGATCCACTGGTTACCACAGGACTCCAGAACCATCCACCTCCCAATGCTGTCGCTGCGTCTCCATCACCTCCACCGATCGCCTCAGAGGCCCACTCAACCGGAGCCGGGGAACCCATGCAAATAGGGCGCACCTCCCTGTCAGCGGCAGAGAGGGCCAGACGCTACCGCGAGGGCCTGTGTGCCTATTGCGCCTCCCCGGACCACCATCGAGCTATCTGCCCTCTTCGTCCGGGAAACGGGCAGACCAGGTGAGGAGGGGGAGGTCCTCATCTGGTCCCAATACTGCGAAAACCTACCCCGAGGCCGTTGCTTCCCGGCTGCTGCTGTCGGTATCAATCCTCATGGGCCACAAACGGATCGAGACCTCCGCATTCGTTGATTCGGGTGCGGCTGGAAACTTCATCGATCAAGCTTATGCTGCCCAAATGGGGATTGTAGTCGAGGTGTTATCCCAACCCTTGAAAGTTACTGCCATTGACGGTCGCCCCTTAACCCTAAGCCCTATCACTCACCGCACCCAAGAACTCACCCTCATCATCGAGAACCACTCTGAAGTCATCCAATTCTACGTCACGAAGATTCCCTCACCAGCCATCATCCTCGGTCACCCCTGGCTCGTCACTCACGACCCTCTCATCTCCTGGACCTCACGCCGAATCATTCACTGGGGTGCGACCTGTCAGGAGCTCTGTCTCCGGGCCAGGGTTGGGACGTGTTCAGGGGAGCCCGGGGCCCTCGACGTCGACCGCGACGCTATCCCTGTCCAGTATCGCGACCTGGTCGAGGTCTTTAGCAGGCGTAGCGCGGCCCGGCTGCCTCCTCATCGCCCCTACGACCTCGCCATCGATCTCGTGCCGGGCGCGGTACCGCCCCGCGGTCACCTGTACTCCTTGTCGGCCAAGGAACAGCTCGCTATGGAGGAGTACGTAGCAGAGGGTCTTCGCGCAGGTACCATCCGACCCTCTAGCTCTCCGGCGGCCGCGGGGTTTTTCTTCGTAAAGAAGAAGGACGGGGGTCTCCGACCGTGCGTCGACTACCGAGGGCTCAACCAAATCACCGTGAAGAACCGTCACCCACTCCCGCTTACCAACACCGCCCTGGACGCCCTCTCTGGTGCCCACTTCTTTACGAAGTTGGATCTACGGAGCGCTTACAATCTGGTACGCATCAGGGAGGGCGACGAGTGGAAGACGGCCTTCATAACCCCCACCGGCCACTACGAGACCCTCGTCATGCCCTTCGGCCTCTGTAACAGTCCAGCTGCCTTCCAGCACTTCATCAACGACGTTCTCCGGGACATGCTGGGTAGATGGTGCTATGCCTACCTGGATGACATCCTCATCTATTCCAAGACCTTAGAAGAGCATACCCAGCATGTCCGAGCAGTCCTCCAGAGGTTGCTGGCCCATCAATTGTACTGTAAGTTGGAAAAATGTGCTTTCCACCAGCACTCCACCACGTTCCTGGGCTTCATCATCTCTGCTCAGGGTGTGGCCATGGATCCCCAGAAACTGGAGGCTGTGCGTTCGTGGCCCCTACCCGCGTCGCTCAAACAGCTACAGCGTTTTCTGGGGTTCGCCAATTTCTATCGGCGATTCATCCGGGGCTTCAGCTCAATTGCAGCACCTCTTACTGCTCTCACTAAACCATCCCGCGGAGAATTTCACCTCACCCCGGAAGCCACTCAAGCATTCAGGACACTCTGTCACCAGTTCACCACTGCTCCCATCCTCACGCATCCAGATCCCACCAAGGTCTTCGTTGTTGAGGTGGACGCTTCCGATGTGGGCGTAGGAGCCGTCCTCTCGCAACGCGGTCCAGACGAAAAGTTACACCCATGTAGCTTCTTCTCCAGGAAATTTAATTCCACTCAGCAGCGTTACGGGGTAGGGGACCGTGAGCTGTTGGCCATCAAGTGGGCTCTGGAGGAATGGCGTCACTGGCTCCAGGGCGGCAGTGAACCATTCACCGTCTGGACCGATCACCAGAACCTCACTGTCATCAAGCAGACCAAACAACTCAACCCCAGGCAGGCGCGGTGGGCACTATTCTTTGAACACTTCGACTTCCACCTGTCTTATCGTCCCGGATCCAAAAATACCAAAGCCGATGCACTCTCCCGTCAACACCAGAAAGACACCTCCACCTCCGATCCCGCGCCTGTCCTGCCACCTCAGATCATCTTGGCTCCTATCCGGTGGGGGTTAGAAGAGAGAGTTCGCCAGAGTCACGGCCAAGATCCTCCTCCACCTGAGACCCCCGCTGGACGCCTCTTCGTCCCCAACCAGCTGCGCCAGGAGGTGCTCCAGTGGGGACACGATTCCACGCTGGCTGGACATCAGGGAGTCCAGAGAACCATTAACTTTCTCAGTCGAGCATTCTGGTGGAGGACGCTGCGGAAGGACGTACAAGAATACGTCCTGGCCTGCAACATCTGTGCCCGCTCTAAGAACCCCAACGCGCCCTCCACCGGGGAGTTGCAGCCCCTCCCCATCCCCAAACGCCCCTGGACCCACATCTCCGTCGACTTCGTCTCTGGACTTCCCGATTCCCAAGGAAAGAACACCATCCTCACCATCGTGGATCGGTTCTCCAAGGCTGTGCACCTGGTGGCTCTCTCCGGGCTCCCCTCTGCCAAAACCACCGCGGAGTTAATTCTAGAACACGTAGTCCGCCTGCATGGGTTCCCCCAGGACATCGTCTCGGACAGAGGGCCCCAGTTCACGGCCAAGTTCTGGCAGGCCTTCTGCCGTCTGGTCGGTACCACCTCCAGCTTATCATCAGGGTTCCATCCGCAAACTAACGGCCAGACGGAGCGGGCCAACCAACAACTGGAGCGCTTCCTCCGATGCTTCGCTAGTGAACATCAGCGCTCCTGGGCCAACTACCTCGTCTGGGCTGAACTCTCAAACAACCTTCACACCTCCACCGCCACCGGCCTTAGCCCATTCGAGGTATGTTACGGATTTCAACCTCCCATATTCGAACATCAGGAGCCGGAGGTTGAAGTTCCGTCTGCCCAACAGTTGGTCCGCCGGTGTCGGCGGCTTTGGAACCATGCCCGTGCTGCCATTCAAAAGGCCAACCGATGGTACGTCGTGCAGCACCGCCGCCGACACCCTCCGGGGCGATTGTTCCATGTGGGTGACAGGGTTTATCTATCCACCAAGAACATCAACCTCAAGACTGACTCAAGAAAACTCACCCCCCGGTACATCGGTCCCTTCAAGATCACCCATCGTCTGAACCCTGTCACCTTTCGGCTCCAGCTGCCTGCCTCCCTCCGGGTCCATCCCGTATTTCATCAGTCCCAACTTAAACCTGTTCTCTTCTCTCCTCTGTCTCCCCAGGCTCCCGCTCCCCCCCCCACCCCGGATTGTGGACGGTGGTCCTGCTTACACCGTTCGGAGGATCCTTGACTCGCGACCCCGTGGCCGGGGCACCCAGTATCTCGTAGACTGGGAAGGCTACGGCCCGGAGGAGTGGTCATGGGTTCCCGGACGGTTCATTCTGGATCCAACTCTCATTCAGGACTACCGTCGTCGGGTATCCTCCGCTCCGGGTCCGTCTGGTGCCGGCCCTGGAGGGGGGGGTACTGTCACACGCACCGAATCACGTGGGGTCACGAGGTCCCGGAAGTAATCTCCGCGGGTATATAAACAGGAAGTAAGGTTCAGTTGGCACCGGACATTGAGTTCATGGTTGGACATCTTTGTAGGTCGTCTCTATTCATCTCAACTCACGTGAGTACCGCTTGGCGGAACGTTTATATATCCTTCTGTGTGTGAATGAGAACGCGGGTTTCCTGGTGGAAATCTTTACTCCGTTGCTGGAGCGTTCTTAGAGAAACTGCGTGGCTAACCTGCTCACTCGTGTGTATCCGCGTTTGAGTTCTCCGTCACGCTACACAGGGACCTATCCTCGATCGTTCACTTCTCGTCTTGCCTCCGTGACAGTTAATGCAAAATTGATATGACAAATGAAATGTGGAATATGAATCTAATTTAATTTTACTTTTATTCAAGTAAATTGGAAATACTTCTCACTCTAGCTTCCAACTTATTTTGATTTAAAAAATGATTTTGAAAAATCTGTCTCGTCCTCGATGGTTTTCTCTTCCCCCTGGTTTATCTGGGAGACACACAACAACGGCAAAGTGTGAAACATTAGTGTGATCAGTCGCTAACAACTTATTTCAGAACTGTAAATAATAAATAATACTTTTCATTGAACACACCTTTGACATGAAGCTCTGTGATGGTGTGATTCTGAGATGGTCCTGTGATGTGACACTGGTATTTCCTTGCATCCGTTTTTTGAAGACCATTGAGTTTGAAGGTGAAGTTGCCTTTCTTTTGATCCTCAAGGAAAGTTTCAACTCTGTTCTTGAACTCTGAAGCTTGATCTGCACACGTTCTGTTGCCCCCAGTGATGTCACACACAATCTTCTCTTCATCGTCTCTCAAGTGGGCACTGAATTCTTCTATTTTATCTTGAATGTCACTTTCAGGAATAGAGCAAGAGAAGACAGCTGAGTCTCCAACAAAACGCTCAGCTGTGACCCTTATAAGAGCAGAGAAAGGACCTAAAAAAAAGAAAAAAAAAAAAGAGCAAACACACATTTATAATTCTGCGTGTGACTTGAATTTCATTTTAAATGTTGAACTTCTCACCTGTGAAATACAGCAGAAGCACAGAGATGATGTACCTGTGTATGATGTATCTGTATATCCCAACAATTTCGAAAGACATCTTTTCCCACAATCCAGTTCAGATTTCTCTTGTAGAAAAGAAAAGAAAAGAAAAGAAAAGAAAAAGAAAGAACTTAATACAGTTTATCAGTGTGATTTTTCAATAAACATGTTCACCAAAACAACAAAAATACAAAAAAGAAGATAGATAGATAGATAGAAACAACTTTTCTTGAGGGACTTGCCTCTGCTCTGTGTAAAGTTGCCTGCTGCTGAAACTCTGAAAGACAGAAAAGAAGATGAAGAATCAAAACTTATGTGGTGTGACTTGAGGAACAGATAAACAGCTGACGTGTATTGAGATTGTCTGAAGATAGAGAACAAATGGTGCAATAAAAAGTACAGGAAATAGGAAGTTGAGGTGAAGCGTCATGTTGAGGTTTTAGATTTAGGCTTTGAGGTTGTTAGATTTAAGGCCCACGTATGTAAATAAATGTGCTTTAACCAGTCATACTTGAGGTAAAATTGTTTCCTTGTTACAGTTTAAAATGTAATGCAACTCAAGTTTAGAGAGACTTCTGTAAAAGCTGTCCTGGCTGAAAAACTACAAAGAATAAATACTGAAAGAGGAAACTCCTCAACAGTGTTGGAGAAAGTTACTTTTAAAAGTAATGCGTTACAATTTTGCATTACTCCCTGAAAAAGTAACTAATTACGTTACTTAGTTACTTTTTATGAAAAGTAATGAGTTACTTTACTTTTGCATTACTTTTCAAATCTGGGCAGGGCTTGGTTCTTTGTTTTTAATATGAAACAATTCTAATGTAAAAGCCCTTTTACACCAAGAGTGAAATTAATTCACCTCCCCCTAAAAAAAAAATGCATTTATGCAGGAGATCACTCTTCAGGTATAAAACAAAAAATGAAGCACAAATGTTAGTTTATCTAAAGTAATTTTTGCTTATTAGTAGGGTTGAATTGCATCATTGCAGGTCAGCAGCAAAGACACTGGTTAATTAAATGAGATTAAATACATAAAGGATATTTGAAGAGTTCAGATGCAAAACCAGATAAATCCATCTGATGTCTTTCTTTAAAAAATGCATTTTTTATCAGGCTCAGATGTATAGGTTTCTATGTAAGTACTGGTACTTCAGATTGGGCTGAGGCTGATATTTTAGCGAGTTTGAAGAAAAAGTATTTGAAGGACGTATAATATGTGTCAAGAGCATTCACTCAGTATCATTATCTCATTTTTGACCGAGATGGCTTTTAGCTGGTTTTGCATCTGAACTCTTCATTTGTTTTATTTAACATATTTACATATTGCAGGGTTGCGTCATATTCTGAGTTTGCATTTCACTATTTTTATTCATTTTGAGGAATACTGAATCTGTTTTTTGAGTGAGATGAATTAATGCATGTTCACATTCAGTCTAGAATACAGCAACATCATGTTTACTCACAATTTCCCGACAGGAGAAACTGGCGTTACTTATTTGAAAAAGTAACTCAGATATTTTCTTAGAAATTCAAAAAGTAATGCGTTACTTTACTAGTTACTTAAAAAAAGTAATATTATTACGTAACTCGCATTATTTGTAATGCATTACCCCCAACGCTGCTCCTCAATGTTTAATTTAAGAATGAGCTTCAAATCAATTTATGGAGTTCAGATTAAAAGATCTTCAGTACAATCTGGAAACTCCAAGACTTCAGAATAAGGATTCTTGATAAGGAATCAAGTGGACATAAATGTAGAGTTTAATGGGCTTTTATTAATGTTCAAACAAACAAGAACAAACCGGCAAATAGGTAGGGCAGGACAAGTACAGGTCAAGCACACAAGCAGCAAACAATTGGAGCATTAAACAAACAATCCAACACCAGTGGCGGGTTGTCGGTGGAGGCACAGCTTCCCCACAATTTTGAATAAGAAATGCTGTAAGCTGAATTCCACCTGTCGCAAAAGATCAAGTATTTTTTATTTTTTATTTATTTATTTATTTATTTTTTGTTGGTAAACTCTAAAAATAGCTCAATCCAAAAGTATTGTTTAGTGTAAAACATTTTGAAGTTTAGCAGATAGGCTGTTGATTCATTAGATGATAAGCTGTTTCCTCTAAAAACCTGTTTATTCAGCGTAGTGAAGCCTCTCTTCCATTGACATCCATTCAAAGAAAACAGTCTCTGGCCTCCTTTCCCACGTACTGGCAGACCGGAAGCGTTAGCTGTTGGCGTTACACTTTTTCAGCTAATGGTTGCAGGTTTGCCATCTAGTGGCTTTGGGGAGGCCCGGGGAGAGCCGAGCTCTTGTGCCTCCGTTAGTAAAAAAAATTACATAAAGTCAGTCAAAACATATGTATTTAGTCATAGAGATGGGTGCATTCAAAACGGTTAAGAATCATTTATCATGTGACCTCCTTGAATTTATACTTTCATTGGAGCACCTAACCCCACCACTACCCTAAACTTACCCACTTCTAAACAATATAAAACATGTAACAGGCAAATATAAGTACAGTCACAGGCATTTATTGCAGAAACTGACCATAAACAAGCAGTACAAAAGCATTATAAATGAGTCGTTTTGCATTCCAAGTCTTCTGAAGCCATACGATATCTTTATGTGAAGAAAAGAGTAAAACATAAGGTATAATAGCTGAAAATGATCCTGCTCCGTTGGTGCGCACACATCTCAAATACTCCCGAACATTAGCATGACGCAATCGGTCACGAGACACACAAGAGCCAGTGGCAATTCACAACCAAGGCTGACGTAACGCTTTTTTTGAATTTACGCACAAATAGACTGAGCTTTATGCCGGACGGAGAATGCGATCGTGTCTATTCCTCTCTCAAATCAATCGTTTGCCTTGAAAGGCTTGGAATATTAACATTTATTAAATAAATTATGAAAAAAACAGTCCATTTTGATGTGAGAGGACAATTTGGAAATGACTTTTCACTGGGGGAAGCATTTTTATGGATGATGCACTATTATTTTGGCCAAAAGTGATGGTTTAAACACTTTAATGATGGATTTGTTTATTACAAACACAGCTTTTTGCTTGTTAATTGATCTACTGGATTATTGTGATGTTTTTATCAGCTGTTCGCACTCTCATTCTGACGGCACCCATTCACTGCAGAGGATCCATTGGTGAGCAATTGATGAAATGCTACAGTTCTCCAAATAAGTTTAGAGAAAGAAAGAAACTACATCTTGGATGGCAATTTTAATTTTTGGGTGATCTGTTTCTTTAAAAGCATCTCTCAGATGTGGTTTGTGAGTGTGACTTCCTTTCAATGGTTGGTAGAGAATCGCCCTCTTCTGGGTTTCAAAACTCTAAATGACTGTTCATCTGAAAGAAATTACATGGCCATTTTAATTTTTGGGTCATCTGTTCCTTTAAAAGCATCTCTCAGGTATAGTTTTTGAATGTGACTTCCTTTCCGTATGATATTGCAGTTAATTTCAACTTCACCAACTCCTTTTTACTACGATGCACGTTACATATTCAAATATTTAGTGCAACCCAAACATCATCTATTCATGAGAAATGCCACTATTGATGAATTTATTACTGCATGACCACAGAGGCACCTCCAAAATTCAGCAGTGGCACCAGACTTCACATCACTGGTGAGTGACTATTCAGTAATCAGGCCATATGGATGTTCAGTGCTTTAGTTTTTTGAATACATGGCTACTTTTTTATAGAACAAACTAAATTACCTAAATAACAGAATCACACTGAGGTGAAGTATATTGAGCAGAATCATACGATGGTGAATTATACTGACCAGATTCAGAGACCATGGATGATTATTATCATCGTATCTGGTCTAATGCATGGTGTTCTGGTCTTTGTTGTGATTGGTGAGTTCTGTTCATTAATATAATGAAATTTAATCTGTTTGTAAAATATTGCAATATTTCTCTTGTCTTGTAGGTTGTGTATGTTGCTACTCTAGAGAAAAGTTAAAACACAAAGAGGCATATTTAGAACAAGCTCTTCATGAACAAACTTAATTAGCCAAAGGTAAATTATGCAAAACCGCCATTTTTATTTTTTTTTTTCAACTTTTTAGATTCTTTTATCATCATGTTCATCACTATTTGGATAATAAAGCGACTACTTTACATACATTTGTAAATGCTAACACTGGCCTTGTTGCTCTTTCAGTATACTGAGGTGGTCTTCTCCCAGATGCAGAAAGACTTAAAAAAATAAATAAATAAATAAATAAACAATAGAATCATCCACCTGCTAGATGATGGCTAGCCAAACGCTTCTTTGCCGATCAAATATAAGCATTGTGGTTGGCCTTGGCCAGACAACCTCAGTAAAGTTTACCATGATAACCAGTGAACTGTAAAGCCAAGTGGTTTAACCTTTAACAGTATATATAACAAGATATATAGATGGTGTTTATAGATATAGAAATGTAAACAATTATGTAGAAACGACAATCATTCTGTAAAACTGCTAAAACCCTGTTGTCTGCACTGCTATTTTTGATTTGAGGTATATCAAAATCAATATGTCTAAAGCAGATAGGAACTCTGTTCAAGGGTGAACCACCTATCTAGACAAAGATGAGACCATATGAGTCATTTTTTTCCTAACTGTACTGAACTTAACTTTACACTTAATACTTGTGCTAAACCACACTGGAAACATTTCTGCTAAGGTTTGCATGCAGAGATTTGATGTTGATTATCTTTTAGGAGATGCAATGAACTTCCACTTCCTGTGCACACAAACAAGCAAACAATGTCCAACACAAATGACATGTAAAAAGTCAGAAATGAAGCTGCAAAATACTCATGTTGCTGTCCTGCACACCAGGAAGTCAGACTGATCTCTAACCACATTTTGGCCATTTTGAATGCCTACAGAAAACTAAAAGTGTTTGGCGATTTTGGCCATTTTATTAAGCCTTTTGGAAAGTTTAATCCCTCTACTAAAATGCAGTACCATAACTGACCTCTAGAAGTCATCATGTATTCATCTATTTTCTGAGGGTATTCGCACCAGGAAACTCTGCTAGTTCACTTACTTTGGTCCGGACCAAATACAATGTTGATTATTTATTTATTTAATGTGGTGCAGTTCGCTTTCACACTGCTCTTTTTGTAAGTGAATCAGAAATTGTAAACAAAACCGCATGTGTGCTAAGGTCATTCAATGGTTCATCCATTTAACCCCACCAGAGTTGGTTTGGAACAGAGTATTTTCTTCAGCTGAGTCTCGGTACGGTTGTTTGGTCTGCACCCGAGTGCGATTGCTGTACACTTGCCCAAAAGACCAAGGGGGGAAACGAACTTGAGTTCAATTCAATCGAACCAAACAAAACAGGTGTGAATACACCCTTAATTGCTTGTCTTATGTAAAGTTACATAATTTCCCCTTTAGCGCGAATGGAATATAAAACTGGTGTTTTCTGCTGGCTTGCAGATTGGCGATTAAAATAATAGTATATTTGTCTCATTTTAAATTAATACTAAAAACTGAGATTTAAAATTTACTTCAGCTAGAAATGTACTTTTACTATCGTAAAATAAATATTTAGCGATATCTTAAAAAGGCTTTTGAATTTTGGCGTACTTTTTTCTGTGTATAGCGTTGCTATGGCAACTAGTAAATACCGTAAATTTGGCTATGCTGGTGTGTGTGGAAATATTTAAACCACGTGTGTTACAATTAACCCCGCCTTAGTTTGTGCCCTGCGCACCCCTAAGACACATGGGCTTAAATACATTCTGCTCTTGGGCACAATTAGCAAGCTAACATACAATGCAATCTATATTTTACATTCAATCTAAATAGAAATGCATTTTAATGCAGACGAATTGTAAAACTATTTGAAGGGGGATGGTTAGGTGGGGGCCTGTAGCTAAACTTACACAGTGATTACAAAAATTGTCTAATTTTTGAACACATTTTTATTTGACAAAATATGCTTTATTAAATTAACCATTTTATGGCATCAAAACTAAACAAAATGAAATCAAATTCAAGTCCATACCAGGAGCTCTTTGGTTACCTACATTTTTCAGAATAGCTTGTTTTGTGTTCAACAGAAGAAAGAAACATCACATTGTTCTGGCCAGCAAGAGGGATCCAGTGGTTTGATGTTGTTTAGAAAAGTCTCATACTGTTTTTGGCTTTTCAACGTTATGTTTTGTAATATTGACAATTTTTTTCTCATCCAATATTTTGAGGAGACACTGCCTCTCTTGCCTCCTTTGAGGAAATGTTTCTGATGTACAGTATAATTGATTTTTAAATACCAGTTTATAGGGTACCTTATGATATGTCATTGTTCATATGTCATAAAAAAGTTCATATGTTTAAAAAAAAAACTATAATACAAGTGTAATGCAGAGAAAGGGAAAAAAGAAAGACAATAAATGAATAAATAAATAAATAAATAAATAAATAAAAAGGCTACCCCTGATTGAATCAGTTTGTGAAATACAAGAAAAATCTTTAAAACAATATGGAAACTAAAAGACCTGGTCAAGATAAGTGAGACAAAATGCTTTTTCAAAGCTTAAAATCCCATTGTAGTTCAGTCCCTAAAACTGCCTAAATGTGAAAGACAGAGAAAAAAGAAAAAAGAAAAAAAAAAAACAGTGAAAGGTAAAAAAAAAAAAAAAAAAAATGTCCATAAAATTGCTGGATAATGTCCTGTCCACATTTCCAGTATATTTTTGTTGTTGTTTTTAAACTCAGTGTCAGAGAGCTGTGACCATGACGCCATACACTTGTGGGCATGCAGTACACAACAACATTTAAAGTGTTTGTCCACACCAAAGTGAAAATGTCACTCAACATAATCATAGTCAATCATAACATATTTGATGTTTCTTAAGCATTTATATGGAGTGGAATTTTACAACAAATAGTGGGAGCACCTGAAACACTGCTGCATAAAATCTACATATCATGCAGATCATTTGTTCCCCTTCAGGAACTCGAGCTGCGTCTACAAACTCTTTGGGGAACGCCTTCAGCGTGAATACGCTCTGAATCACATGTGTAATCAGTCCAATAGAGAAGCGAGACGTCATAGGCGGGTGACGTCACGGACCAGGAAGCTTTAAAGCACGTGCGCTGGAACCGGCATTCAGCTTCATTCATTCAGCGAAGCGCTCTGTGTGTGTCTGTGTCGTGTCTGTTTTTTGGTACTAGTTCGTACCACTTTATTTTGAGGCACGATGTCTAAAAAGTCCCATAAGCAGAAACATCAGTGCTGGTGGGTAAGGGGTACTCGGCGGCGGGTCAGGCTGGTGCTTGTCTGCACACCATGGCGGTGTTGCAGGCATATCAGGCTGACCTGCTTAAAGAGTTAGATGAGAGCGACGAGATAAGTCGGGAACTTAGGAGAGCTGCTGATCTGTCTCTCCGCGCCACTAAAGAGACTGCCCGC
Organism: Cirrhinus mrigala; assembly: GCA_036247105.1. NCBI lineage: Eukaryota > Metazoa > Chordata > Actinopteri > Cypriniformes > Cyprinidae > Cirrhinus > Cirrhinus mrigala. The sequence continues at coordinate 12,612,507 of CM070028.1, forward strand.
GCCATCGGCCGGTCAATGGCAGCATTGGTGGCAGCGGAGAGACATCTTTGGCTGACCCTGTCTGATATGAAAGAGAAAGACAGGGTCTTCCTTCTCGACGCCCCGCTTGCGCCTTCTGGCCTGTTCGGCGACGCCGTCAATTCCGTCATCGACAGGTACCAGGAGGCTCGTAAACAAGCGGCGGCGTTTCAGCGGTTTCTCCCTCGTCGCGTTCTAACTCTGGGTGCAGCTGGGCGGGAGCAGCACCAGCCGAGTACCAGCTCCTCATACAGGGCAGCACAAAAGCAGACCTGAGAGTCGTGCTTCAGGCAAAGAGGTCCTCGACAAAGCGGTCCTGACGGTTGTGCAGGACCGCTGAGGGCAGCCCCTGCTGAGGAGGGGCGGGGTGCACCGCATTACACGGTGTCCGTCTCTCCTCAGCGCCCTCAGGAGACCATTATGCGCACCCTGCCGGTGTTCCAGGATGCAGTGGTCTCCTGCGAGCCCATGCCTCAGTCTCTTCCGCCCGGCAACGTAGCGGAGCTGAGGAGCTCGCCACCCCTGCGGGGGTCTCTAGAACAGTTCGTTCGGTTAGCTCCTGCCGGGGTGCCGTTATAGGACACCGAGCTAGCAGTTCACACAAATCCAGAGGCTGGTCTCGAGAGACTGGTTCCCCTAGTAGATTATTTGGCAGCGTGGAAGCTGCTGCCAAATGTATCTGCATGGGTCCTGCGCACTGTAGAGCGAGGTTATCGCATTCAATTCGGCGCTCCGCCACCACCTTTCAACGGGGTCTTCCCCACTGTGGTGAGCCCCGAGCAGGGTCTGGTAATGGAACAGGAAGTAGACACTCTCTTGAGGAAGGAGGCCATCGAGGTGGTCCCTCCTCACGACAGGGAGTCCGGGTTCTACAGCCGGTACTTCATTGTTCCGAAGAAGGATGGGGGCTTGCGTCCCATTTTAGATCTGAGACAACTGAATCGCTCAGTCATGAGATTGAAGTTCAAAATGTTGACTGTCAATCAAGTAGTGTCACAGATCAGGTCCGAGGACTGGTTTGTGACAATAGATCTAAAGGACGCATACTTCCACGTCTCCATCCTTCCTCAACACAGGAAGTTCCTGAGGTTTGCTTTCAGGGGCGAAGCATACCAGTATCGGGTTCTTCCGTTCGGCCTAGCACTCTTACCCCGCACTTTCACGAAGTGTGTGGATGCTGCTCTCGCTCCTCTGCGACTCCGGGGCATCCGCATACTCAATTATATCGACGACTGGCTGATCCTGGCCCAGTCGGAACAAGTGGCAGCTCAGCATCGAGATGTTGTGCTCGCTCACATGAAAGAGCTGGGGTTGAGACTGAACGCCAAGAAAAGTATGCTTTCTCCATCACAGAGGACCACTTATCTAGGCGTGGTGTGGGATTCGACCACGATGCAGGCACATTTGTCACCTGCTCGGATCGAGTCGATCCTCACTGCAGTCACGAGAGTGAAAGAAGGCCAGTCACTCACTGTAAAGCAGTTCCAGCGACTGCTGGGTCTGATGGCAGCTGCGTCCAACGTCGTACCTTTTGGTCTGCTGTACATGAGACCCCTACAGTGGTGGCTCAGGACCAAGGGGTTCTCCCCGAGGGGAAACCCGTTCCGCATGATCAAGGTCACGCGGCGATGCCTCCGTGCCTTAGATATGTGGAAGAAGCCTTGGTTCCTGTCCCAGGGCCCAGTGTTAGGAGCTCCTTGTCGCCGCGTAACGCTAGCAACGGACGCGTCTCTCACCGGTTGGGGTGCGATCATGAATGGCCACCCCGCCCGCGGTCTGTGGAGCGGTCGCCATCTCACTTGGCACATCAACTGCCTGGAGATGCTGGCCGTGTTTCGAGCGCTGAAACACTTTCTCCCAGACCTAATAGGCCGCCATGTGTTGGTGCGCACCGACAACACAGCGGTGGTCTATTACATCAACCACCAGGGAGGTCTGCGTTTGCGCCCCTTGTACAAGCTGGCGCACCAGATCCTTGTGTGGTCCCAGGGGAAACTCCTCTCGCTGAGAGCAGTTCATGTCCCTGGGCATCTCAACATGGGAGCAGATGTCCTGTCGAGGCAGGGGCCGAGGCCCGGGGAATGGATGCTTCACCCCGAGGTGGTGAAGCAGATTTGGAGAGTTTTCGGCCAGGCTCAGGTGGACCTCTTCGGTACTCAGGAGAATGCGCAATGTCCCCACTGGTTCTCTCTGACTCATCCAGCTCCACTGGGGCTGGATGCCATGGTGCAGACGTGGCCGAGGCTTCGTTTGTACGCTTTTCCCCCGATCGCTCTGCTCCCGGGAGTTCTGGAGAGGGTGCGCCGGGACGGGGTCCGTCTTCTTTTGGTAGCCCCATACTGGCCGGCCCGAGCATGGTTCTCGGACCTGGTTTCCCTCCTCGACGGCTCTCCATGGGAGATTCCCGTCAGGAGGGACCTCCTCTCGCAAGCGGGAGGCACTATCCTTCACCCTCGCCCAGAGTTGTGGAAGTTGTGGGTGTGGCCTCTGAGGGGGCACACCTCGTAGCTTCCGGTCTCTCAACCGAGGTTGTTGAGACCATCCTCCAATCCAGAGCTCCCTCCATGAGGAAACTGTACACCCTGAAGTGGAAACTTTTCACTTCATGGTGCGGACACCGCCAGCAGGCCCCAGTTAACTGCCCACTTGGTACAGTGCTGGAGTTTCTGCAGGATAGGTTCTCCGCAGGGTTAGCCCACTCCACCTTGAGGGTTTACGTGGCGGCTATTTCGGCCTACCACGCCCCACTTGGTGGCCTGTCAGTGGACAAGGACCCCCTTGTAGTATGTTTCCTCCGCGGTGCGCTGAGGCTGAGGCCTCCAGTACGGCCTCGGGTCCCCACGTGGGGCCTCTGTAGGCCTCCTTTTGAGCCTATTGCAGAGTCCTCTGATCATCATCTCTCAGTAAAGACAGTCCTTCTTTTGGCATTAACGTCTCTAAAGAGAGTAGGAGATCTTCAGGCCATATCCGTGGCCCCTTCCCATCTAGAGTTTGCCCCTGGCATGGCTAAAGCTTTCCTTTACCCCAGACCGGGGTATGTCCCGAAGGTCCCCTCTTCAGCACCACGGCCTGTCGTACTCCAGGCCTTCTGTCCTCCTCTCTTTTGGAATCCGGACCAGCAAAAGCTTAATTGTATGTGTCCAGACACATATGTCCACAGAGCTGCCCTGTGGAGGAATTCCGACCAATTGTTTGTCTGTTATGGCCCCCCTAATCGGGGTCTTCCTGCCTCCAAACATACCCTAAGCCGCTGGATCTTATGAGCTCTCAGGCCTTCCCTCTCCCTTGGGAGTTAAGGCTCATTCTACCCGAGGCATCTCTGCCTCAAAAGCTTTTATGTCTGGTGTTCCTATTCAAGACATCTGTGATGCTGCGGGGTGGTCCACGCCCCTGACCTTTGTCAGGTTCTATGACCTAGACCTGCAAGTCGCTCCTGGCTCTTCTGTCCTTTCGGCCTAGCACACACACTAGGCAGGGACTTGGAACTATGGGGGCGTGGGCATATCGTTCCCCAAAGCGTTTGTAGACGCAGCTCGAGTACCTGAAGGGGAACGTCTCAGGTTACGACTGTAACCCCGGTTCCCCGAAGGGAATGAGATGCTGCGTCTCGTGCCATACTTCCTGCATCCCTGCAAGCGTTCGCTTCTTCCTTAAGCTGAATGCCGGTTCCAGCGCACATGCTTTAAAGTTTCCTGGTCCGTGACGTCACCCGCCTATGACGTCTCGCTTCTCTATTGGACTGATTACACATGTGATTCAGAGCGTATTCACCCTGAAGGCGCTCCCCAAAGCGTTTGTAGACGCAGCATCTCGTTCCCTTCGGTGAACCGGGGTTACAGTCGTAACCTGAGACGTTTTGCTAGTCTTATAAATGTTACTCAGTGTTGTCAGTGTTATTAAAAGAGTCATTTTTAAATAAATGTGTAATATAGCTGTAATATAGCTGTTTGTAATTCTGCAAAGTCAGTTGGTCTAAATAAATAAATAAATAAAAAATTAAAAAAATAAATAAAATAAAAAATAAATAAAATAGGCTTGGACAGATATATTTAGTCATTTATTACCTTGGTCGACATTACATTATACTGACATCCAATTTCAAAACACTGTTAATGCAAAATTGATATGACAAATGAAATGTGGAATATGAATCTAATTTAATTTTACTTTTATTCAAGTAAATTGGAAATACTTCTCACTCAAGCTTCCAACTTATTTTGATTTAAAAATGTAATAAAACACTATAATGTAGTAAAAAAAAAAACTTGCTACACTATGTGTGACACTGGTTGATTGTCAGTAACAGATGAAGAATCACGCCTTCCCCCTCCCCACCAGACTACAAATTTGCTTAGACAAGAGAGGAGAGATGGAATAGCAACAGCCCTGAATATGACGCAAATTATTGCTGCAAATATGATAAACTGTGGGCCAATAAGGAAAAATCTGTCTCGTCCTCGATGGTTTTCTCTTCCCCCTGGTTTATCTGGGAGACACACAACAATGGCAAAGTGTGAAACATTAGTTTGATCAGTCGCTAACAACTTATTTCAGAACTGTAAATAATAAATAATGCTTTTCATTGAACACACCTTTGACATGAAGCTCTGTGATGGTGTGATTCTGAGATGGTCCTGTGATGTGACACTGGTACTTCCTTGCATCAGTTTTTTGAAGACCACTGAGTTTGAAGGTGAAGTTGCCTTTCTTTTGATCCTCAAGGAAAGTTTCAACTCTGTTCTTGTACTCTGAAGCTTGATCTGCACACGTTCTGTTGCCCCCAGTGATGTCACACACAATCTTCTCTTCATCGTCTCTCAAGTGGGCACTGAATTCTTCTGTTTTATCTTGAATGTCACTTTCAGGAATAGAGCAAGAGAAGACAGCTGAGTCTCCAACAAAACCCTCAACTGTGACCCTCACAGGAGCAGAGAAAGAACCTAAAAAAAAAAAAAAAAAGAGCACACTTTATAATTCTGCGTGTGACTTGAATTTTATTTAAAATGTTTAACTTCTCACCTGTAAAATACAGCAGAAGCACAGAGATGATGCACCAGCTGTAGAAAGAGAAGATAAAAATATACAGTTTGCTTCCGTTAGCTCTCATACCCAAACAATTTCGAAAGACGTCTTTTCCCACACGTCCAGCTCTTCACATTTCTCTTCTAGAAAAGAAAAGAAAAAGAAAGAACTTAATACAGTTTATCAGTGTGAATTTTCAATAAACATGTTCACCAAAACAACAAAAATACAATACATAGATAGACAGACAGATAGATAGATAAGATAGAAACAACTTTTCTTGAGGGACTTGCCTCTGCTCTGGATAAAGTCACTTGCTTTTTTGAGAGACAGAAAAACTTGTCTAGTGTGAGTGGAGGATAAAGCTGATGTGTAGATGTAGTGGCACAGTGATGTACAGGAAGTAGCATGAGGAAGAGAGAGAAAAGAGAGATTGACCAACCATTAGCTATCTTTTGGGTGAGGTTTTTGTACAGGAAGCTTAGATTTAAGGCCCCTTATGCAAATAAATGCTTTAACCAAGAATGCATGGCTATTTTTTACAGAACCAGCTAAATTACCTAAATATCAGAATCACACTGTGGTGAAGTATATTGAGCAGAATCATACTGTGGTGAATTATACTGACCAGATTCAGAGACCATGGATGATTATTATCATCATATCTGGTCTAATGCATGGTGTTCTGGTCTTTGTGGTGATTGAGTTCTGTTCATTAATATAATCTCATGTAATCTGTCTCTAAAATAAGACAATCTTTCTCTTCTCTTGTAGGTTGTGTATGTTGCTACTCTGTAAAAAACGTTAAAACATCAAGAAGCAGATTTAGAGCAGACTCTTCACAAACAACTTAAAAAGCCAAAGACAATGGTAAATTATGCAAAACCGCTTTTTTAAATTTTTTATTTTTACTTTTTAGATTCTTTTATCATCATGTTCATCACTATTTGGATCATAAAGCGGATACTTTACATGCATTTGTAAATGTTAATACTGTTTGCCTTGTTGCTCTTTCAGTATACTGAGGTGGTCTTCTCTCAGATGCATGAAGACTTTGAACAAAGCCGGTGCTTTTCTCCTGCAGCCAAAATCATAAACAGGAAAGCTTGTTTAAGGGTGAACCACTTGTCTAAAAGTCTCTGCACACAGCAAAGTCACACCACTTACAGGAAGTCAGACTAAACTCTAACCACATTTTGAATGCCAAGAGACAACTGAAGTGCTATATTGGCACCCCCAACATATATTTCAACACATATTTGGACATTTTTTTAACTCTTCTTGAAAGTTTAATCCCTCTACTAAAATGTAGTACCATAACTGACCTCTAGGAGTCATCATTGATTCATCTATTTTCTAAGAGTGTTTTCACACCAGGAAAGTCTTCTAGTTTACTTGCTTTGGTCCAGACCAAATACAATGTTGATTATTTATTTAGTTAGTAATTTAGTTTAGTTTTTGTTTGTTTGCTTTACCACTGCTCTTTTTTGTAAGTGAATCAGAAATTGTAAATAAAACCACATGTGTGCTAAGGTCATCCGTTCACTGGTTCATCCATTAAACTCTACCAGAGTTGGTTTGGAACAGAGTTTTTTCTTCAGCTGAGTCTCGGTACGGTTGCTTGGTCTGCACTCGAGTGCGATTGCTGTATTCACACCTGCCCAAAAGATCCACACCAAGGGGGGAAACAAACTTGAGTTTGATTCAATCAAAATCAAACCAAACAAGTCAGGTGTGAATGCACCATTAACCGCTTGTCTTATGTGAAGTTATAACATTTTTAGAACCTATCCCAGCTTCTCATGCCATAGGTAAGGAAAAACATTGTATGGTTGGCCAGCAGGAGGCACCTAAAGTTTCTGACACAGAAAAGAATAAATGTTTGTCATTATTTTTTATTTATTTTTTGCACACAAAAGTATTCTCATAGTTTCATAAGGGCTTTGAACATGATATTTGCATTGCTGTCTGAGTCAGAAAGCTCTCAGATTTCATCAAAATTATCTTAATTTGTGTTCCAAAGATGAACAAAGGTCTTATGGGTTTGGAACAACATGAGGGTGAGAAATTAATGGCAGACTTTTAATTTTTGGATGAACTATCTCTTTAAAGTGGATCAGTGGTTGTGTGATGTGAGTTGGTTGTTTTCATTATGCATGATGTCCTCAAGAGTCTACTTTGTACCTGTATTCATAAACTCATGTGTAACAAGTACACACTGTAATTCTAAAACAGTTCTTGAACTGGAATTCCTTGAAGTGACTCACTCTACCCTTCTTGTTGTGTACATCTGTCCTTTGAAATGAGCGAATGTATCATGGTAGCTCACAACTAGTTCCACTCTGAATCTGAGAAGAGTTGAGTCAGATCAGTAGCTGGGTGGGAGACCTACCTGGCCTACCTTGTGTGACATCCACTAGATCAGGGTGTCCAATCCTACGGATAATCTTTGCAGATTATTTTACCTGAAATCTTAAACATGCACACACTACAAGATTTAAAAATCGTGGCGCATCACACACTACAAAATATTATTAAGATTATCATGCCAGTGGGATTGCCTCACGTGATCTTATGCAACAGATCGTCATTTCAGCAATGTTTACATATGTTAGCTACCGTGCTAGCAGCTTTCTGCACTCACCCAGTATGTTCAAAATTGAGACGATTTCACCCCAGAGCTTCTCTTACTCCTTAAGGTTGTGGTACGTTTTCGACACATTATACAGACAGTTACTACAAAAACTCAAGAAGCAGTTTCCTCCATCTCCACTACCCAGTGGACCGTACAGCAGCTGTTTTCATATAGCTGTCATCATCCCGATTTAAAATCCTAAATATCAAACATATTAATCGGTGTGGCCCCAAGGGCAGGTCTAATGTAGGACGCCAGTGTCAATCAACTATTTTGGGAGCGGCCTCTGTTGAAAAATTGATTCACATTTGAATCACAATACAGTCTTCTAACGATTCGCATCGATTCACAAATTTCAAAAAACGATTTTCCAGTTAATATAATAATAGTAACCTAGGCTTAATAATAACATGAAGTTGTCTGAAAAACAAAACAAACAAACAAAAAACAGCAACAGCAATGGAGGAAGAAAAGCAAATACATCTTGCCTCATTTTTGGCGAGGACAAGTAATAATGGATCTTTTGTTATTATGGGAAGTAGGAATGCATATTTGCAAAGGCATGGAAAATGAAAAACGCATTCTACCGAGCCACTAAACGGACATGGTTAACCGCTTAGCGGTAGCCTGTTACAATAGAGTACATTGAATTTCTCTTACCACATTAACAGAGTAAGGACAGGTGACTGATAGGACGACAAAAATCTAATCTTGTAAAATACTGTACTGCCAGCCTAATCTCACAGCAATTCGTACATATTTTACGACGTGGCTAATTCGTACGAATTCGTATGGCCTCAACTCATACAAATTCATACAATTTTAGCTAACATATATACAGAATAATTACCCAACGACATAACTGTGAGGAAAAAAACATTGATATATATATATATATATATATATATATTTTTTTTTTTTTTTTTTTCCCTCCCATCTTGTATTTATTCCATTTAGGGGTTCTGTAGTACATGTAATTTCCTTTCCAAACATATTGGGATTTGGTCACATCCCTAATGGGAAGTGTAAAATATTTTTTTTTTATTTATTAGGAAGATAAAAGTTATTAGGAAACACTGATTTCTTGAATCAGGACTTCCCATACTATAGTCTGATGTGTTTTTGTATCACAATACTGGTGCATTTGATTTCCATAATGCACATTATGCATTTCGGTGCCAGTGTTAACAGATGACTGCCTGTGCAAATTTGAATGAAATAATCATGAGAAAGTGTGCTGAACGACACGACGTTCCCTTGAATCACAACTGTTGTCAATGAAGCGTGTAATTCTTAACGTAGGAACCCAGAGACTTTCTGCCTATAGCCGCTATAAGGCCAAGGAACGTGTGTAATCCTCCCGCGACCGCGCTGCTTAAACCCGGTAAAAGTCTCCCTTGCGCCTCGCGGATGGAGGATTCGTTAATCTGCGGTTTCCGTGAATGAAGACACCTTAATATACTACTGCAGTTACCAAACATGAAAAATAAAAACTGAAATACGTCACTTACCACAGTTATGAATCGTTCTTCTTGCCACTCCCGAATGTCGACCGTTGAAGAAAAGCCCGCCTCTGTAGATTTGAAATTTACAGCATTATGCTGTAGGTTTGAGGCAAACCACCACGTGACAGAGTGCATTGGTTCACAGCAATATGCTATATTATAAGAAAAACAGCCCACTGCTGTAAAATATTGCTGTAATTTTTACAGCAGTTCGTTACAGTGTAGACATGCAATTTTTTAAGACAATCTTGAAATTTAAAGAGATAGTTAATCCATTTACAATGGAAGTCCATACCAGGAGCTCTTTGGTTATGAACATTTTTCAGAATATCTTGTTTTGTGTTCAACAGAAGAAAGAAATTCACTGGTTTGGAACAACTTGAGGGTTAGTAAATGATGATAACATGCTCATTTTTGGGGGAACTATTGCTTTAAAGTACATTATATCATATTTTCCACAATGGTTCATAACCTTGATCTTTTTGCTCAGATTATCTTATCCGTGCCAGCTAGCAATTGTCAGCAAAGCAGTGGCTTTAGTCCTCTGAATCCAGGACCTCAGATGTTGTCTTGGAGAAAACTTCTCTAGAGATGACAATAAAGAGCAGCGCTGAAAGATTTTGAAGCTCTAGGCTTGGGCTTGCCGTGTTATTTAAAATGTTCATCTGGCTAAATCATGTGCTTATCGTCTACAATAGGGGTTTCAGCTCTTACCTGTGGTCTTAACATTATCACTGTATTCCCTCATGCCTCTCTGAATTTCCTTGCTGTTGTAGAGCTGGAAAAGGGAGCAGAATTCCAGAACATCATTTTCAGTATAATGAACATCACATTGTTCTGGCCAGCTAGAGGGATCCAGTGCTTTGATGTTGTTTAGAAAAGTCTCATACTGTTTTTGGCTTTTTAACTTTGTGTTTTGCAATATTGGCATTGTTTTATTTTTTGTACTACAATTTTTTTCTCATCCAATATTTTGAGGAGACACTGCCTCTCTTGCCTCCTCTGAGGAAATGCATACACTTG
>CM070028.1:12623209-12700416 GCA_036247105.1 Cirrhinus mrigala
GGGCATGCAGTACACAACAACATTTAAAGTATTTGTCCACACCAAAGTGAAAATGTCACTCAACATAATCATAGTCAATCATAACATATTTGATGTTTCTTAAGCATTTATATGGAGTGGAATTTTACAACAAATAGTGGGAGCACCTGAAACACTGCTGCATAAAATCTACATATCATGCAGATCATTTGTTTTGCTAGTCTTATAAATGTTACTCAGTGTTGTCAGTGTTATTAAAAGAGTCATTTTTAAATAAATGTGTAATATAGCTGTAATATAGCTATTTGTAATTCTGCAAAGTCAGCTGGTCTAAATAAATAAATAAATAAATAAATAAATTAAAATAAACTAAACTAAAATAAAATAGGCTTGGACAGATATATTTAGTCATTTATTACCTTGGTCGACATTACATTATACTGACATCCAATTTCAAAACACTGTTAATGCAAAATTGATATGACAAATGAAATGTGGAATATGAATCTAATTTAATTTTACTTTTATTCAAGTAAATTGGAAATACTTCTCACTCAAGCTTCCAACTTATTTTGATTTAAAAAATGTAATAAAAAAAAAAAAAAAACTTGCTACACTATGTGTGACACTGGTTGATTGTCAGTAACAGATGAAGAATCACGCCTTCCCCCTCCCCACCAGACTACAAATTTGCTTAGACAAGAGAGGAGAGATGGAATAGCAACAGCCCTGAATATGACGCAAATTATTGCTGCAAATATGATAAACTGTGGGCCAATAAGGAAAAATCTGTCTCGTCCTCGATGGTTTTCTCTTCCCCCTGGTTTATCTGGGAGACACACAACAACGGCAAAGTGTGAAACATTAGTTTGATCAGTCGCTAACAACTTATTTCAGAACTGTAAATAATAAATAATGCTTTTCATTGAACACACCTTTGACATGAAGCTCTGTGATGGTGTGATTCTGAGATGGTCCTGTGATGTGACATTGGTACTTCCTTGCATCAGTTTTTTGAAGACCGTTGAGTTTGAAGGTGAAGTTGCCTTTCTTTTGATCCTCAAGGAAAGTTTCAACTCTGTTCTTGAACTCTGAAGCTTGATCTGCACACGTTCTGTTGCCCCCAGTGATGTCACACACAATCTTCTCTTCATCGTCTCTCAAGTGGGCACTGAATTCTTCTGTTTTGTCTTGAATGTCACTTTCAGGAATAGAGCAAGAGAAGACAGCTGAGTCTCCAACAAAACCCTCAACTGTGACCCTCACAGGAGCAGATAAAGAACCTAAAAAAAAAAAAAAAAAGAGCACTCTTTATAATTCTGCGTGTGACTTGAATTTTATTTAAAATGTTTAACTTCTCACCTGTAAAATACAGCAGAAGCACAGAGATGATGCACCAGCTGTAGAAAGAGAAGATAAAAATATACAGTTTGCTTCCGTTAGCTCTCATACCCAAACAATTTCGAAAGACGTATTTTCCCACACGTCCAGCTCTTCACATTTCTCTTCTAGAAAAGAAAAGAAAAAGAAAGAACTTAATACAGTTTATCAGTGTGAATTTTCAATAAACATGTTCACCAAAACAACAAAAATACAATACATAGATAGACAGACAGATAGATAGATAGATAGATAGATAGATAGATAGAAACAACTTTTCTTGAGGGACTTGCCTCTGCTCTGGATAAAGTCGCTTGCTTTTTTGAGAGACAGAAAAACTTGTCTAGTGTGAGTGGAGGATAAAGCTGATGTGTAGAAGTAGTGGCACAGTGATGTACAGGAAGTAGCATGAGGAAGAGAGAGATTGACCAACCATTAGCTATCTTTTGGGTGAGGTTTTTGTACAGGAAGCTTAGATTTAAGGCCCCTTATGCAAATAAATGCTTTAACCAAGAATGCATGGCTATTTTTTACAGAACCAGCTAAATTACCTAAATATCAGAATCACACTGTGGTGAAGTATATTGAGCAGAATCATACGATGGTGAATTATACTGACCAGATTCAGAGACCATGGATGATTATTATCATCATATCTGGTCTAATGCATGGTGTTCTGGTCTTTGTGGTGATTGGTGAGTTCTGTTCATTAATATAATCTCATGTAATCTGTCTCTAAAATAAGACAATCTTTCTCTTCTCTTGTAGGTTGTGTATGTTGCTACTCTGTAAAAAAAAGTTAAAACATCAAGAAGCAGATTTAGAGCAGACTCTTCACAAACAACTTAAAAAGCCAAAGACAAAGGTAAATTATGCAAAACTGCTTTTTTTAATTTTTTTTATTTTTACTTTTTAGATTCTTTTATCATCATGTTCATCACTATTTGGATCATAAAGTGGATACCTTACATGCATTTGTAAATGTTAATACTGTTTGCCTTGTTGCTCTTTCAGTATACTGAGGTGGTCTTCTCTCAGATGCATGAAGACTTTGAACAAAACCGGTGCTTTTCTGCTGCAGCCAAAATCATAAACAGGAAAGCTTGTTTAAGGGTGAACCACTTGTCTAAAAGTCTCGTGTTGCTGTCCTGCACACAACAAAGTCACACCACTTACAGGAAGTCAGACTAAACTCTAACCACATTTTGAATGCCAAGAGACAACTGAAGTGCTATATTGGCACCCCCAACATATATTTCAACACATATTTGGACATTTTATTGGGGCGGTTTCCCGGACAGAGATTAAGCCTAGTCCTAGACTAAAATGGCCCTCAAAACCAGACTAACAGAAATCTGCTTTCTCTGTCATGGTTTTAAATAGTCTTAGACTTTGTCTACTCCAGAATTTAATAAGCTGATTTCCTGGAGGAAGACTAAAGCTATTTCAGGACTAAACTGAGGCTTAAATTAAACCTACCAGGAGGCAGGTTTAACTTCAGATTAACATTGTGTTTCCAGTTTTTATATATCAAAATTATTGGCACCCTTTGTAGATATGAACAATGAAACCTGTAAAAATAAATCAGTACTGTTAATCATTTTGATTTTTCATTCAAAAAAAAATAAAAAATAATAATAATAATAAATAAATAAATAAATAAAATTCACAAAACCCTGATCTTTCACTGAAGTAAAATGAAAGAAATAGGAAATGTCATTATGACAGAACTGTTTTTCTCTAATACCCATTGACCACAATTAATGGCACCACTTTATTCAATACTTTTTGCAACCTCCTTTTCCCAGTTTAACAGCTGTGAGTTTCTCCTATAATGCCGGATGTTAGAGAACACCTGACGAGAGATCAGAGACCATTCCTTCATATAGAATCTCTCCAGACCCTTCAGATTCCCAGCTCCATGATAAACTGGGATGACCAGAAACTTCATTTTGTGCTCAGTGACCCATTTTTGTGTTGATTTTGATGGTCCTTTTGGATCATTGTTCTGTCAGAAGATCCAACCATGGCCGATTATAAGGCTTTCTGACCCCAATACTCAACTATTCTCTGCAATTCTCCAGCTGTGATCCTTGGAGAGTCTTTGGCCATTCAAACCATCTTCCTCACATTGCCATTAACCAATACAGACTGTAGGTAGATTTGTAACATTTCCTGTTGATTGGAACTCCATAATTATTGTCCTAATGGTGGAAATATAAATGTTCAACGCCTTAGCTCTTTTCTTACTTTGATTCATTTATTTATCGACTTGCTATTTTGTGCTATTTTCTTAACTTTTTTCTTGGAAGTTACGGCTGGATAATTTCATGTTCCTAGCTACCCTGGTGTGTTAAAAAAAAATGTAAATATGAATGAGAATGTAGATTGTCAGACATTTTACTCATAATTTCTACGACTGCAAATAATTGTGGCCAATGTGTATAAGAGAAAAAAAAAAAATCATAATGTGATTTGATTTTTTATTGATTTTTTAATTTACTTTTATTTACTTTTTTTTTTTTTTTTTTTTTTGAACGATCAAAAGGATAAACAATACAGATGTATTTTCAAAACCTTTGATCACTTTTTTTTTTAGGGTGCCAGTATAATTCTGATTATGACTCAGTTCCATGCAATTTTAAGCTTTTCTTGGTTCATTCCATGTTTTACAGGCAACCTCTGTCGTGCTAATTCGGATTAGCACGGTTCGTTTTAAATTAATCTAGTTTATTTTAGTTCAGGACTCCATAGTCCAGGAGTTAGCAATCTGTACTTAATCAGTGTTTCAGACAGCCATTTTTTAAACCGTGATTAACTATTCTAGATTAAGCCTACTCCTGGCTTAATTTAAACCCTGTCTGGGAAACCGCCCCATTAACTCTTCTTGAAAGTTTAATCCCTCTACTAAAATGTAGTACCATAACTGACCTCTAGGAGTCATCATTGATTCATCTATTTTCTAAGAGTGTTTTCACACCAGGAAAGTCCTCTAGTTTACTTGCTTTGGTCCAGACCAAATACAATGTTGATTATTTATTTAGTTAGTAATTTAGTTTAGTTTTTGTTTGTTTGCTTTACCACTGCTCTTTTTTGTAAGTGAATCAGAAATTGTAAATAAAACCACATGTGTGCTAAGGTTCATCCATTAAACTCTACCAGAGTTGGTTTGGAACAGAGTTTTTTCTTCAGCTGAGTCTCGGTACGGTTGTTTGGTCTGCACTCGAGTGCGACTGCTGTATTCACACCTGCCCAAAAGATCCACACCAAGGGGGGAAACAAACTTGAGTTTGATTCAATCAAAATCAAACCAAACAAGTCAGGTGTGAATACACCCTTAACCGCTTGTCTTATGTGAAGTTATAACATTTTTAGAAGCTCTCCCAGCTTCTCATGCCATAGGTAAGGAAAAACATTGTATGGTTGGCCAGCAGGAGGCACCATGTTAAAGTTTCTGACACAGAAAAGAAGAAATTTTTGAATGAAGTCATTATTTTTTATTTATTTTTTGCACACAAAAGTATTCTCATAGTTTCATAAGGGCTTTGAACATGATATTTGCATTGCTGTCTGAGTCAGAAAGCTCTCAGATTTCATCAAAATTATCTTAATTTGTGTTCCAAAGATGAACAAAGGTCTTATGGGTTTGGAACAACATGAGGGTGAGAAATTAATGGCAGAATTTTCATTTTTGGATGGACAATCTCTAGTGGATCAGTGGTTGTGTGATGTGAGTTGGTTGTTTTCATTATGCATGATGTCCTCAAGAGTCTACTTTGTCCCTGTATTCATAAACTCATGTGTAACAAGTACACACACTGTAATTCTAAAACAGTTCTTGAACTGGAATTCCATGAAGTGACTCACTCTACCCTTCTTGTTGTGTACATCTGTCCTTTGAAATGAGTGAATGTATCACGGTAGCTCACAACTAGTTCCACTCTGAATCTGAGAAGAGTTGAGTCAGATCAGTAGCTGGGTGGGAGACCTACCTGGCCTACCTTGTGTGACATCCACTAGATCAGGGTGTCCAATCCTACGGATAATCTTTGCAGATTATTTTACCTGAAATCTTAAACATGCACACACTACAAGATTTAAAAATCGTGGCGCATCACACACTACAAAATATTATTAAGATTATCATGCCAGTGGGATTGCCTCACGTGATCTTATGCAACAGATCGTCATTTCAGCAATGTTTACATATGTTAGCTACCGTGCTAGCAGCTTTCTGCACTCACCCAGTATGTTCAAAATTGAGACGATTTCACCCCAGAGCTTCTCTTACTCCTTAAGGTTGTGGTACGTTTTCGACACATTATACAGACAGTTACTACAAAAACTCAAGAAGCAGTTTCCTCCATCTCCACTACCCAGTGGACCGTACAGCAGCTGTTTTGTGGTCGAGCATTGGCTGTTGTGAAAGTACTGATGTAATCATATAGCTGTCATCATCCCGATTTAAAATCCTAAATATCAAACATATTAATCGGTGTGGCCCCAAGGGCAGGTCTAATGTAGGACGCCAGTGTCAATCAACTATTTTGGGAGCGGCCTCTGTTGAAAAATGGATTCACATTTGAATCACAATACAGTCTTCTAACGATTCGCATCGATTCACAAATTTCAAAAAACGATTTTCCAGTTAATATAATAATAGTAACCTAGGCTTAATAATAACATGAAGTTGTCTGAAAAACAAAACAAAACAAAACAAACAAAAAACAGCAACAGCAATGGAGGAAGAAAAACAAATACATCTTGCCTCATTTTTGGCGAGGACAAGTAATAATGGATCTTTTGTTATTATGGGAAGTAGGAATGCATATTTGCAAAGGCACGGAAAATGAAAAAGCATTCTACCGAGCCACTAAACGGACATGGTTAACCGCTTAGCGGTAGCCTGTTACAATAGAGTACATTGAATTTCTCTTACCACATTAACAGAGTAAGGACAGGTGACTGATAGGACGACAAAAATCTAATCTTGTAAAATACTGTACTGCCAGCCTAATCTCACAGCAATTCGTACATATTTTACGACGTGGCTAATTCGTACGAATTCGTATGGCCTCAACTCATACAAATTCGTACAATTTTAGCTAACATATATACAGAATAATTACCCAACGACATAACTGTGAGAAAAAAACATTGATAAATATATATATATATATATATATATATATATATATATATATATATATATATATATTATTTTTTTTTTTTTCCTCCCATCTTGTATTTATTCCATTTAGGGGTTCTGTAGTACATGTAATTTCCTTTCCAAACATATTGGGATTTGGTCACATCCCTAATGGGAAGTGTAAAATATTTTTTTTTTATTTATTAGGAAGACAAAGTTATTAGGAAACACTGATTTCTTGAATCAGGACTTCCCATACTATAGACTGATGTGTTTTTGTATCACAATACTGGTGCATTTGATTTCCATAATGCACATTATGCATTTCGGTGCCAGTGTTAACAGATGACTGCCTGTGCAAATTTGATTTACATCATAAAATAATCATGAGAAAGTGTGCTGAACGACACGACGTTCCCATGAATCACAACTGTTGTCAATGAAGCGTGTAATTCTTAACGTAGGAACCCAGAGACTTTCTGCCTATAGCCGCTATAAGGCCAAGGAACGTGTGAAATCCTCCCGCGACCGCGCTGCTTAAACCCGGCAGAAGTCTCCCTTGCGCCTCGCGGACGGAGGATTCGTTAATCTGCGGTTTCCGCGAATGTAGACACCTTAATATACTACTGCAGTTACCAAACATGAAAAATAAAAACTGAAATACGTCACTTACCACAGTTATGAATCGTTCTTCTTGCCACTCCCGAATGTCGACCGTTGAAGAAAAGCCCGCCTCTGTAGATTTGAAATTTACAGCATTATGCTGTAGGTTTGAGGCAAACCACCACGTGACAGAGTGCATTGGTTCACAGCAATATGCTATATTATAAGAAAAACAGCCCACTGCTGTAAAATATTACTGTAATTTTTACAGCAATTCGTTACAGTGTAGACATGCAATTTTTAAGACAATCTTGAAATTTAAAGAGATAGTTAATCCATTTACAATGGAAGTCCATACCAGGAGCTCTTTGGTTATTTCAGAATATCTTGTTTTGTGTTCAACAGAAGAAAGAAATTCACTGGTTTGGAACAACTTGAGGGTTAGTAAATGATGATAACATGCTCATTTTTGGGGGAACTATTGCTTTAAAGTACATTATATCATATCATATTTTTCACAATGGTTCATAACCTTGATCTTTTTGCTCAGATTATCTTATCCGTGCCAGCTAGCAATTGTCAGCAAAGCAGTGGCTTTAGTCCTCTGAATCCAGGACCTCAGATGTTGTCTTGGAGAAAACTTCTCTAGAGATGACAATAAAGAGCAGCGCTGAAAGATTTTGAAGCTCTAGGCTTGACCTTGCTGTGTTATTTAAAATGTTCATCTGGCTAAATCATGTGCTTATCGTCTGCAATAGGGGTTTCAGCTCTTACCTGTGGTCTTAACATTATCACTGTATTCCCTCATGCCTCTCTGAATTTCCTTGCTGTTGTAGAGCTGGAAAAGGGAGCAGAATTCCAGAACATCATTTTCAGTATAATGAACATCACATTGTTCTGGCCAGCTAGAGGGATCCAGTGCTTTGATGTTGTTTAGAAAAGTTTCATACTGTTCTTTGCTCTGATAAACAGACATCCTCCTATTCTCCTGTCCTAAAATGACTAAAGTGGTTCAGCCCAGCAACCTCTTCTATACAGTATCTCCAACACTCAGTTCTAGGTGGCGGTTCATATACAGCACCAAATAACTACACTGGAAAAAACCTAATTTTCTTCCAAGCATGACAGAGGTAGGCACAACCTGGGCACAACCTAACACTTTTTGAATTTCTCAGTTTGTGTAAATCCACGTGGGGTTCAGAGGATCATTTTTTATCTACATTCATTTCACATTTGTCTTTTCCAAAATTCATAATTACAGTGTATACCTTTTTTTGTTATTTACCTTATTTAAGATAGGACCTGAAATGTAAAACATGCCCCGTAGATGGGGTACATTGTAACATGACCATATGACAGCTTAAAATGTTATCTGTTTAATGAAAAAAATATACACAACGAAAATATTTTGTCAATAAAATAAAATGATTAACTTTTTCAAATGAAATAATGGCATTTAAAAAAAAAAAAATCAAAATTTTGAGGTTCACAATGAACACATCGCAACCATCCGTGGGACGGTTATGATCGCAAAACACAGCTATACAGTATAGTTCAAAACAATGTGCGCAAATAGATGGAACACATTCAGACATGGGCATCGGAGCCATTGTATGTGGGTGGGACAGGACCCACCCACTTTTGAAGACCAATGATATTGGACCCACCCACTTTTACCGTCTCTAACGTTAATTCAGTGAATCCACGGCGAATGCCCTAGTAAGTTAAACTCCATTGAGCTACAGCCTTGAATTCCATGCTACTTCTTTCTCAAATCCATTCCACTTGGCTCATTCAGAGCCCATAAAAGTTAAACTCCATTTCTTGTTTTCACTAATGTTAGTTACTCGCGCCTGCTGCACTCCTGCAACACCCGATACTTTATTTCAACTTTTGATTATTTCCTTGCACTTTGTGTAAAAAGACATTCCATTAATTAAAAGGCACCAGACAACAGAAAATAGCATATACTCCACTAATTTTTTTCTGGGAGAGGACCCACCCACATTATTTTGCTTCCGACACTCATGCATTCAGACATTCAGAAAAACACTCCCCTCCCTCCAAACACAGCTCTCATAGAACACGAGACACATAAACGAGCCAAAATGCTTTACATTTCTTGAAATAATAATTTCTCAACATTACAAATCATTGTCAGTTTTTATTCACCTGTTTCTTGTGGTTTCTTTTTAAAATCCTTAAAAGTAAATAGTGAACATTACATGGCTAATGTCATAGAATACAGTAGCATAGTTTAATATAGTGGGGCAGATTGTAACGCAGCGTTACAACTTTCCCCATCAGTGCGACTGGAATAAAGAAGTGGTTAGTGTCTTCTGCTGACTTGCCAAGCATGAATAAACTAAACTGATAAATAACAGATTGGCGGTTAAAATAATACCAGATTTGACTTATTTTAAATGAATACTAAAAACGGAAAAGAAGATTTCTTGCTGATAGTTGTGGATTCATCTATTGTTTCACTCTCAAGGACCCTTGTCACCACTGTCTTTCTCATTTCACAAGCTACAGTATGTGCAAACTAATTTTTGCTCAAGACTTGTCAGAGTGTAAAGTTTTCTCCATGTCTGTTCCACTTAGGACCTGCTGGTCGATGTCAGTTGGTAGATCAGTGAAAGGTCTTCCTGATTTGTCAGTTGTGTGAAAAACCCTGTTGGTGTTCAGGAAATGATCCCTCATCATCTCAGTGTTTTTTTTTCTTGCGCTTTTTGTAATTTTTTTTCTCTGCTGTGATAACAACTGACAGGTGAAGTGAATAACACTGATTATCTCTTCATCACGGCACCTGTGAGTGGTAGGATATATTAGGCAGCAAGTGAACATTTTGCCCTCAAAGTTGATGTGTTAGAAGCAGGAAAGATGGGCAAGTGTAAGAATTTGAGTGCGTTTGACAAGGGCCAAATTGTGATGGCTAGATGACTGGGTCCCAGTCTGCAGTGGTCATTATCTATCAAAAGTGGTCCAAAGAAGGAACAGTGGTTAACCAGGCGACAGGGTCATGGGTGCCCAAGGCTCACTGATGCATGTGGAGAGTGAAGGCTGGCTCATGTGGTCTGATCCAACAGACAAGCTACTGTAGCTCGAATTTCTCAAGAAGCTAATGGTAGTTCTGATGGAAAGGTGTCAGAATACACAGTGCATCGTAGTTGAGGGCTACATTGCTGCAGACCAGCCAAGGTGCCCATACTGACCCCTGTCCAACGCTGAAAGTGCCAACAAGAGGGAACGTGAGCATCAGAACTAGATCACAGAGCAATGGAAGAAGGTGGAGTAATCTGATGAATTTCAGAATTTCTTTTACGTAACATGGATGGCCGGGTGTGTGTGTGTGCCACTAACCTGGGGAACACATGGCACCAAGATGCACTAGGTGAAGAAGGCAAGTCGGCGGAGGCAGTGTGATGCTTTGGACAATGTTCTGATGGGTCCTGCTCTCATGTGGCTGTTACTTTGAGACGTACCAACTACCTAAGCATTGTTACAGACCATGTACAACCTTTCATGGAAACGCTATTCCCTGGTGGCTGTGGCCTCTTTCAGCAAAGCCAAAATGGTTCAGGAATGGTTTGAGGAGCAGAACAATGAGTTTGAGGTGTTGACTTGGCCTCCAAATTCTCTAGATCTCAATCCAATTAAGCATCTGTGGCATGTGCTGAACAAACAAGTCCGATCCATGGAGGCCCCACTTCACAACTTTCAGGACTTAAAGGAATAGTCCACTTCCAGGACAAAAATTTACATATAATGTACTCACCCCCTTGTCATCCAAGATGTTCATGTCTTTCTTTCTTCAGTCGCAGAAATTGCATTTTTTGAGGAAAACATTTCAGCATTTTTCTCCATATAGTGGACTCAAATGCGGTTGTAAACAATCCCAGCCAAGGAAGAAGGGTCTTATCTATCGAAATGATCGGTTATTTTCATAAAAATAAATATAAACTTTTTTTTTTTTAACTGTCAAAGCTTGTCTTGTCTTACTCTGCTTGAACTGTTTTTTTGTTTTTTTTTGGTTCGTGACACTTAGGGTATGTCTATGTCGAAAAACTACCATCTCATGTTCTCCCTCAACTTCAAAATCGTCTTATATCGCTGTTTTACCTTTTGTTAAGGGTGTTTGATCTTCTTTGCATGTTCAGTTTGCAAAGACTGGGTTGGTACTTCTGCAGTGATGTAGGATGATTTTGATCTTTTGAATTTAAGGGGGAAAATACGATTGGAGTTTTTCGACATAACCTAACTGTCTTGAGTACACAGAGTTCAGGGAGAGCAAGACAAGATGAGCATTTGAGATTAAAAAGTTTTTAAATTGTATTTTTTTAATGAAAATAACTGATCGTTTCACTAGATAAGACCCTTCTTCCTTGGCTGGGATCGTTTACAAGCGCATTTGGGATCATTTGAAGCTGCATTTAAACTACATTTCGGATGTTCAAACTTGGGGCACCATATCAGTTCATTATATGGAGAAAAATCCTGAAATGTTTCCCTCAAAAAAGACACGAACATCTTGGATGACAAGGGGGTGAGTAAATTATCTGTAAATTTTTGTTCTGGAAGTGGACTTCTTAAGGATCTGCTGCTAAAATCCTGATGCCAGATACCCCAGCACACCTTCAGGGGTCTAGTGGAGTCCATGTCTCGACAGGTCAGGGCTGTTTTGGCAGCAAAAGGGTAACGACACAACATTAGGAAGGTGGTCATAATGTTATGGCCGATCAGTAGATCATTAAGTGGCTACATCATATAAATGGTGATTGTGCTGTTTATTTCAAATCAAATTATTCAGAGTTTTTTTTTCTGAAACATCTACTTAAATGCAACACCAACAACAACAAAAGAGGCTTTGACAGATAGGCAGTGCCTTCATGTCGTCATGACTGACTGTCAGCAGGACGTTTCCCACTTATTTGTCTGAAAACTAGCCCAAATGGGGCAAACTGAAGGAAAAGGATGAACTAATTACAGAGTAAGTATGAGTAAGCCAAGTTAAATTTTGATTTAGATTTTTGATTTTGGATTGTAAAAAACAGACTTATTCATTTTTTTCTTCTTCCAACTACACACACATAAAATGAAATAAGATTTAAGGACAATTGTTGTAAAACATTTTTTAGTTTTCTTGATTTTAATTAGTCAGACTTTTATTTTGATTTGAAAAATGTACTGTAGCGTAATAAAATAAAATAAAAAAGAAATACTTCCTACACTATGTGCTACACTGGTTGATTGTCAGTAACAGATAAAAAAGAAACTGAACAATCTGAGGTTAAATATGACCAGTCATGCTGCTGATCAGGGTCCTAAACTAGAGGTGGGATTCACATGATCTTGCCGAGGGGGAACCACACCTTCCCCCTCCCCACCAGACTGCAAATTTGCCCTGACAAGACAGACAAGATTGAATAACAGCCTAAAGGGTTTGCTACCAATATAAATAGCGGTATGCCAATAAAGAAAGATATGGTTAGTTCTTGACGGTTCCCTCTTCCCCCTGGTTTATCTGGAAGACAAAACAACAATGGCAAAGTGTGAAACAACAATGGCAAAGTTAGTTTCATCAGTCAAAAACAACTTATTTCAGAAATGTAAATAATAAATAATACTTTTCATTGAACACACCTTTGACATGAAGCTCTGTGATGGTGTGATTCTGAGATGGTCCTGTGATGTGACACTGGTATTTCCTTGCATCAGTTTTTTGAAGACCGTTGAGTTTGAAGGTGAAGTTGCCCTTCTTTTGATCCTCAAAGAAAGTTTTAACTCTGTTCTTGTACTCTGAAGCTTGATCTGCACACGTTCTGTTGCCCCCAGTGATGTCACAAACGCTCTTCTCTTCATCGTCTCTCAAGTGTGCACTGAATTCTTCTATTTTGTCTCGAATCTCACTTTCAGGAATAGAGCAAGAGAAGACAGCTGAGTCTCCAACAAAACCCTCAACTGTGACCCTCACAGGAGCAGAGAAAGAACCTAAAAAAAGAGCAAACACACTTTTATCATTCTGCGTATGACTTGAACTTCATTTTAAATGTTGAACTTCTCACCTGTAAAATACAGCAGAAGCACAGAGATGATGTACCGACTGTGGAAAGAGAAGATACAAACATACAGTTTGCGTCTGTTTGCTTTCATATCCCAACAATTTCGAAAGAAATGTTCTCCCACACCTTGTCCAATTTTCACGATCAGCACCTTATTTTAATTTACAGCAACACATTTGTGACCCTGGACCACAGAACCAGACATAAGGGTCAATTTTTTAGATGTTTACAACTGAATAAATAAGCTTTGAATTGATGTCTGGTTTGTTAGGACAATATTTGGCAGAGATACAACTATTTGAGAATCTGAAATCTGAGGACGCAAAAAAAATGGAAATATTGAGAAAATCGCCTTGAAAGTTGCCCAAATGAAGTTTTTAGCAATGCATAATACTATTTTGACATATTTACAGTAGGGGATTTTCAAAATATCTTCATGGAAAATGATCTTATTTAATATCCTAATGATTTTTGGCATAAAAGAATAATCTATAATTTGGTTTGTAGTCAAGGGTTACATTTTAATTAAATTAAAATTTAACATTAAATTTTTACATACTCTGTCTAGCATTTGTTAGAAATTGTAAAAAATAAATAATAAATAAAAACATAGAATCAACATGAAACCCAAAATGAGCTTCTTTTTTTTTTTTTTTTACTTAAAATTCCTCTTAATTAGAATTAATCAAATTGTTAACAGTTTAGACTGTAGAACTCATATTCACTATTAACTAATGGTTTCCCTTCAATAATCTGTTAATTTGCTGCTTATTGACTAAGTAATGTCGTTGCTCTAGTAGGTATGTTCAGGTGTTAGGTACAGTTAAGGGGTCTAAAATATGTTCATGCAGAATAAATTTGTGCATTGATTTGTGCTATAAGTAATAAACAACTATTATATGCCAGTAATATGCATGCTACTAAGCAACCACATAATAGTGAACAGTGTTCCCTAATCTAATATTTATTATTGCATAAAAAATACAAATCTTTGCAGAATGTTGTTTATTTATAACAAAAGGTGACTATTTATTTAATCAACACGCCTAAAACAAACCATTCTCACTCTAACCTGTCCAGATGCTAGACCGAAAAACCAAACTTGAGCTCCTGTTCAATCACATTTCTAAAAACTGGTGAAACAATCTGTTTGCTATTGATATTAACCTAATATTTATTTGTAATGAATATAAATAATGCTGCTTTTAAAGGGCAATAAATATGTTTTGCAAACATCAAAAAAAGTTAGCTTCCATGCTAGGTTAATGATACCATCTGTCTTTGACGATATGAAATATTTGCCTCAAAATTCAATAAAAACATACCTGTTTGCCATGGTATTTAAGTTTTTAAAAGTGACCACTCAAATTCTAACCTAAAATCTAAAAATGAAGGCAGCTTTAGCACTAAATTAATTTAACGAGGTGTGGCATTACAACACATGGGCATCCATGTTAATGATGACGCTTGCCGTTTCTCATGCTCATGCGCATACGCATGCGTGTACATATCCAGGTTGCTAAAGACAGAATTATCAACTTATTTAAGCTGCTTTGGCTGACTAGAATTAGGGTGACAAGGTGTCATTTTTTCCTTTGAACATTTCCTAGCCAAGATTTCTAAATTGCCTAAAATGTCAGGGTTTTGGCTTTGTGGCTTTGAAAAAGTAGTTTGACTGAAAAGTAGTTTGACCAATGGCTTGCAGACACTGTAAGTACTGAAATCAACCAATCACGGTGTGTGAGAAGGTGGGATCTACAAAGAATGGTCAAAGAAATGCAAATATGAGGACTGTAGTGAGCATGTCAATCGGTACACAAAGCCAAAACCTGGACGTTTTAGGCAATTTAGAAATCATGGCCAGGACACGTCCAGGGAAAAAAAGGGCGCATGGTCACCCTACTATAAATCTTATTTGTTTTGCTATCATTAACCTATAGCTTTTTATATTATTTACCCTTTGATCTCCACAATGCTTCTCCAAAGGCATTTGAGCCAAAAAGGTCACTTAGAGACCTATTTACAACTCAAATATTATTTAAAAATAGAAATAGATAAATAGAAATAGAAAACAGTTTAATCTGACAACCATTTTACGCACCTTTAATGAAGAACTCTCGGTCCTGCGATTGACTTGTGAAGATGAAATACATCCTTCTTGATACATTTATAAGATGAAATATTGTTTGTTTCAAGTTATATTTAGGTTATGTAGTTCTTTCCCTCAGACGTAAACAACTTTACAACAACAGAACTTCTGTTTTAGGAGTATCCAGTTCTTCACGTTTCTCCTAAAGAAAAGAAAAGTAAAAGAAGAAACTTAATACAGTTTATCAGTGTGATTTTCAAAAACTTTGAAACATAATGCATTTTTTTTATCACCAGCATAAACATAGATGAAGAACAAGAAAAATACAGATATAGATAGATAGATAGATAGATAGATAGATAGAGAGATGTATAGATGTAGATAGATAGATAGATAGTGCTCATAGATAGACAGAAGCACAAGAAGTCAGCATGAGGAAGAGAGAGAGAAAGTGGAATAACCCATTAACATGACGATGAGGTTCTGGGTTTAGGTTTTGCAGTTATTTTGCATGGTAAGCTTAATTTTAAGGCCCCTTGCATGGAAAATAAATGTGCTTTAACCAATCATACTTGGAGTAAAACTGTTTCATTGTTACAGAACACAATGAAACTGCAAGTTCAGAGAGACTTCTGTAAAAGCTGTCCTGGCTGAAAAACTGAAAAAAGAATAAATACTGCAAGAGGAAAAAGAATCAAACTCCTCGATGTTTATTTTAAGAATGAGCTTCAAATCAATTTATGGAATTCAGATTAAAAGATCTTCAAAACAATACAGAAACTCAAAGACTTTGATAAGGAAACAAGTGGATGCTGGGTTTTGTGGTACAATGGGCTTATTAATTTTCAAAAACAAATCGGCAACTGGGCAGAGCAGGGCAAAAACAGGCCAAGCGCAAAGGCAACAAACAATTGGAACATTGGACAACAGTTCAACACAGGAATTAACAAAAGCCAGAATGACAGGCAGGATAAAATAGGAGAGCAAACAAGTTGGGTATGGGAGACCAGGTATAGAGCATATATACCAATAATTAGGTAACAAGAGGAGCTGGGTTAATTGAAAATGGAGAATATGGAACATAAAAACAAACAAATCAAACCCATGTGTTCATACAAAACATGCAGCCAATAAGACAAAACATGCATGAATGTCTGAACCAAAACACTACTAGAAGTGCTGTTAGTAAAAGTTATGCAGATGAACTTGAGACCTGGCTTTGAGAGGTGCACTAGCAATTGAGACTGTGGTCTTTTGCTTCCTTGTTAGCACGCCTACCTCTTCTCAAGTATGAAATGAACGTAATCCATAAAGGGAACCGAGTTTAATCACCAAACTGATTAAAAAAAAAAAGGGAAATAGAACAATGCAAAACAAGGAAAGGTATTTCGATGATGGTATTGCCGCAAATTTCCAGTGTATATCCACACTGAAATTGAAAATGCCACCTGAAATAAAGTCAATATTTAGTCAGAGAGATGGCCGCATTTAAAACGTTTATGAATCATTCGTCATGTGACCTCCTTAAACATGCATAACCCAGAAAGAAGCACACTGATGAATGTGACGTTGCATTAAACATCTCCATTCTATTGTTTTTTTTTTTAATAAGTGATTTTATTTAGCAAAAAATTTAAAGGAACACTCCACTTTTTTTGCTAATAGCTTAGCATAGATCATTGAATCAGATTAGACCGTTAGCATTGAGCGAGATGCTAACGGTGTAATCTGATTCAATGATCTATGCTAAAGTGCACTACAGTAAATCACTGTCAGTGTTTACCTGACTAGACAGTCAGTCATTTACATGACAAAACTCCTCGACATTAGAAAATGTATTGTTATTGGTAAAGTGGAAAGTGGAAAGAGTTAAATGCGAATACTAGTAGGACTTCTGCCACTTTGTAAAAAGGCAAGTTTCATGAAGGCTAGATTTTAATGAAGAGAGACAGAAAGAGAGAAGTGCACCAGGCTCAATTCCTGTGGTAAAATTCAAACAGCACATGATAAATCAACACGTTTTTACTCCTAACTCCTCACATATTGACGCTTGGTCAGGACCCTTTGGCGTCGCTTTTTGATGCTCAAGGTACCCCATTAGTGTCACTTTTGAACGTGCAGGCTCCTCCATTGATTTGTTTGCCTTAATTTAATGGTTTGCATGCATTTGTAAAAAAAAAAACATGTAAATAATTTTATATAAATCTATACTTTCATTGGAGCACCTAACCTCACCCCTACCCTACACTTACCCACTTCTGAACAATATAAAACACGTAACAGGCAAATATAAGTACAATCACAGGTATTTATTGCAGAAACTGACCATAAACAAGCAGTACAAAAGCATTAAAAATGAGTCGTGTTACATTCCAAGTCTTCATCTTAAATACTCCCGAACATTAGCATGACACAATCGGTCACGAGACACACGAGCCAATGGCATTTCACAGCTGAGGTAACGCTTCTTCTGGCGGCATTTTTTTTATTTACCCACAAACAGACTGAACTTTATGGCAGATGGAGACTGTAATCGTGTTTATTCCTCTCTCAAATCAATCGTTTTGCCATGAAATACTTGGAATATTAACATTTTTAAAATAAATTATGACGAAAACAGTCCATTTTGATGTGAGAGGACAATTTGGAAATGACTTTTCACTGGAGAAAGCATTTTTGTGGATGATGCACTATTATTTTGGCCAAAAGTGATGGTTTAAACACTTTAATGATGGATTTGTTTGTTGTAAACACACAGCTTTTTGCTTTACAAGATGTTAATTGATCTACTGGATTATTGTGATGTTTCTATCAGCTGTTCAGACTCTCATTCTGATGGCACCCATTCACTGCAGAGGATCCACTGATGAAATGAACAATTGATGAAACGCTACATTTCTCCGAATCTGTTCAGATATAGATAGCAGCTACATCTTGGATGACCATTTTAATTTTTGGGTGATCTGTTTCTTTAAAAGCATTTCTCAGGTATGGTATGTACGCGTGACTTCCTTCCTCAGTGGTTGGAAGAGAATTGCCCTCTTCTGGGTTTCAAAGCTCTGAATCTGAAAAACTTGTTTGTTCATGTGAAAGCCTGTTTGAAAGCAACCAGATTATATCATCTCAATGTATTTTAGTTGTGGAAATGACACAAAGATCATCCAGCATCTTATCTGTAAGTATAGTATCGAGTAACTTGACTGATTTCTCCTATTTTTATGTGAGTATGTTTTATTTTATTTTGTTCTTACCGCAGGTCTACTAGTATGGTGTAGAGCTGTAGAAACGTTAACAGAACTAACAAATTTGGGACAAAATGTGTCCATAAACTGTGATCTAGAAGAAAAAGAGATTTATTGGATGCTACTGAAGCTACCAAATCCTCCGGTTATGATATTGCGGTTATTTTCAACTTCACCAACTCCCTTTTACTACGATGCACATTTCAGATCCAAATACTTAGTGCAACTCAAACATCATCTATTCATAAGAAATGTCACTATTGATGAATTAGGATTTTATTACTGCATGACCACGGAGGCACCTCCAAAATTCAGCAACGGCACCAGACTTCAAATCACTGGTGAGTGACTATTCAGTAATCAGGCCTTATGGATGTTCAATGCTTTGGTTTTTTATATGTAAGGCTGTTTTTTTTACAGAACCAACCAAATTACCTAAATATCAGAATCACACTGAGGTGAAGTATATTGAGCAGAATCATACGATGGTGAATTATACTGACCAGATTCAGAGACCATGGATGATTATTATCATCATATCTGGTCTAATGCATGGTGTTCTGGTCTTTGTGGTGATCGGTGAGTTCTGTTCATTAATATAATGTAATTTAATCTGTCTGTAAAATATTACAACATTTCTCTTCTCTTGTAGGTTGTGTATGTTGCTACTCTAGAGAAAATTTAAAACATCAAGAAGCAGATTTAGAGCGGACTCTTCACAAACAACTTAAAGAGCCAAAGACAATGGTAAATTATGCAAAACCGCCTTTTTCTCTTTACATTTAATTTAATTATTCATTACTTTTAAGATTCTTTTATTCCTTATCCCTGTTTGGATCATAAAACAGATATTTTTCATGCATTTGTAAATGTTAATACTGTTTGCCTTGTTGCTCTTTCAGTATACTGAGGTGGTCTTCTCTCAGATGCATGAAGACTTTGAACAAAACCGTTGCTTTTCTCCCGCAGCCAAAATCATAAACAGGAAAGCTTGTTCTTGACCTCATATCAGCAGGTTGCTTACACTTTTGCTGTAAATATAAAATTTCATAATATATAGTTAATGAATAAAAAATAAGAAATAGACATCAGAAATTAACTTCTTTCTTTCTTTCTTTCTTTTTTTTTTTTTTTTATAAATAAACAATAGAATCATCCACCTACTAGATGACGGCTAGCCAAACGCTTCTTTGCAGATCAAATGTAGGCATTGTGGTTGGTCTTGGCCAGACTGGCTCAGTAAAGTTTTCCACACATGGTCACCTGATCACCAGTGAACTGCAAAGCCAAGTGGTTTAACCTTTAACCGTATGAAACTTTTTAGGTTTCATAGATATATAGATAGTGTTTTTAGATGTAGAAATGTAAACAGTCATGTAGAAACAACAATAATCCTTCTATAAAACTGCTAAAACCCTGTTGTCTGCACTGCCATTCTTTTTCCATTTGAGGTATATCTAAACAAATATGTCTAAAGCAGATGGGAACTCTGTTCAAGGGTAAACCGCTTGTCTAGACAAAGATGAGACCGTATGAGTCATTTTTTTCTTAAGTGGAACTGAGGTTTTAAGTACTGAGCTTACCTTAACACTTTACTTGTGCTAAACCACACTGGAAACATTTCTGCTAAGGAGAGTCAAAGGTTTGCATGCAGAGATTTGATGTTGATTATCTTTTAGGAGATGCAATGAACTTCCACTTCCTGTGCACACAAACAAGCAAACAATGTCCACCACAATTCTGCACAACATAGAATGTTAAGATATTTATTTATTTATTTATTTATTTTACAAAGCGGATGAAATGACATGTTAAAAGTCAGAAATGAAGCTGCAAAAGTCTCGTCTTGCTGTCCTGCAAAGTCACACCACTTACAGGAAGTCAGACTGAACTCTAACCACATTTTGAGACAAGACATCAAGAGACAACTAAAAAGCTATATTGGCACCCCCAACATATATTTCAACACATATTTGGACATTTTATTAACTCTTTTCGAAAGTTTAATCCCTCTACTAAAATGTAGTAACATAACTGACCTCTAGGAGCCATCATCTATTTTCTAAGATTGTTTTCACACCAGGAAAGTCTGCTAGTTTACTTGCTTTGATCCGGACCAAAATTTTATTTGGTCTGGATCAAAGCAAGTAAACTAGCAGACTTTCCTGGTGTGAAAACAATCTTAGAAAATAGATGATGGCTCTGGTAGGGTTGAGTGGATGAACCACTCAACCCTACCAGAGTTGGTTTGGAACAGAGTTTTTTCTTCAGCTGAGTCTCGGTACGGTTGTTTGGTCTGCACTCGAGTGCGATTGCTGTATTCACACCTGCCCATAAGATTCACACCAAGGGGGGAAACAAACTAGAATTCGATTCAGTCAAACCAAACAAGTCAGGTGTGAATACACCCTTAACCGCTTGTCTTATGTAAAGTTATATGGTTTTTAGAACCTATTTCAGTTGCTCATGCCATAGGTAACGAAAAACATTGTATGGTTGGCCAGCAGGAGGCACCATGTTAAAGTGTGATTTATCTGTGATTTAGCCAAATATACTGTATAGATTAGAAGTGATCCACAGAAATGTTTATTAAAATGAAGAGACTGCAGCTCTTATGGTCTGTACCCCTTAGGGGGGAAAAAAATCTAGATGTTATATCATAAATGAGACACTTACTAAGTTCAGTCACCAGTCAGTCACTATTGCTGAAGACTCCAAAACTAAGTACGCACTGAAGACTGACACAGAAAAGAAGAAATTGTTGAATGAAGTTATTTTTTTTATTTATTTTTTTGCACACAAAAGTATTCTTATAGCTTCATTACATTATGGTGGAACCACTGATGTTACGTGGACTATTTTAACAACATCCTTACTATCTTTCTGGGCTTTGAACGTGGTAGTTGCATTGCTGTCTATGCAGGGTCAGAAAGCTCTCAGATTTCATCAAAAATATCTTAATTTGTGTTCCGAAGATGAACAAAGGTCTTATGGGTTTGGAACAACATGAGGGTGAGTAATTAATGACAGACTTTTCATTTTTGGATGGACAGTCTCTAGTGGATCAGTGGTTGTGTGATGTGAGTTGGTTGTTTTCATTATGCATGATGTCCTCAAGAGTGTACTTCATCCCTGTATTCATAAACTCATGTATAACAAGTACACACACTGTAATTTTAAAGCAGTTCTTGAACTAGAGTTCCCTGAAGTTACTCACTCTACCCTTCTTGATTTGTACACCTATCTTTTAAAATGAGTGAATGTCACCTGGTACCTCACAATCAGTTGCACAGTTGCAGGGTTGAGCCAGATCAGTAGCTGAGTGGGAGACCTACCTGGCCTACCTTGTGTGACATCCACTAGACCAGGGGTGCCCAATCCTGTTCCTGGAGATCTACCATCCTTCAAAGTTCAGCTCTAACCCTGATCAAACACACCTGACCCAGCTAATTAATCTCTTAGGTAGTACTTGATAATTACAGAGAGCTGTGTTGGAGCAGGGCTGGAACTAAAGTCTGCAGGTAGGTAGATCTCCAGAAACAGGATTGGGCACCCCTGCACTAGACACTAGGTTGTCCCTTTTGTGACTTTAGATTTCAGAATTGTCTACTTATGCCTGTCGTTTTCAAGCCTGGTCCTCGGGACCCACTGCTCTGCACATTTTGTATGTCTTCCTGGTTTATCACACCTGTTTCAGATCATCAGCTCGTTAGCAGAGAGCTCCATGAGCTGAACCGAGTGTGTCAGATAAGGGAAACATACAAAATGTGCAGAGTGGTGGGTCCTCAGGACCAGGATTTGAAAACCATTGACTTATGTCAAGTCCACACAGACGAGGTCTTCACAAAGGACTACTTCAGCTCTGCTTTTCAGCTCTGCTCCTGGAGGCCCAGTGTCCTACAGAGTTTAGCTCCAACTCCAATCAAACATACCTGAACTAACAAGGTATTCAGGGTCACAAGAAAGTTACAGTTAGGTTGGAATGTGTCCAAGACGGTGGGTCTCCAAAAACAGCATTTATTACCCTTAGCTTAGAGTGCAACTTGGCAAGGCCTTGAACAAGGATGGTAAGTTGTAAAAAAGGCACCGTTCCTTGGAAGAGATCCTAACTCTATGCAATCTCAGACAAAATGCTTGTTACTGGGGCAATACCTCAACGGAGGGATAGGCAACGTCAGTTGTAGCGATTTAGCTCAAAAGGGAAATGTATATAAATAATTACAATTAATTCTGATTAATTACAATTATTTAAATCAGCTGCCAGTAGTAACTGTAGCAGAATTTTCCATCAACTGATCTGTTCGTCCAGCGAACATTCAGTATAATTTTTATATCAACTCTAAGAAATGATATTTTCTTGAGCACAGAAAATAACTTTCTTAAAGTACTGTTGCATGTAGCTCGAATCGGAATCATAAAGGGACATTAATTTGCAAGGCAGAATCAGAATCAAAACTCACGTAATTTGTGCACAAGAGTTTATTAACGAAGGACTAACACATAACTAATCTAAACAAACAAACATGAAATCATTCATACATGGGGGAAGGGTCAGTGAGAAGCAGTTAGAGAGACCAGAGAATGTAGCTATGAAAAGAGTCAGTTAACCACCTGAGTGAAACCATCAGTGCTGTCTACAGCTTGTACTAAACCTCTGTTTTGTTTAGTTAAATGTACAATACTTGCATTGCCTTGGTCGATGAACAAGTGTCCAAATGCAGTCTCGGGTGAAAGTCTTGATGGTTTGGAGCAGTGGTGGTTTTGGAATCACGATCACGTTCTTCCGGGTCCGGAGAGTGATGAACTCCAAAGACGTTCTGACTCGATGGTGACTGGGAGTTTCTTCCCATGTGAAAATTGAAGAAGAACCAAGAGCTGAGAGGGACCCAGCTGAAGTCCTGTGGTCTTTGGGGAATGGAAAGACAAGGCCGCAAGGTCTGGCGCAGCTTAGAGTCCCGACGAGTTCAAGCTCATCCTCCTCATCCTCTTAGGTTGTGAAAGAACTCACGTGAGACAAATCAAGAAAGCTAAAAAACACGGAAGAGAGAAATGTCTGTTCAAAGACATTTCATGAGGATGAATTCCAGGGTTGAGTAAAAATGTCTGGCTCTTTGTGGTCGAGAGCCACAGCTCTAGATGTTGGAGCCTGTTGGGCTCGCCGGGCATGCCCTGTGCCGGCTCAGGCTCCCCGTGGGTTCCTCCACAGGCAGCAATTGGAAGATCTTACAGAAGAGAGTGAAGAGAGAGAGGCGATCAATCGTTTGGTGCCTTTAAGCTCTCTCCAGGAGGTCCAAGAACCAATGGTAACTTTCACCTTTGGAGCGAAAGTTTACGACTCTTTGTCTGTGAGCATGGCATTTTGCGTATGTAATTTGATTGGGTGTTGATGCAAAACTACTAAGTTTTCTTAAAACACTAATATGTTACATAGGTATCAACATTTAATTTACACCATCTTTTAGATCATCAAAATACGAATTCAAAGAGACCAAACATGGCATAGGTGGGTTATACAACTAGTCATCTATCATAATGCATGCATAAAACAATAGAAAGACAAATACAAATACAACAGATAAAATTAAAATACAATGCAGTAATACTGTACACAATGACCTGGGCTATGTGTGATAGGAAGGTCAAAGAAAGGTTTGTCTGTGAATGAATAGGAAAGAGTCTATTTCTATAGGCATTGTGTCTTTCTTATGGGCAAATGTAGCATGGGCAAATGTGCATTCCTTTGGGCAATAAAAGCTCTTATCAGATGGTCGTCCTGGCATCTGAGCCCTTTCAGGGTGTTAGTTGCTTTGGGCGGGTTGTCTCCAGAGCTCCAGCATATAGCTGGCTTGTTGGGTTCAAATGCTATTTGTTAAATGTAACAAATAACTGTATGTCTGATTGGTCCAGATGCTACACAGTCCTGGAGTGCCGATGTCCTGAAGAGTTTAGTTCCAACTGGGGCAATACCCCAACGGAGGGATAGGCAACGTCAGTTGTAGCGATTTAGCTCAATAGGGAAATGTATAGAAATAATTACAATTAATTCTGATTAATTACAAGTATTTATATCAGCTGCCAGTAGTAACTGTAGCAGAACTAATTTTCCATCAACTAATCTGTTTGTCCAGCGAACATTCAGTGTAATTTTTATATCAACTCTAAGAAATGATATTTTCTTGGGCACAGAAAATAACAATCCTGAAAAAAAAAAAAACCTCACCTGCCTGTAGCCCTATAATCCTGAAGACCTTAATTAGCTTGTTCAGGTGTGTTTGATTAGAGTTGGAACTAAACCCTGCAGGTCATCAGCACTCCAGAACCGTCATTGCCTCTCCCTGCCACAACGGTAACCTTACTGTGTTATTAACTCTGACCCTCAAGGTCCACTTTCTGAGTTTAGCTCCAACCCTAATCAAACACACCTGAACAAACTAATCAAAGTCTTCAGGATTACTAGAAAGTTACTGGCAGGTGAGTTTGATTAAGGTTGGAGCTAAACTCCTGGCCTAAAGGGTGCCGATTAGCACCTTACATGTACACCTTTGGCAGACACTCTCATCCAAACTTCTTTCAACTAGACAGTATGGCGGTTCCCAGAAATCCAATTACCCCCTCGTACTGTTTTCCTGGTTGCACTCGTACCAGCAGCAGGAATTCTGAAGCATCCAAAAGCAATGTTTTTATTCACAGCATTTACAAACGTCGACATCCGGTGAACGGAGGATACCATAATTAGAGCTCTTTTTGCTGTGTGTCATGGGTTTCGTGATAATGGAGATGGAATGTAAATGCAACAATTTACAAGACTGAAAGAACATGAAAATCCGACTAAATCTCCTATGACAAATTGCAGTGTTACATATCATCGAGGATGAGAAAAAAACACAACGCTAAAGACAACAGATAAATGCTGTTATGACTGTTTTCAATGTTCGTGGAGTAAATATGTTTAAATGGCTTTATAAAAATGCCGGGTAGCTGTTCAATCAGTGTACACTTACATCATTGGTAGTTCCTAGAGAACTGTTTAAGGCCCTGCTCTGTATAGGAGCTAATTTAGTTGCCCCAAACAAAGTTCATAGAACTAAATACGTTCCTAGTTCCTTCTGTGCGAACATGGGTACTTCCACCAATAGTTCTAGGAACTTAATATGCACCCTTTGGGAGTAAAAAAGCTACAAAGGTGTTCCTGTGAGGGTACCATCCCAGTGGCAAGCTAGTGTAGATTTCAAGGTTCGATTTTCTCTTTTTTTTTTTTTTTTTTTTTTTTCTGACAGTGTGGTTGTAAAAAATCCCATGGTGTTTCTTGATAAGAGCAGACATGTGCCTTTGGTGTCCTGGCCAAATTGATGTTTGGTTTCAGTGGAAGTATCCACACAAAGTGCTATAAAAATGTAAGGAAGTTATTATACCTCGCTCCTGTTTCTTTTTTCATATCCCTCATCTGATATAGATGTATTCCAATCATTTGTGTTCGTTCTCTCTGTGTAACATGTTAGTGGCCCTTTGACAGATGGCTGGCATTGAATTTGTTTGCTATGACAGGCATGTCTAGTCGAACAGGAAACAAGTTGAGATAACGATCACATTATGAAGTCTCCAGTATGCACTTTGGTAAAATATCGTTTTAGTAATTCGCCTGGAAGGCTATCAATGTATACCTGTGCTAATGCGCAATAAATAGTTCTGTGTCTATTGATGTTGCTGCTGGTGCCACTTTGGAGTCGAGAGTTACTCAGACCAAGTATTGTTCTCTAAGAAGGAATCCCTCTCCTCTCGCACTCCGTCTCATACCATGTCAATCCAATTTCTGACCAATACCACCAACTCTGGAATGAACAATATCACAAGTCTAAGAAGTGCTGGATCAATTTCAGGGGCTCTGATCCTCTGCCTTTTCCTACCCATTGGCGTCTCTGGAAACCTCTTGATCATTTGGAGCATCCTGGCTCGAACCCGTCAGCGTTCCATCACAACCCTTCTGATCCTCAACCTCGCCTTTGCGGATGGATTCTTGATGCTTTTGATCCCTTTTTTCATTGTTTATTTGTTCCAACGCAACTGGATTTTTACTCTGCCACTGTGCAAGATTCTGCTGTACCTCTGCAGTACCAACATGTACGCTTCAATATTTTTGATAACGCTAATGAGTCTGCACAGGATGGTGGCTGTAGTGTGGTGGAAACATGCTGGTGTCCTGACAGACCGGAGGGTGATGATTCGGGTGTTGGTGGGACTGTGGATTTTTGCTCTCGGAATATCGGTACCAAACTTTGTTTTCTGGACCGCTTTCAGGAGTGAGCAAGAGCCAGAGTTTTTAATATGTGCTTGTAAACATGCACAGCCACGAGATGTGAGTTATGTTTACCTAAAAACATTTACAAACTTATAATATTTAGTAACAATTAAAAAAAATAGTCACTCAATGTATGCATAGCAATGTGGGGCAGTATATGTTTATACTTACCTATGTTTATTCCAAAGTAGCGCAGATGTTTACCGTTGCTTTTTTAACTATTTTTAGCAATTTTTTAAAAATATTTTTAGTAGTACTTAAGTGTCTCAAAACTGAATTGCACATGTAGCCTTACAACTGAGGTTTCTGATGCAATGGTCCCATTTTAGCCAACATACGCTCATTGGTAATACGTGCCTCTATATACATTTCTGCAAAACTGCAAAAAACACCTTCATGTACAAATCACTGCAGTTTCCAGTTGAAATGAATGCTAGAGGCAGTAAAACTCTGACAACTTGTATTCCTTTTCACACAAATTTGATTTACAGGGGCAGAGTTTTGATTAATAAAGCTTAATTTTCACACAGTTACTTCAAAACAATTTTAACATTCTACACGATTTGATACTGATACTTCTGAAAGTTGTCGTCACATATACAGCTTCATATGCATGAGTTTTCTAATTCAGTAGGTTTGCTCGGTAGTTCACGTGATACGGCGTTGCACTTGAGTGATGAAGAGCTCCATGTATGAACCCTGTGAAACTACAGCTTAAATCCACATGATAAAGTTAAAATAGCACAGCTGCATCAACAAATGCGTTTTTATATCACTTTTGCATTTGTTAACACTATTGGTTAGGTTTAGGGTTGGGTTTGCTGTAGGAGATATTTCCAACACGATAGAGCATTAACCTACCCGGATATTTGAATTCTGAACAGCCGCAATAGGTACCTCAAGCAGCGTAATAAAAAGCAATGCGTGCCTGCACCAACGTAATAAAAACGTGCCACACTTACATATTGAACGTGTGTTTTAGCGCCACTCTCTGGACGTTTCACTTTGAAACTACCACCAAACGTGCAATAAGGTACGTAATTACGGTGTTGCAGAAATGCATATAAGGCACGTATTTCCAATGAGTCTGGGTTGATTTTAGCTTCTGTGTTTCCGAGTGGAAGTTGTCATAGAAGGGTAAATACTAGGGTAAATTCCACTACTATGTCTTTTCTTGCTCTGAAGACAAAAATCGATGTGTCATTAACATTGTTAATGTTGGCTCCAGCTATAGACATACATATGTCTAATATAGTAGAAAGCAGAAATAACCTGACTACTTAAACACCTGGCGGATAAACCTCATGGTTTATCTATCTTTAATGCAGTCCACTTCCTTGAACTCGGAAGTTTGATTGGCTCAGTCGGACTGAAAAAGGGTGCATGCAAACATCTCAATCAATTCGACTGAGCTTAATTTGAATTCAATTTTGGTGGTGTCAATGCAGGTTGGTGTAATTCTGGAAGGTTTTTTTCCACCAACAGGAAAAAATGAGCAATTGGTCAGTGGATGATGTAATGTATTTGAATATAGGGTAAACTGAGGGTTTATAAAAATCTTTAGAATCTGAAATCGGATTGGATTCTTTCTGATTGCCGAAAATTAGCGCATATAAACATACTTACTAAGAAGTTTAAATCAATCATTACTAATTTGAAAATTGTCTCGAAAATTAACTTTAGATGAAATGAAGTTCCAAACGTAGGTTTGGGAGGAGCCTAATCATTCAGTCCTGTCAATCACAACCCAGGCTCATTAGAAAATACATGCCTGTACTGTATATACATTTCTGCAACACTAAATACGTACCTTACTGCACGTTTTGCGGCAGTTTCAAAGTGAAATGTCCAGAGAGTGGCGCTAAAACCCACCTTCAATATGTGTCCATGGCACCATTTTATTACGTTGATACAGGCACGTATTGCTGAGTTTTTATTACGCTGCTTGAGGTACATGTTGCAGCTGTTCAGAAATCAGATATCTGGGTAGTGTCACTAAAAGTTAATGGTCTATCATGTTGGAAATATCCCCTAAACCAAACCCAACCCTAAACCTAACTGATAGTGTTAACAAATGCAAAAGTGGTATAACAACACATTTGTTGATGCAGCCTTGCTATTTTAACTTCCTTATGCAGATTTGAGCTGTTTTGTTAAACCACAGTTCTTCATCACTCAAGTGTAACACCATATCGCGTGAGCTACCGAGCAAACCTACTGAATTAGAAAACCCCCGCATGTGAAGTTGGATATGTGATCACAAGGTTCAGAAGTATCAGTTTCAAAATGGGGCAGTTTTACTGCCTCTAGTGTTCATTTCAACTGGAAACTGCATTTGTACATATTTCAGTTTTGCAGAAATGTATATAGAGGCACGTATTTCCAATGAGCCTATGTTGGTCAATCATTATTATGAGCCTATATAAGCAGCAGTCATTGCATCATCTGAGTGACAATTCCTCCGGCATCCCTCCACCTCCCCATCTCCTCCTCTGTTTCTGTTTTTCCCCCTCTAAGCAGTACCACAATGGAGGGGATGAACTCGGAGCTCAAGTCGAGCCTCGGGTTCGAGTCTCTGTTAAGGACAAGCCAACTTCGTTTACCATTAACTGTCAGGACTGGATGGGCTGGCGAACTTGTGAAATGATGGTTTAGTGGTTATTCTCATGTTGTCATATATGACCTCACTCTGTTTTAGGTGATGCTGCACCACTGTTTGGAAATTCTGCTGGGTTTCTTAATTCCGTATGGGCTGATCATAAGCAGTTACATGTGCATCCTGCGCAAAATTCGCAAGACACGGTTTCGTAGGCACATCCGAAGTGAGAAACTCATCCTGGTGATTGTCATCACCTTCGGCCTGATCTGGCTTCCTTTCCACACCATGAATATGGTGGAGGTGTGTGACTCAACTCATCTGGGATAAACTAGTGAAAACATAATTTTTTTCTGAAACTTTTGTTATTAATTACATACCCCAAGTCGTTCCAAACCCATAGGAACTTTGTTCATCTTTGGAACAAAGATTAAGATACTTTTTACTAAATCCGAGAGCTTTCTGACCCTGTATAGACAGCAACGCAACTGACACTTTCAAGGCCGAGATGACATCATTAAAATAGTCCATGTGACATCAGTGTTTCAACCCTAATCTTATGAAGCTACAAGAATTTTTATTTATTTATTTTTAACATAACTACTTTTTTTTGGATGAACTATCCCCCTAACAAACTACATATTTTCATATATGTTCAAACTACATATTGTTTACATAACATTTCATTTTACAAATATTTATATTTTTATTTTTCAAAGTATGTCTTTATGCATGAATATTCACTATAGAGCCCTTAAAATGCAAACTTCATATCTCAGAGCTTGTTTGTTTAATTTTTCTGCACAGATTGCTGTGGTTTTTCTCCCAGACGATTCCCGTGCAAAAGCCAGGTGAACTGATCACACAAATACACACAGAGAGAAATGTTATTCTGAGTTCTTTCATTGTGTGTATAAAGTAACTTACTTAGTATCTAAAAAAAAAACTAATTTATCCTCTTCCTCACAGACTAGATCAAATCTGGTTTTCATTCCGAGGCTTCAGCTCCAATATCACCTTCATCAGCAGCTGCATAAACCCTGTTCTCTACACCTTTGCTGGAAAGTCATACATTAAGCGTGAAGGCCTGGCCTTTATGGCACGGCTCTTTGAAGGCTCACGGACGGAGTCCATGCGAAAGATCCAGCAGAATCAGAAAAATCAAGATGAAGAGAAGAAAGAAGAGGATGACCATCTAAGAGACGAAGTCTAATTTCACCACTAGCGCTAATGCTTGAGTATTAAAGTAGAGAAACGGGAAGAGGCTACAGTCTTGTTGGGGATTTTTTCTTTATGTGTTCGTATAGGTTAGACTAAATGATGCTGTTACTGGGAAACAAAAGGACAAAATTTCACTTAAGTGAAATTACAGAACCTCTTTCTTTAAGATAAATGTCAAAATAATGTCTTAATGTGGCTTAAGTGTCCAAATACTTTTTAGAATCACTGTAAATCTCAAAGATTTGGTTCAGGCCTTTCTCCAGTAGAGGGCGCGACACAACCGAGAGACAAACACACTACTAGTAGAAACTTTGTAATTGGTACCACAGTAAATGACAAAATTATGTGTATTTTTTATCACGTTATTTTGTTGTTTATGCTTAAGAACAATTTGATTTACTGATGACTTAATTCAAGTAGTATATTTTCTGAAAACAAGGCTTAATATCTTTTGCTTCTCAGTTAAATTTACCTTGTTTTAGGGATGTTTAGTAGTGATGTTACGTTATGTGCCGAAGATTCGGAGCGTGTGTCGAGAAATCTTGGAAGCTTTTTGGTGAAGCGCGTATTGAGGCTTGTATTGCTTTAGCTCAATGACGTCATTGATGACGTCCGAAGCCTAGACTCCGCCTAAATGGTTCAGAAAGCGGTTCGAATCTTGCAAATTCACAGTCCTCTGCCCAGTTAAAACCAGCCACTTTCCAGTTTTAGACTAAATAGCCCCTCCTGCCTATTATGAGTAAAGACTTGATTTACACACCTTTGATAGCCCCATTCATTTCAAGCCAATACGTTTATTACACAGTTGTGTCATGTATATAATCTATCATATAATCAAAGCTGAGACTTTGTTTCATATTAAACGTACCAAAAGCACAAAGTTTATTGCATTTATTGGATGCCATGGTGCACAATGAATGCATTTGAAGCATTTGAAATATTATTTCCAAGCATACTGAATTTTGATGTGAATTTTGAATGCGCTCGATCACTAACCGGAAACGTCCAAGGAACAAAGACGTCACTTATTTAGGCCCTGATCACACCGAATGCCTTTTTTATGTCTGAAAACGCGAGGCGCACCGAAACAATAGAAAACAATTCAAAAAAGGCGCCTCTCACTGCGATATAATTTGTATGCATTTTACGTAAAAAGTGGTTCTATAAAACGTACATTTACTTAAGTTTTTCCAGACACTAAAACGTATAATACTGATTTACATCTAAACGT
Source organism: Cirrhinus mrigala (assembly GCA_036247105.1). Taxonomy (NCBI): domain Eukaryota; kingdom Metazoa; phylum Chordata; class Actinopteri; order Cypriniformes; family Cyprinidae; genus Cirrhinus; species Cirrhinus mrigala. The sequence continues at coordinate 12,655,058 of CM070028.1, forward strand.
ACAAATACTAACATATTTTCAACATTTAAGTGTACAATGCTGACGTATTGACTGCACCTAAAAACAAATCCTTATGAATATTAAAATTGCGGTATTAATTTCATTATTATTGTTTTTAGTTGTCATATCAATGGCCTTATGTTTTCAATTGCATTAGTAAATTGTTTAATCATTACTCAATATTAAATGATTTTTTTCTGTTCTGTGTGATTCTGCTGCCAGCTTGTTTCCAAGATGTTAAACCCTTAAAATAAATAACATTTCCGCAATCGTTAAACCATTCATGTAATATTTACTTTGTTTGCCGTGGTGGGGCACAAAAGCCGTTTTCTCCGACATGTTGTGACTAACAGAACCATACAATACACCAAAACGCAACATAATTACAAAATTAAGCGATTTTACTTGTGTGCTGTACTCTAAATCTTCAAAATCCATACGACTGCGAAGAATGGACCCAAATTCAAGCCTCAGGCAAGAAAATCGAACACTCATTGTCTCTTGCCTGCATTCGTCACAGATTACGACATGCAGTGTTTCTGTGAGGTGCGTTTGAATGATGCGCGCGCACCTTCACGGAACGAATAGGCACCCCACAACTGCATTCAGCCAGAGAGGACTGCGGCTGCAACGCAGTGTCATTTGGACTGCTTTTGGTACTGCTTTTGACATTTTTGCAATAAATAAATTATTGTGATTGCAATCTGTCTGTCATGTTTTTCTTTATTACTGTACAGAGAGAGTTATGGTTAGGTTTAGAGGCAGGAGTGCATGGGATTAGCGATTATAAAAATATTTTTATGCTATATTGTTATTAAAATGGTAATTTCCCTGCATATTTTGGTCAGTTACATTTTATATCATTTTATAATAGCTATAAAATGGGTAGGTTTACGTTTGGTGGTGGGCTAAGGGGGCTAAAAATCTAAATCGCTTATTGATAAAATGATAAAATTGCATATTTGCTATAGAATGGATAGGTTTAGGTTTGGGAGTAGGTTAAGGGGTCTAAAAATCTAAATCGCTTATTGATAAAATAAAAAAAAAAAATAAATAAAAAATGGAGAGATGACTGACAGACCATGCTGGAGGATTTGCTGCTTAATCTTGTGCTCAATGACAAACATCCTTCACAAAGAGTGCGCGTTAATCACGAAAGCAAAAGTGAAAGTAAACAGCGCAAAAGCGATTTCAATGTTCTGCGTATTGATAGCGCCAAAACTATTACACAGTTTCGGGGTGCGATCTTAAAATTAGCAAAAACAACAACTAGGTGACTAGTCTCATAACCATCACCCCTAAATGCAGTGCACGTGGGTGGTGGCATCAGGCCTCCATTTAAACATTATTTTGGACTGAATGAAGCTGTTGACATGCAGATTGACATGAGTCTGGCAGCATCTTTATTCCCATCAGTGGTGAAACTGAAACACAGTCATGAAACACACACAAAGACAAAACCTGTTATCCACAGCACCAAGAAAAAAATGAACAGACATCATGAGGAAAATTGTGAATAAAAATTCCATAGCATAGATGAAAAATAAATAAGATGAATAAATAGTTGAATTCAAAAGTTTACATTGCAGAATCTGCAAAATGTTCATTATTTTACCAAAATAAGAGGGATCATACAAAATGCATGTTATTGTTTATTTATTACTGACCTGAATAAGATATTTCACAGAAAAGATGTTTACATATGGTCCACAAGAGAAAATAATAGTTGAATTTATAAAAATGACTCATTCAAAAGTTTACATACGCTTGATTCTTAATACTGTGTTGTTGCCTGAATGATCTGTGTTTTTTTTGTTTAGTAATAGTTGTTTATGAGTCCCTTGTTCAGTGAGCGTTTGAACCTTCTGTAATAGTTGCATATGAGTCCGTCAGTTGTCCTCAGTGTGAAAAGATGGATTTCAAAATCATACAGTCATTGTTGGAAAGGATTCAAATACACAAAAATGCCTGCAAAACTAAGGAATTTGTGGGACCTGAAAGATTTCAGTTGGCAGTTTAACTATTCAGGGCAAACAAGGGACTCATGAACAACTATCATAAAACTGCTGTGGTACATTCAGGTAACAACACAGTATTAAGAACTTTTGAATGTGGTCATTTTTTTATAAATTCAACTAATATTTTCTCTTGTGGACTATATGTAAACGTCTTTTATGTGAAATATCTTATTCAGGTCAGTACTAAATAAAAATGACATGCACTTTGTATGATAAGTCCTCTTATTTTGGTAAAATAATTAACATTTTGCAGATTCTGCAAGGTGTATGTAAACTTTTGACTTCGACTGTAAATAAAAATTAAATTAATTTAAATAATACTTACAAAAAACTGCTTTGTGACAGAATTGCCCTTCCCAGGGTGCAAAGACAAGTGGACCACACTGTAGAGCTGCAAGAAATCAAATAAATTGGATTCAGTAATGTGTTAGTCTACTTGCTGAAGATGTATAGGCTAAAGTCACATAGACTGTTGCCTATACATGTGTATTTCATACATGCCAACACTATATCAGTTATTAAAAAAAAAGAAAAAAAAAAAAAGAAAACATATTATGCTTGACATTGCTGAAGATTTTGGCATGCATTTTACTTGTCTTTGTTGACTATCATTAGTATCTGATAAAAGTAGTTGTCCACTAATCATATTTTAATTATCATAATCATTTTTATCAATCCGCATTGCTACAGAACTGGTCTCCCGCCTAAATAACGTTAGTTAATAACCTGTAACATTACCAATATTTCTCACCCCAAACCACCTATTTACATCGCAAGTGAAACACTGTAATTCTGAACCATGTTTAGGTAAGTACCTATGTCCAGTATTAACCAGGACCATTTTTTTTTTTTTTTTTGGCGCACCGTAAATGTATGTATTAAAATGTGCTCATGTTTGTCATTGACAGACTCGAATCGGACTACATTATGAAAGCGATCCCAGAGAGACAGACATTTGTTTTAGCATAATATATATTTCCATTTTGTTTAAGCTTAAACTGCCATTTATCAACCTCCTCACCCCCAGCAATAATATAAATCCAATAAACAACAACACCATTTAAGCTAAAGGTATCAAACCAACTCTTAAATATTCAGAATATTATTGCATATAATGCACAGGGCTTGTTTTTTTTTTCTGATTATGCCTTTATTGTTTTTATATATGGTATTATAACAATATTTTTGATATGTTTTATATACTGCACCCACCTAAATTTATTAAACTCTGCCACTGTTTGAAATAAAGGCATCAAACCAACTGTAAACTATTCAAATGCTTATTTTAGAGGAAAAATTCTGTTGGTTTGACTCCTTTAGCTGAAGTTGTGTTCAAGAATAATGGATTTAAATTGGTTCCAGAACTGTCTAAAAAAATTCAAGGTTCAGTACTGTATATATATATATATATATCAGTTTTATAATCAGAAAAATAAGCTTTGTGCATCATGCAGAATAATATTCAGAGTAATTTACAGTTGGTTTGGTATCTTTAGCTCAAATGGTGTTCAAGTTTAATGGATTTAAATGGGTTCAAAATTACCAAGTCAAAATTACCCAGAATGCAATATAAATTGCAGTATTTTACTGTAATGTATAAATGTGGTATCCCTGTTAACACACGACATAACAATTACATAATGGATTGGTAATTTTTGGAAATTTCATGACTTACCAAATTACCATTTCATCAAATTACCATCTCACAATGTCATCAGTATGTCCTCCCAGACGTCCCAGATACGTACTCTATTAGTAATATATTGGTAACTTCATGACTTACTGGCAATGTAACTGCAACGTCGCATGCCTGTAATTTTATTACCATGAAATTACCAATTCACAACGTCCCATGCACATAATTTTATGACCATCATTTATATGTTCTTTATATGCTCTGATTACCATTATTTGCTATATGTAAACGTCAGACACAAGATTGAAAGTTCTATTGAAATAAAATGTTATTTTCAACAAGTCAGAACTATGTCACGATTGCCTAGTGCAAAACAAAGAGATTGAATTTCTGTGCAATATTATGTTGATGTTTCATATATACACAAATGTAGATTTGTCAAAGTTTCTCCTTGTTTTACATCATTTAAAAATGATCTTAGAATTTTATTTCAATCTATAAAACATTTAAAATGAAGAGTGCTTTAAAACTGTCAATTAAATTTTTGTTATAATAAACTTTCATTATTATTTTACTGTTTATTTTTATTTATTTATTTATATTAGTATTATTTTGTTTATTATATATGCTGCTTGGATTTACTGTTAATGTGTTTAAAAATGAAAAGATGACAAAGCCTGTTTATTATTTAAAGGTTTAATAAAGTGATTAAAAAGCTTAATATATATAGTGACGTGAGTCACGTGACATACAGAGTGCGCACCTCTACAACTGACACTCCGAGCCCACAGGATATTTACAAGAAAGGAAAATACACACCGACAGGCATCTGAGAACGGCTCAATTTGAAAAAGGGGATATTATTTTTACAGATTAATTAAAAACCACTGCATGGATTTTTATCATTATAGGGTAGATGTGTACATACACTGCCAACACGGAAATGTCTTCAATGCTTTCTTTCATATTTTGTTGTATATTATACAGTTACGTATTTTTGTTAGGTGGAATTGTATTGTAGGCTTTTACAGTACTGTGCTGCTAAATCTACAGCGATTTCTAACAGTTATTGTTCAGATAAGCATCAGAATGGCGGTCAAACTGATCAACAACACAATCGGCGACGACTCTCCGTGGTTCCCTCTTGATTCTGTAAGACAAAAGTTTGTAACATTAGTTTGATCAGTGATTGACTAACAGCTTAATTCAGAACCGTAAATCATAAACAATACTTTTCAGTGAAACTCTTCAGATTATACACACTTTCAACAAGAAGCTCTGTGATGGTGTGATTCTGAGATGGTCCTGTGATGTGACAGTGGTACTTCCTTTCATCAGTTTTTTGAAGACTGTTGAGTTTGAAGGTGAAGTTGCCTTTATTTTGATCTTCGGGAAACGTTTCAACTCTGTCCTTGTACTCTAGAGCTTGATCTTTACATGTTCTGTTGCCCCCAGTGATGTCACACACAATCTTATTTTCATCGGCTCTGAAGTGCACAGTGAATTTTTCTATTTTATTCTGAATCTCACTTTCAGGGATCGAACAAGAAAAGACAGCCGAGTCTCCAACAAAACCTTTAACTGTGACCCTCACAGGAGCAGAGACAGAACCTAAAAAACAGCAAACACAATGTTCATCATTCTGCATGTGACATAAATTTCATTTAAAATGGTTTAATTCTCACCTGTGATATACACCAGAAACACAGAGATGATGATGTACCACCAACTGTAAAAAGAGAAGATAAAAAGATAGCAGACGTTTGCTGACCTACTTTTAGCCTCCATATCTCCCCAATATACACACTTCTAGCAAAGGAACTGGATCACTGAATCATGTTCTTCCTGTCATTCTAAATACTGTACAACTCTTTGTATTTTAATTAAAATGTGATTAACAGCAGCTTATTTTCAATTACAGCAAATGTTGTTAGTATGTCTTGTCTAGAATTATCATGTGGACCAGCAATGAACCCAAAATGAGCTTTTTTTTAAGCCTATTTACAGAAATGATTAAAAATAATTCATACATTATTATTATTACTTAACATTATCACTCAATAACAGCATACACAAGGAATAACAGCAAAAAGTAACAATTAATCTCATCCACACACCTCACTCTGTTCTGTCTTTGACCAACGTAACCAGCTGTAAAGCTCGACCGAACAACCAAACTACATTCAAGCCTTCTAACCAACTGGTTTTCAAAAAATGGTGTACCAATTTATGACAATAGATATTAATATAATTATCCGTAATGAATATAATGCATGCTAAATAAAATAAATTTTAGTTTCACTAACATTGTAGCTGTTAGCTTTTATGCTACCTTATTAGCACGTGGCATTGACGGTTTCAAATTTTGTCTCAGTTTACAGAAACATACCTTTGTCCCATGGCGTTTAGTTTTTTTTTTTCCATACAGAGCCCTCAAAAGTAAACGTGGCACTTGAAAAGGAAAAAAGTTTTTTTGTTTAACGGAAAGGTTTCTAGAATGGTCCGTGTTGCCACATCAATATGGCATCGGAATGCTCATGTGTACGGATGTTTTGCAGGTGGCTAAAGACGGAAGTATTAATCTATTTTGGCTGTTTTGCCATTAACAACCTATTGTTATTTGTATTATGTATAAATTTGCTGTACTTATTGATCTACCTACTTTATGATATTCCCAAAATGCATTTGAGCCAAAGAGGTCAATTAGAGAAACTGCCTGTTTTTCTTATTACTCAAAAATATATTTTACCATAATTTATTGCATTATTGTACAATATTGTTACAATATTAGCTAAATGTTCTACAATTCAGAATCAGTTATTTTCAACATCACTGCTCAAAGAATCCACCCATGAGTCCTCGCTGGTTAGTTTGTCATGCATGTAGTTTTGTGTCAGAAACTGAATATGACTTAATATGATTAAACAAATGGAAAACAGTGCAACAAATGTTTTACACACCTTTGATGAAGATCTGTGGTCGATTGGTGAAGATGGAATACATCCTTCTTAACTCTTCAGTTGACTTCAAAAGTGAAATATTGTTTGTTTCACCATAAGTTCATGTTACGTTTGTAATCTAGTCCTTTTCCTCAATCAAAATCTCAAAACCATACAGAAACTTAAAGAACTTAAACATAAAGAAAACTCCTGGACAAGGCATATCAGACAAAATAAGTCAAAGCTTAAAATCCAAATGTTGTTTAGTCCCCAAACTGCCTCAAACATGACACAATATTTAAAGTTCAAAATCGAAAGAAAGGAAAATGCAAAACAGAAATACAAAAGGAGAAATGCAAAAGAGGGAAGGACAAACCCACATGACCATAACGCCAGGACACATGTTTTGTCCATACCTTACACAAGTTTCCAGTATCGATCCACAATAAAAGTAAAAATTTCACACAACATAATCATAGCACATTTAATGTTTACTAAGTATTTATTTGGAGCTGGATTTGGGGCCTAATAATTGGCACTAAACACTGCATATGTATCTTTTGTTTCAAATCAGTGCTTCCAGAGGACATATCAATCAGTCTGACTCATGTGATTTCATCAAATGAAGCTTTACTATCTCTGTTTCAGAGTAGACGGGTTGATAAGTGAACCCATGAACCAGTATTAAATATACGGTTGTAACTGATTGTAACGCCAAGCCAGCAGAGGGAGCCCTTGCTCATGGACTGCCTGTTACCGCTCCCTCTGCTGCTTCTATGGTTACTTCCCGTTTGCTGGCCATATAAGGAGGCCTAAACCAAACAGGCCCTTCCGAAATATTGTTTTGCTGTGCGAACTCTACTAAGTGTTTTCTCTTATTTCATTGCCTTGTTTTTGTTATTTTCCACGGTTTTGTTTCTTGTCATAGTTTTGCCTTGTTTTTGCCATAGTTTTGTTTTGTTTCATTGCCATAGTTTTTGCCTTGTTCCATTGCCTTGTTTATTTGTCACTTTGGACTGCTCACCGGTATTTGGACTCTGCCTGTTTATTTGGATTTTGCTTTTGTCTTGCCTACGTTTCATTGTTTGTTTGGAGATTGACCCTGCCTGTCTTGACTACGATCTGTTTAATAAAGCTCGCATCTGGATCTTACACGCTTCCCTGGAGTCCCGTTACACTGTTAAAAAGATAAAAGATAAAAAGTGTATAACTTTTGATTAATCTCTTAAAATCTGTGCTTTTTGTGCTTAAGTGCAACAAATCAATAAAAAGCTATATATCATACAGATAATCTTTAATAATATTAAAGATCATAATTATTGAAAACTTCCAGGTGTTTTGTAGACAATGTCATTGAACACTTTTTTTTTTTGCTGTTCTGTTGCATTTATACAGCTTTAACCACAAGTTTTCTTTCTTCATTTTGTGTTGTCAGAAGAAAATAAAGCTTCATGAGAACATAAAATAACCACATTCTGTTTTTATCTATTTATTTATTTATTCATTATTTATTTCTAATATTATTACTGATAGATATTGTTATTTTGTCAGATATCATTTCAGATGAGATCTTTGTTTTGAGTTTAGATATTCCTATTCAAAATTATTTAGAAAAACCCGCATTGGCAAGTATCATCGAAAAAACTGTCTTATATGAATTTAAACAGTTCAGAAAAAATCTGAAAATCAAAAAATTACAGTGTATCATCATATTATTGTCTCTTAAAGTGGCTGTGCCTGATTTATTAGCTGCTGTCAGTGTCCTTAATGTTAATCCAAGAAAATAAAAGAGAGAAAATAACTCACTGCTCTTTACTGAATTCTTTGTGGTAACAAGAATTAATCTATATTTAATTAATACAGTGAAGACTATACAATGATATTTTACATTAGATTATTTAATTTCTGTACCTGAACACATACAATATATCAAAATAAATAAACATTTTTTAATTTCTATCTTTGTTCTATTTATTTATTTGTGCTACATGATTTCAAACATGGCCCGCGAGTACAACCTGCACCCCTCAAATCCCAGCTACGACTCTGACTCCAAGCAACTCCATATGAGATCCTGGACCACAGAACCAGTCATAAGGTTCTTTTTTTATTGACATTTTATTATTTATTTACAAATTTATAGTTTGTTAGGATAGGACAATATTTGGCCGAGTTACAACTATTTGAAAATCTGGAATCTGAGGATACAAAAAAAAAAAAAAAAAAAAAAGTAAGCAATGCATATTATTATTTAAAAATTAAGTTTTGATATATTTACAGCAGGATCTTTACTTAATAACTTAATGATTTTTGTCATAAAAGAAAAATTTACCCACACAATGTATTGTTAGCTACTGCTACAAATATACCTGTGCTACTTAAGTCTGTTTTTGTTTGACACATGCTGTCTACAGACAGATAGCTCTCACCAGATCTTTGAGCAATGCCAAGTGTGCAGTCCTCAAAATCAGTTCATGAATGATCAGGATCTGGAAACTTCTATTATCTTAAAAATGCTTCTAACTTCTGGATCTATTCTTTAGAAATAATAATAATAACAACAATAGTAACAATATAATATTATAATAATAATAATAACTTCAGGCAATATTTGACATGCAGTTTTTGTATTGTAACATAGACTGGTTAAAACACTATCACTACAGCAATGACACCATCGTTCCACACTGTATATATAATAATGATGATCTTACTGTTAAAAAAAAAATAGTTCCGTAGGCCATCCAAGATGTACAGTCATGTGAAAAAGTTAGGACACCCTATTGAATTCCATGGTTTTCCGTATCAGGACATCATTAAAAAAAAGCCTTTTTTTTTTGGTCTTTGGCTGGTCTTAAAATTTCGAAAATAAAACCTCAGATGAACAACAAAACATGACAAATTGCACTGTGTCATTATTTACTGGGCAAAAATGAAGCCAAAATGGAAAAACCATGTGTGACAAAGTTAGGACACCCTTACTGTTAAAATTGGAATTAAGAGGGTAAATAACAGTCAAGCACTGCTAATCAAATACCTTTGATTAACTGATCATCAGCAAGTCTGAGCGCCTCTATAAAAGCAGAAGCTTTGGCAGTTTGCTGGTCTGCAGCCTTCAGGTGTGTGTTAACACAATGCCAAGGAGGTAAGACATCAGCAATCATCTTAGAGAAGCAATTGTTGCTGCCATCCATCTGAGAAGAGTAATAGGGCCATTTCCAAACAATTTGAAGTTTATTCACAAGTGGAAGACATTTAAAACAGACACCTCTCCTTCCAGGAGTGGACATCCCAGAAAATTTGCCTCAAGATCAGACCGTGTAAAGCTCAGAGAAATGGCAGACAACCCAAGAACTACACCTCAGACTCTACAGGCCTCAGTTAACATGTTAAATGATAAAGTTGATGACAATACCATTAGAAAAATATGGGACAAAAATGGCATGTTTGGATGTTGGCTTGGCAGAAGAAAGCCTCTTTAAAAAAAAAACACACTGCAGCACAGGACATTATTCTAGAAGACTTGTGTTTTGTTCAGATGCAACTTTGCAAACCTAAACTTTGAACAGACGAGATTGAAGTGAAGATGTTTGGCCATAATGCACAGCGCTAAGTTTGGTGAAAACCTAAAGAGCATATCAGCACAAACACCTCATACCAAAAGACAAGCATGCTGGAGGAGGGCTGATAATTTTGGGCTTGTTTTGTAGCCACAGGACCTGAGCACCTCACAGTCAATGAGTTGGCCATGAACTCCTCTGTATATCAAAGTATTCTAGAGTCAAATGCGAGGGCGTCTGTCTGACATCTAAAGTTGGGCCAAAATTGGGTCATGCAACAGGACAATGATCCCAAGCACACCAGCAAATCTACAACAGAATGGCTGAAAAGAAAAGAATCAAGGTGTTGCAGTAGCCCAGTCCAAGTCCAGAGCTCATCCTGACTCAAATGCTGTGGCGAGAGCTGTGCATAAGCAAATGCACACAAACCTCTATAAACTGGAGCAACGCTGAAAAGAAGAGTGGTCCAGATTCCTCCAGAACGATGTGAGAGACTGATAAAGTCACACAGAAAATGAATGCTTCAAGTTATTGCTGCTAAAAGTGGATCTACAGGCAATTGACTCATAGGGTGTCCTAACTTTGTCACACATGGTCTTTCCCTTTTGGTTGTATTTTTCCTAAAAAAAATAATGACACTGTGTGATATGTCATGTAATGATGTTTATCTGAGGATTTATTTTCAAAATGTTAAGACCTGCCAAGGACCAGATAATTGTTTATTATGTCCTGATACAGAAAACCATGAAATTCAATAGGGTGTCCTAACTTTTCCACATGACTGTAGATGAGTGTTTTTTCATATGATCAGATTTGGAGAAATGTACACTGTAAAAAGTGAACCTGTGAAGTTGTTGCTTTAAAGAGGTATTTCTATCTGATACTACCTATACATCTAATTTTGTTGTTATAACCTAGTTCAATCAAGATTATGTAACATAAAATGAGAGAATGTAATTTCAACTTAAATCCATTACATTGACCCAACATACAACTTCCAATAATGCTCAGAACAAACACATTCAAAACATGCACACGTGCTGCATGCTGATTAATGAATGTTGGTTCAATGACAATTATGATTTGAAATGATTATATATTTAAAGTTACAGCGAAGTGAAAATCACAATGGACAGCGCTACTTTTCAGCACCACTGTAAAAAAACAGTTAAAAAATCACCAACATATCTCTCTCTATTACACTTATTACGATCCAGTCTGACTTTATTTCTTTCATACTAAACTTCTTATTGAGAATTGAGGTTTAGATGTTGATAATTTATTGAAAATAATCAAGTTTGAAGTCACCATTGTGGAGATAAGCGTTTGATTTGCGTTACTTAGTTACATTACTTAGTTACTTTTTATGGAATGTAATGCGTTATGTTACTTTGTGTTACTTTTTAAATCTGGGCAGGGCTTGCTTCTTTGTTTTAATGTAAAACAATTCTAATGTAAAAGCCCTTTTACAAATGTTAGTTTATCTAAAGTAATTTTTGCTTATTAGTATGGTTGACTTGCATCATTGAAGGTCAGCAGCAAAAACACTGGTTAATGAAATGGGATTAAATGCATAAAGGATATTTGTTTTATTTAACATATTTAATTGCAGGGTTGCGTCATATTGTGAGTTTGCATTTCACTGTTTTTATTCATTTTGAGGAATACTGAATCTGTTTTTTGTGAGTGAGATGAATTAATGCATTAATGCATACAGTAACATTGTTTACTCACAATTTCCAACAGGAGACTTGTCAATCAATAAATGGGGAAAAAAGTAACTGGCGTTACTTATTTGAAAAAGTAACACTCAAAGATATTTTCTTAGAAATTCAAAAGTAATGCGTTACTTTACTAGTTACTTGAAAAAAGTAATATTACGTATCTCGCGTTACTTGTAATGCGTTACCCCCAACCCTGGTCATGACAGTCAGATGATACTGAGTGAATGCTCCTGACACATATTATACGTCCATCAAATACTTTTACTTCAAACTCGCTAAATTCCAGCCTCAGCTCAATCAGAAGTACTAGTACTTACATAGAAACCTATACAAAGTAGAAAGAAATGCTAATTTTAAAGAAAAACGTTAGATGGATTTAGAGGCTTTTGCATCTGAACTCTTCATCTACTGACTGTTATGCTTTAATAAAACTTGTTTTTTCCAGGTTGGTTGATTTCAGTTATAATCAGTAATCTTAAATCATTTATTTCATTTAAACAAAACCAGTTATTGTAGATGTTACCACATGAAGTACAATTTCTAAGTTGAACCAACAAAATATTTTTCCAGTGTAGCATTATGTATAACACTTGTTCACTATTGGATCCTTTGCAGTAAATAGGCGACGTCAGAATCCAATATAAAACATAACAATAATCCACAAGTAATCCACACCACTCCAGTCCATCAATTAGGGCTAGGTGATAATTCGATAACGATAATTTTCGCTCGATAAAAAGATATGAAGAGTTCGATAAATGTTCGATATAATTTTTATGTGCCAAAAGCGGAACGAAATAGTGCGACTCATTTGAATCGCGCCACACGGACCGTTTATCTGCTCTGACCAAAGTTTAAACTGCCGCGCTGCGCGAGCTCACTGGACAAGATGCATTTATTATCTAGATGCGGCACGGACGCGCCTGGAAAAACCGAGCGCCGTCGCGACCGCGTTGCTTCCGTAATGAGCGTAGCTGCCGCGCCCCTACATTTGAAATAACTAACTTGAATGCGCAAAAGACGCGATATGTGAACGGCTCCATCACGCCAGCACTAAACAACGCCGTTAGATCCAGTGTGAAACACTTGAATTCAGCGATGAACACAAATGACTCTGTGATTCAAACTAGTTTAAAGCGGTGTGCAACGAGACAGTCCGAAGGCTTTTCAATCTACACATCGCCATCATTTACCAAGGATTTATTATAGTAACACTCACTGCACCATTGTATTGTGGCAGCAGTGTGGGATATTCACATTGAATTTTATTACAGGAATAATGGTATATAATTATAGTATGTGTATTTGTGATTAAGCTACAGCATGTGTGCATTTATAGTGAATGTTTTTAGGCTACCGTTTTTCATACAAATAGGCTACCTATAAAACCATGCAGTTATATTTTTACCATGTTATTGAGGTACCATTATGTGTGGTTTTAACTGTTTATCATGATTTAAAATGTATGCTTGCTACTATGGGAGACCAATGCTTAAAAAAAAATAAAATAAATTTAACCATATAAAACTGAGGTTGCTAAAATTTTTACAGATGTTACTGATTGATAATGAAAAAAAAAACAAAACAAAAACAACTCTGCATCCTCAAGCTACTATCAAATGTGCATTTCTAAGAGATGAAAACTGTGATATTATTATTATCATTATCAGACAGCCCAAACCCTGTTTCTTGATTTGAAAGAATATAACTCATTAGAACTTGCAGAAATTATTTTTTTTCTATTTAGATATTTATTTTGTTAAAGAAAATTAATGATCTGGTTTCTACAACTTTTACTTTGGAGCAAAAATCTGACTTTAAACTTTAAAGAAATAGAGATTTTACATTTATCATGATAATTATCGATATCGACTGATATAAAAAAAATGATCGTGATAATTTTTTTGCCCACATCGCCCAGCCCTACCATCAGTTAATATCTTATGAAGTGAAAAGCTGCATGTTTGACATTAAGTAATTTTTAACTTCAAAACCAGTCATAAGGGTCAATTTTTCCAAATTGAGATTTATACATCATCTTAAAGCTGAATAAAAAAGCTTTCTATTTATGTATGGTTTGCTATGATAGAACAATATTTGAAAATCTTGAATCTGAGGGTGCAAAAAAATTTAAATATTGAGAAAATCACCTTTAAAGTTGTCCAAATAAAGTACTTAACATTGCATATTACTAATCAAAAATTAAGTTTTGATATATTTAAGTAGCCATTTTACAAAATATCTTCATGGAACATGATTTTTACGTAATATCCTAATGATTTTTGGCATAAAACAAAAATTAATAATTTTGACCCATACAATGTATTTTTGGCTATTGCTACAAATGTACCCCAGCGACTTAAGACTGGTTTTGTGGTCCAGGGTCACATATATCGTTCCTTGGACTGATGTTATTATCAGCTCTTATTCTTCAGAGGATTTATCGGTGAGCAAGTGATGGAATGCTAAATTTCTCCATATGTGTATCAGTGGGGAAACAAACTCCTCTACATCTTAGATGGCTATTGTCATTTTTGGGTGAACTGTTCCTTTAAAACTGGCAGGTATGGTTTGTGAGCATGACTTCCTTTGAAACCTCTGTGGGTTTCGAAGCTCTGAATTACATTACCACCTTAAAGCCTTTTTGAAAGCATCCAGATTTCATCATCTCAATGTATTTTAGTTGCGGAAATGACACAAAAATCATCCAGTATTTTATCTGTAAGTATTTTATAGAGTAACTTGATTCATTTATTGTCAAAGAAGTATACTTTGTTTCATCAAACAAAAAAAAAAAAAAAAAAATTTGTGTCTTGCAGGTCTACTGGTATGGTGTCAAGCTGTGGAAACATTAACAGAACTAACAAATTTGGGCCAAAATGTGTCCATAAACTGTGATCTTGAAGATAAAGAGATTTTTTGGATGTTACTGAAGCTACCAAATCCTCCAGTTATGATACTGCGGTTATTTTCAACTTCACCAACTCCTTTTTACTACGATGCACATTTCAGATTCAAATACTTAGTGCAACCTAAACATCATCTATTCATAAGAAATGTCACTATTGATGAATTAGGTGTTTATTACTGCATGGCCATAGAGGCACCTCCAAAATTCAGCAACGGCACCAGACTTCACATCATTGGTGAGTGAGCATTCATTAATCAGGCTATATGGATGTTTAATGCTTTGGTTATTTGAATGTAAGGCTGTTTTGTACAGAACCAACTAAATTACCTGAGTGTCAGAATCACACTGTGGTGAAGTATATTGAGCAGAATCATACGATGGTGAATTATACTGACCAGATTCAGAGACCATGGATGATTATTATCATCGTATCTGGTCTAATGCATGGTGTTCTGGTCTTTGTGGTGATTGGTGAGTTCTGTTCATTAATATAATGAAATTTAATCTGTCTGTAAAATGTGACAATAATTCTCTTCTCTTGCCAGGTTGTGTATGTTGCTACTCTAGAGAAAATTTAAAACATTGAGAAGAAGATTTAGAGCAGACTCAGTTTATGCCTCTGGAACAACTTCGAAAGCCTAAGACAGTGGTAAGTTATGCAAAACTATCTATTTTTTTATGTACATTTACTTAATTATTAATTACTTTTAAGATTACTTTTACACTTGTACTATGTACAAACGACTCTGTGTTTGTATCACAAACCAGGTACAGATACATCATAATGCTAATACTGGCTGCCTTGTTGCTCTTTCAGTATACTGAGGTGGTCTTCTCCCAGATGCATGAAGACTTTGAACAAAATCTGTGCTTTTCTCCTGCAGCCCAAATTATAAACAAGAAAGCTTGTAAAATATGCTTAATGAATAAAAAATAACTAAGAAATAGACATCCGAAATGAACTTCTCTCTCTTTTTTTAAATAAACAATGGAATCATCCACCTAAAATATAGGCATCATCATCCATCAAATATAGGCATTGTGGTTGGCCTTGGCCAGACAAGCTCAGTAAAGTTTTCCACACATGATCACCAGTGAACTGCAAAGCCAAGTGGTTTTGCCTTTAACAGTATGAAACTTTTTTTAGTTTCGCAGATATGTAGATAGTGTTCATAGATGTAGAAATGTAAACAATCATGTAGAAACAACAACAATCATTCTGTCAAACTTCTAAAAGCCTGCCGACTGCACAACCATTTTTTTTTTTTCCATTTGCAAATATCCAATATTCAACATTGCAAATATCAAAAAAAAAAACAAAAAAAAAAACTCATGAACTATCTTTCACAATTTTTTAGATATTGAACATATATACAAAGAAAAAAATGAGGCTCTTTGTCTTCACTGAATATACCTGAAAATACTGAAGTATAGATTTTAAACAAAGTATCCCCGCAATTTTAAAGCATTCAACTTTATTTAAACTGAAAAATAAAGCTGTTTTATTGGTTGATGACTGGCTGTGAAGTCTAAAGTTCAAATGTGATGAGGCAGATGTATTTTCTTGTATTGTGTTTTAAAGATTGTTGAGTTTGATGTAGAAGTTTCCTCTCAGAAACTCCGCAGGGGAAAGTTTCAGTTCTGTTCTCGGACTGTTTCTCCATTAAATAACTGTTGGGAATTGCTCAAGTTCCTGTAAATATACTGTGCAACTGCATGTAAGTACCAAAGAAAATACATTTCCTCAAATATCTGTTTGCATTTTTAAACATTTACTTTGCAATTAATTGTCTGATAATCTAGTAACATTTTTGCATGAACAAAAGGAGTCTCACAACATTTGTGACCAAATGCCAAAATTCTGCTAAGTTCAATACAAAAGTAGCCCGAGTCCATTGTCTGCAACAACTCACATTGTGTTCTCAAGAGTGAGACAAACACATTCATAAAGATGCTGTTAATGGCAGTGAACGAGAAAATTCGCTAAATGTAATGTCTGAATATTGAATATTATAACCCTTCAATAGTTTTGTGCATAAATCTACATTTTGTTATTTGATGCACAATAAAACTAGAGAAATCTTCTGAAGACTTATATTCCCTCCAAACAAGTTTAACAATGTTTTTGCTAAAGTTATTTTATTTTTATTATTATTATTGTTAATAAAAATACTGTGTTTAGGTAGAACAGGTTAGGGAGGCTGCATACAAGAGTCTAATTTGTTCAGTTTGATTTCATAAAAACCAGAAGTGGATTTGCATTTGAAACCTTCTACTCATTTTGTGCAATGTGTTTGGTGGAAATTATCAATTACATTGAGGACGGTGGTCAGCTGGGGTGTTCAAAATCAATAAAGCTAATTTGATAAACAAAAATAACCACCCATCCTCACAGAGGTTTTGGGTGTTGTGTTTTGTTACTTCCTTTTTCCTGTGTCATGTTTGTAGTACTTTGTAGCTCCCCCTGCTGATTAATCTATAGCCATGTGTTTCCCTTGTCCTTTGTCAGTTATTATTGTTTCTTGTTTAAATGTTGTATGGTTGGTGTCTCTGTTCCCCTGTTCCTTGCATCTTTGTGCACTTTTGTTCCTGGTTATTTAGTAATTGTTTTTTTATTTTTTTATTTTATTATTATTATTTTTTTTTTTATTAATGCCCTTCACAGTTAGATCCTCTTCTCTGCTTGCCTTCACATGCTCATTAACAGTGATGGGAATAACGGGATTATAAATAAACAGCGTTATTGTTTTTTTCAGTAATGAGTAATCAAACTAATTACTGTTTCCCCTGTTACCACACCGTTACCGTTACTAACAGTAAAATGTGGCATTACTCTGATTTATTATAATACTATTATAATTTTATTGATCACTTAATCTGAATGGATGCGAGGCGTACCTGTTTTTGATGAACCATAAACTCCACTGTGAAGGCACACGACTAGCTGTCGTTTTGTCTCACACACACTCGCAAAGAAAGATACAGAGCGGGAGAGTCTTATATACCATGCAGAATTGACACGCTTCGTGTGAACGATATTCTTTGCTGCATTTTCCTGTCAAAATAACGGAGTTCCTTTGGAATTCTTCAGCTTTTAAGAACTGCCTGTTTCTCCGGTAGTAGGCGGAACTAATGCGCAAACGGCAATCTCATTGGCTGGCGCTCACCTATTATCGTCACTGTTTTTATTTTAGCAAATCAGTTTGAGCGTATGCAGACAACGTGATTAATATTCATGAACCCTGCAGCTCATTGATCCTAGTAGTAGCAGAATTCGTAGTAGTGTTATCTCATTATCATTTTTATTTTTTTCCCCCCTTTTTTATTAGAAACACTGACAAACAATATCTTAAGCACCACCACCATTCCTAAGTTTAGTCAACATGACAAATATGCATACATATATGGTTATTCTAATTACTAAAGTCTAATGCTAAATTATCAATATACATCACTGATTGAAGCTAAGTGTCGATATTTCAGATATTTAAAAAAAAAACAAAAAAAAACTGGGTCATTAAGCTATATATATAAACATATATATTTATCTTATATTAAACTTATATTATAACTTATATTAAACTTACATATTATATATATATATATATATATATATATATATATATATATATATATATATATATATATATATATATATTATATATATTAGGGCTGTCAAACGATTAATCGCGATTAATCGCATACAAAATAAAAGTATGAGTTTGCCTAATAAACGTGTGTACTGTGTGCAATTATTATGTATATACAAATACAAACACATTCAGGTACGTATATAAGAAATATTTACAAGTATATGTATTTATTATAATTTTTATATAATTTATATTATGTATAAATACAAATATTTTTTACAAAGATAACATATTTCTCTTAAATATATACAGTACTGTGCAAAAGTCTTAGGCTACTAGTATTTTCACCAACAAAAAAAATGGTTTTAAGTCTGTTATTTCTATCTTTTGCTGTAGTGTGTCAGTAGGAAATATCAGGTTACATTTCCAAACATTCATTTTGGCATTAATTGTAATAATCCAGTGAGATTTTTGCTTGCACAAGGAGTCTGACAACAGCCAGTGTTCCATACAGAGATCTGATCTCACCGTCATCCAGTCCGTCTGGAATGACATGAAGAAACAGAACAAACTGAGACAGACTAAATCCAGAAGAACTGTGGCAACATCAAGATGCTTCAAGAAACCTACATGCAAAGCTACCTGAAAACTTATGCGCAAATGTACCTAGGGCAAAAGCTGTTTTAAACACAAATATGGTTTACCAAATGTTGATTTAATTTAGTTAATAGAAGTTAATTGATAAAATCTATTTATGGCATTATTTTTGACAGCATCCTCATTTTACAGCATTTTTTACACAAGTGCCTAAAACATTTAACAGTACTTTGTTTGTGTGTGGAGCACTGGCTGTTGTCAGACTCCTTGTGCAAACAAAAATCTCACTGGATTATTACAATTAATGGCAAAATGAATGTTTGGAAATGTAAACTGATATTTCCTACTGACACACTACAGCAAAAGATAGAAATAACTGACTTAAAACCATTTTTTTTTTTTTTGTTGGTGAAAATACTAGTGGCCTAAGACTTTTGCTGTACATTAATTCGTGTGTATTTATATATATATATAATAATTACACACAGTACACACGCATATATTAGGCAAACTCCTAAAGCCCTAAATATATATAGATAGATAGATAGATAGATATTTAATATTAGTCTGATGAATAAGCTGAAAAAAAAAAAACTATTTACTAGCCAATTGTGATTCTATTGCCAAGTTTTCTGTAGAGTTGATAATATTTACAATAATTAAAATATTGAATTTGATAGGTGTCTCCCACATTGTCCCACAGCAACATGAAAATATTGTACAGTAGATTAGTGTACAATGTTTTATAATAATAATTTATTTAATTTAGTGTCTATTTCATTAATTTAACATGTAATATTGGGGGCATCCAAGTTATTTGACATACTAACTCAGTTACTATTTGTTAGAAGTAACTAGTAACTATAACTAATTACTTTTTTAAAGTAACTTTCTCATAAATTGAAAACCTAATAGGCTAATTATCAATTTGACAATTAAGGCATTAAACACTTTATCAAGGCATTTTTTCTGTAAGATTCTTGGCTTCTGTCTTTTTCAGTTCATATAAATATACAGTGCATGCGAGTACTCTGAAAAAAAGAAAAACTTTTAAGAAGGTTATCAATATTTAGTTAATAGAGGTTAATAAAAAAAAAAAAAAAATTGTGTCACTCCAGATTCAATTTGACCTACTCCAACTAACAGCTTGTAATCAGCTGTGAAGATGACAGATAAAGCAGATCCAGTGTCTATCTCCATTTTGAGTTCTGGAGTGAGCCAAGTGATTCTATAATTACTGTACAGTTCCACAGAGGAGGTCATTCATACCTAAACTTTATTTGTTTCATTTCCAGTTATCTGATGCACAGTGGTATATTTACGTTTTGCTTTTTATACTTTTCCGTTTTGCAAACACTCTCAATGTGTCCTTTTGATGACACCTTCTTCACTCTATCCTTGAACCAGTTTATTTGTTTACTGTCTGTTTTATGTGACTCAGGTGCTCCTGTCTTTCATTCTCCTGTCTTTGTTTCCTTTTCATCCAGATCCTGCTGTCACATCAGTGGCTGTCAATACACACTTTGTAGCCAAAGTTGAGTATATGGACTTACATGAGCATCAGAGGGAAGCTTGCTTCCGTAGTTCCTCTGGGAAATGATTGTATTCTGGATTCTGATCTTAAAGAGATTTTTTTAAGATTTCAGTGCAGGTTACTTTGTTACACCAATAGGTGGCAGCAAGGGACTGTCTTTATGAGTGAGTAAGTTGGTCAGTTGCATGAAACGGCTTGTGATAGTCTTTTCTTCCTTATTGTGACGTGTAGTGAAATGTGTTCTTGAACAAGAAAATAAAAAGTAGGGCTTGATTTTATTTATCTGGAGTTGACTGGATCATTGTAGCTTGCTAGTGCTGTGATATTATGTGAGTGACAGGTTGTTTTGCCCTTATGCAAGTAAACATGTCATCAGAGAAGAGACGCATGGACATGGACACTGTCAAAGTGTCCATGAGATCCCTGTCCACTTCCTATAATGGGCACAGGAGCATCAGAACTGAACCATGTGCTCACAACAAAAGTCAAAATAAAACAAGATATAGAGCATGAGCATTAACTTATGAAAGTGAGGGTGAATTTATAGGATTGTGTTCAGAGCAAATTTGTCTTTGACTTCCTCTACTTGATTTTTTTTTTCTTCCTGTCCTTGGTTCAGAGCTGCAGTGACTTCATCTCAAATGTCATTTGGAGGGAAACAAATTTCATACTGAAGTGTTTTAACCACGACAACATCATGAAGATCATTCGTAGGCAATTTGATTTATTTTTTAATCTTACAGGTGTATTAATCTGCTGTCAGTATGCAGTTGCAGATCTAGTAACTGATTTGGAATCACATGTGATCATAAACTGTGATCTTGATGAAAATTATGTTTATTGGATTTTACTGAAAACACCAGATCCTCCAACAGTGATTCTACAATCATTCTCAACACCAGTACCACCTTTTTACACCAATAAAACATTCAGAAAGAAATATTCAGTGCAGTTTAAACATCGTCTGGTTATAAATAATGTGACAGCTGATGAATTAGGAGTTTATTACTGTATGAAAACACACACAGCTCCAAAACTCAGCAACAGCACCAGACCACACTTTAATGGTGAGTCCATTTGCTCTTGCAGTGATAAAGACATGAACACTGCTTACATACATACGTTATTTACTGCTTAAATTGTTTTAGTACTTATGAAAACAATTATATTCGTAAATTGTATCATATATTATCAGTGTTTTCAGTGATACATATCTGCAACCATTGCACTAACAGCAACAGTTGATGTTAAAGTAACAGTCTGTGAACACTTTCATTACAGAAAGTGAGTGTCAAAATCATGCAGTGGTGGAGATTATTAATCAGAATCAGACACAATATCAGATTATCATCATCATATCTGCGCTGATGAACGGGTTTCTGCTCATTCTGCTGATTGGGGAGTAATTTTCAGCTATCTGTAAAAATATTAATATTTGCTTTTAAAAGTCATTGGTTTTTCCTATAGGCAGCTAAAGTTAATAAAATTTGTAAATAATCTTTTTTAATAGTTATGCTTTGTTTATTCAAATTTATGCTTTTATTTATGCTTTTATATTGTGCCATTTATGTGACATTGTTAGAATAATACAACCTTCCAACCGTTTGTAAATACTGAATCTGAAAAACTGTTCCATTCTAGGACTATTAAGTGTTTTTGGTGGAAACAGAAGGTCTGTGAAACAATCACAACAAATCAACACTGAACAACAGCAGCAAGTTATAGAACAGCATCAGGACCATCTACACTTAAAAAAAAAAAAAAGTGAATCAATCCTTATTACTATATACTATACTATAATCCTTATTCTTCTTCAACTGTAAATAAGATTTTTAGCTAAAACCGTGTTCATTGGTGATTCATAAATAGTCAGCATGAGCAGACAATTGTCATAATAATAATAATAATAATAATAATAATCAAGGAACACAAAATGAGAACTCTGTATCAACTTACCTTTTTACATAAACAACGAGGAACATAAAACCTTTCATTTCGCCCCTTCATCATGCATGCGCATATCACCGGCTAATGTTCTGTCTGAGTCCGAACTTTTTCGTGACCGTTGGAGGAACTGGAACACTGAATGAGTTGGCAAAAACTGCACCACAAGATCATATATGGTGGTATTTTGGCTCATCTCGAGTCGGGGTGACTGTTAGGCACGACTGAAAGTGAGTTTTGATTAGGATCTTGTAAATCTATGCTGCTCGAGCCGCGAACTGTTTCAGACGGCTCAGTCCGATCAAGAACCTGGTCAAAAGTATGATTTATTTACGAACCGGACGTTTTTTTTTTTGCATTAGCCTACCCTGTGGAATTGCAAGGTTGTAAAATAAATATATAGATAGAAATATAAAATATGAATGAATGAATAAAAAGAACGACCCAATAAATCATAAAAAAGAATAAATAAATTAGTCTTTCTAAGAAGGCCTATATTTCCTTAAGTGTAATTGTATTTTGTCCACATTTATTTATGCGTTTATTTATATACACGTCTATTTCCTCATTTATTTACGGCAGTATTTACATAATTCCACTTTTTATTTATACATTTGTGTATTTATTTTCGCATTTATTTATTCATTCATTTATTTGTCCATATGGTAACGAGTGTGAAAAGCTAAAACTTAAAACTAGTCAGAAATTATATGTTCATAACTAAACTTTAATAGTAATATTTCACATATTATTTCATATATTATTTAATGATAATACGTGCATGTGTTCCGATTGACATTATCGCTACACAGTGTTTACTGCTCCCTACTCCCTGAAAAAGACCGTTAAGTCCGGTGATGTCCGGAGTTGGAACACGCTGGCCTATACAACTCAGAAAGACAAGTAGGGCTCGCTGATGCCCTCAGGAGGCTACAAGTGGTAGTTTATGTCACTTTATGTCACTATGGTCCAGTCTCACCGCTGGGTGGCAGTTGTTAGTGATTCTCTCTGTTTGTCACATGATTGGTTCTTCACCTCAACATCATACTTACATGCCACATTCATAAAAGCTTGCTTGATTAAAGGCCATCTAGCAGCTGAGGTGTAAAACCACAAGTCACTTACAGAAGAAAATTACTGGTAATTATTTTGGTAATTATTGGTCAGTGTGGCTAACCAGTGTCTCTGGTTACATGAGATCATTTTATCAGAACGGATAAAGCTAATGATATCAAAATTCATCAAAACTCGAAAAATAAATGCGTGATTTCCATGGTACTATCTAGACCAGGGGTGCCTGAGTTTAGCTCCAACCCTAATTAGACAGACCTAATTGGGTTTTGTATTATTCAGTGCATGTACTATGTATGTGAGTATTCTCACAAAAAAAGCACTGTCTGCAAAAAAAGATCTGTACCGTCAAGTACAGAATGCAGATCTTCTTGTGACTGAAATTCTGAACTGAAAGAGTGAAACAAAGGGATCAAACATATAACCTTCTCATAAATTTGCCATTCAAATTTTTTATTAAGGTAGGTTTGTAATATCAGGATGCTTGGCTGTTTCCTTATGGTCACTGTAACCAAATTAATCTCTTTGGCACACAGTTGCTTTATATCTATACATTTTAATTCTAAATACATTTAGTATAAATGCACAAACACAGTAGATTAATCACAAAAAAATACTGTTTTTTATAATTATATTCCATTACTCCTTTAATACATCTACGTTAATAATATAATCAAATTCGATTGCAAATAGAAGATATGTAGACCGTGTGTTTCATCAGTACCTGATCTACACAGTTTTTAAATGTATTGCTAGGGCTTGCCATATTAGGAAAGAAAATATTCTTACCAATGGCTTTGCTTTCTACAATGAATAGTATTTTAGACTGAAGACAAATATTATTTGTGTTCATTATAACAATAAGAAACAATAGGTGCATTAAGCAAAACAAATTACGTCTGTCAAAGAGAGCAAAACAAAAGGAAAATTAGTGGGAAAAAGCCTGCACTTTTTTGAAGTTCTTACTCATTTGGTTTCTATACACAAATGAGGTTGTTACAGGACGTTGTGCATTCTTACCGTCTCTTAGTGACAGTAAACTAAAGTCAAGAAATGGGAATGACAGCAGATATCTGTCTAATAGAAAAACAACTTGGTAGTTTAAATAGATCCGATGCAACTAATTTTTTTTTTTTCCTTTTTATGTAAGAGCATGTACTGTTATCAATATACCGTCTATATGCAGTTGTGTTAGGGATCCGCGGACAGACGCGGCTTTCAAACGCTCCCGTTGTGCTAATTTGTGAGGGCTCGGTGAGGAGCGTGAAGCGCTTATCATTGTAGCCAATCACAGCCATGTCTGTTGAGCGCGTGAACACTATGGCCAATCAGCGATGTTAAAAAATCGGCTCAACAGCGCTCAGATGTGAGCGGGAAATGGACGTTTTTAAAATTTCAGTACCGACAGTATCGAACCCGGTACCTTTTGACAACTCTAATTTATTTATATTATAGATGTATTGATCTGTTGTGAAGCTGCAGTGTCAGATCTCCTGACTGATTTGGGATCAAATGTGATCATAAACTGTGATCTTGATGAAAATGAAGTTTATTGGATCTTATGCTTATATATTATAGATATTATCCACCCTATTTTTCAACGCGGAAGTAAGCTGTTTGAGTAATGTGTTAGACGTCCGGTTCATAATCCGCCATAGGAAAATAACGAGAAGAATATCGAAGTGCAGTAAACGGTAAAACAGTTTGCACTACAAACCAATGTGTTCATAATTAAGATAATACATTCAAATAATATGGTACAACACACCAGTTTGCAATATCAAGCAGCATAACCAGCTTTTTGTGCAGCTAAAAATAGTGGATGAGTGGAAGTGGATGAGACCGGAAGCCAGGCACAAAAAATTTACAAATGGCTGCACCCACTCTTATGGGAAAAATAAGGTGGATAGAATTTACTGCTTACATTTTTAGATACTTGTGAAAACATAATTCTGTTAATAAAATACATCATATCAGTATTTTTGGTGCTACAAATGTGCAGCCAGTTACAGTAACAGTTACCATAACTGCGGTCCCTTTTTTTACAGAATCAGTTCAACTAACTTAGTGTCAAAATCATACAGTGATGGAGTTTATTGATCAGAATCAAACACAATGGCAGATTATTAACATCATATCTAGTCTGATGAATGGGCTTCTGCTTATTTTGCTGATCGGTGAGATATTTTCAATCTGTAAAAATAATTAAATGATGCTTTCCTCTATTGGCAGCTAAAGTTAATTAAATATGTAAATATTCTTTAAGCTTTTGCATATATTTTTGATATTATTATTTAATATTCTTTAAGCTACATTATAATTGTATAACTGTACAACCATACTGAATCTGAGAAACTCTTAAATTTCTAGGACTATTAAATGTTTTGGTTGGAATCAGAAGGTCTGCAGAACAATCACAACTCAACGCTGATCTACAGCAGATGCGTTACAGAACAACATCAGGATCATTTACACTTAGAAAAATGTGAATCCATCCTTATTACTAAAATTAATTTCTGTCTTGATAATTATTGAAGATTTAACTACATTTGATTTACAGATTTTATTCTGCTTTCTAAAGAATTAGAACGTTGGTAATCATGAGATTAATCACTATTATTTTATTGAAACAACAGTTGTAGTTTTAAATTTTCCTTTATGTACCTGCCTTTGTATTTTAGTGGGTCCCACAAGTGAATCATCATATTTTGGTGTCAGTAAATCAAAACATTAGAAAACTCCTGCTTCAGATGAAATGTGTGTTTAGAAACTTGTGATCACTGTCTTAATCTGTATCTGCTGAAAATGTTGTGAGTGGTTGTCAGTGTGGATATTTCTTTTTCTACTAATTTGACTTTGAATGGAGAGTGTGCGCATTGTTATTTTTGCATTAGTAAATTTTTATATTTATGCTGTTGGACCAAGAAGATGGTGAATTTTATGGGATATAAAGGACTGTTTATTTTATCAAGATGTTTTTTAGTAATCAGTGAAATGACCATAAGATAATAAAGTCTGAGAGTGTGAAATGTCATGGCTTGTCCACCTAGTTTTTCTTGTGTCTTTCTTTGCCTATGGAGATTTTTTGCTGGGGATTTTAAAATGCATTTCATTTTGAGAAAACATCTATATACTGTATATTTTGGCATTCAAATAGTAATCCGAAAAAAAGTGTTAAAAAATCAAAGAAAAGAGCCAGGTATTGCTACAGTCCCATAAAAAGATATTACACTTCCTCACGTAAACAGCATTTTTTTTAAATACCAAAATAATTTTAACATTATAGTAAATAATAGCACTATTGATTAGTTAAGGCTTCATGACCGTATGAACACAAACAAACCTCAAGCAACATTTCCAGGCTCATCACAAATCTAATTAAACTAAAAAAAAAAAAAAAAAAGACTAATATACTTAAACTAAAGTCGAAAGTATTTTTACATGGCCAGGCATAAGTCACACCTCAAAGTCCTATTTGGTACTGTATGGATGTCACAATTTGTAAATTAATATGTATGAATCAATGAATAAATAAACAAACAAACAACTCTGAAATGCTGAAACTGAAGTGTTAAACCAAAACCAGAAAAATGTTCCACTGGCTTTGGCTCTTGACAACCAACGACTCTCACCTTTGTCTAGAGTGGTGGTTTAAGTGTGAAACGAGTGTTTTTCCAGTACCTTTATTATACGAGCGTATGTGACGCTCAGTGGGTTCAGGTGTAGTGCAACCAAGATGGAGGTGTGTGTTTCCGGTAAGAGAAACAGGAGAGGGAATCCCAGTTTAACAGGTTTAATCAAAAGGATGTTTGCATATGTTACTTCACAAACGTGTGGTCTATAATAAACAGAAGAAATACAAAGAAAACAGTTGTAAATATATCAGTAAACACAATATTCAGTTATTAAATAATATATATTAACATAAATGATTTAACTGTGTGCTGATTTTAAATAATTAAGTAACCAATGAAAAGCAGATTACGCGATCGTTGTATATGCTCAATATCACAAGTGAGGAGCATGCAAAGTAATCAAATGCAACATTTTCAAACAATATTGAACAATTGGGTGATACGTAACTAGTATGTGAACATAAACCTTCGTATTTGAATAGAAATACGCTTATTTCAAGCTCAAAGTCTGACAAAAAATGAATAGTTTCACTTTCTGTTCCACTTTCGTTTGTGACGCAGTTTAAATTGCGTTACATTCACGAGCAAATATTGGCAATTCGGAGCAATAATAATAATTACAAAAGGCAGAATATATATGAGAAACTCACCCGTAATCATTTACGCACTGGAAAAAACATATACAAAGGTGATTAAACAGTCCAGCCAGCCTGATATGTAACCTGCCGCTGTTGAGTCAAAATGTCCGCTCCTAACTGAGCTGCGTACATTACGTGCCACACGGGGGCGTGGTTAGGGCTTTCTCACATTTATGTTTATAAAGTTCTCACAGTTGTCTAAACCTCTAATGAAAGAACAGCACTGTAGTATGTCTGCTTTCAATTGTTCAGTAGATCTACACATTTGGTGAACATTTAGCACTTGCCAAATGTGTTAGTTCTCCCAAAAATGAAAATTTGCTCTTAATTTATTCACCCTTAGGCCATCCCAGATGTGTCTTCTCTAGCATACAGTAACGTTACTGTTAAATCTTAAAAATAAATTTGAAAAGTGTTCGACTTCCAGCAGATGGCAGCAATGTTTTACTAAACTATAGCCCTTTCTAATGTTATCACTTCGAATTACACTGAGAAACGTACATCTTTAAAGTAAATTTTACATAAAATGTTGCTAATAAGCCCGGTTATATACAAATATTACTAAATAAGCTAATTCCATTAGTCAAATACCATAAATCCCCAAATACTACACACTAGCGTAAAAATATTATTAAAACGTGTTATCATGTGACACGAAAAATGACACGATTATGTCATAAAGTTTCGGATTTCTGGAACTTTTTAAACTTTTAGACTATAGGCCAACATTAAGTTCATAAACTTTCACCTCATGTGCTTTATTTATATGATCATCATATTACCTCTGTCTTTGTTCCGGTTTTCCTCTTCTTCTTTTTTTTTGTTCCTTCCCTGGGCACCAGAGGGCTTCGGTCTTTTTGACATATTGATAATTTATTGGTGAAGTGAACATCTATCACAATCAGGTGACTGATGTATGTGAAAGTGCCGCTGTCCGGGGGAAGACTGATCACGTGTCGAACCAGGGTGAGTCAGGAGAGCAATAAAAAAAAAAAAAAAATAAATAAAAGAATTAATTTATAGGTTAAATAGAGAAAAGGGTTTTAAATTCCAAAGCAAAGAGGCTAATTAGAGTCGTTTTGTGGTCATTTTGTAATACCATGGTTTACCCACTAGGTACCTGTATGGCTCTTTACTAAATATACATGTATCTAGAATATTGCAGGTCATACCTGCTTACTTATTTCTGAGTTTTTCATTTGCATAAATATTTAGAAATTATTAAACACTATATTTTTAAATGTGAAATTTAAAAAGTTAATAACTTGCATCCTTTTTTTTCATGATACTCGTATAAGTACACACAGTGAATGCAATTTAAACCAAGTTTAAAATGGTGCTAAAAAAAAAGTTATAATCTCACTCTGTGCTGAACTTAAAAGTTGTCAAACCTGCATTAGTAATCTAAAAAAAAAAAAAAAAAAAAAAAAAAAATTACCTTGAAAATTAACTTTCAGATGAGATGAAATGATGGTTTAATGGTTATTCGCAATAATTTGCATTATGATCTCACTCTGTTTTAGGTGATGCTGCACCACTGTTTGGAAATTGCACTGGGTTTCTTAATGCCGTATGGGCTGCTCATAAGCAGTTACGTGTGCATCCTGTGCAGAATTTGCAAGACACGGTTTTGTAGGCACATCCGAAGTGAGAAACTCATCCTGGTGATTGTCATCACCTTCGGCCTGATCTGGCTTCCTTTCCACACCATGAATATGGTGGAGGAGTGTGACTCAACTGGGATAACCTAGTGGGAAAACATGAAATTTCTTTTTTCCTGTTTATGACTTAAAGGTTTAGTTCACCCCAAAATGAAAATTCTGTCATTAATTGCTCACCCTCATGTCGTTCCGAACTCGTAAGACATTTGTTTATCGTTGGAACACAAATTAAGATATTTTTGATGAAATCCGAGAGCTTTCTGACCTTGCATAGACAGCAACACAACTGACACTTTCAAGGCCCAGAAAGGTTTTAAAGACATGATTAAAATAGTCCATTTGACATCAGTGTTTCAACCATAATCTTATGAAGCTACAAGAATATTATTTGTGCTCAAAAGAAAATAGACATAACTACTTCTTTGGATGAACTATCCCCTTAACAAAATAAATATTTTCATAATAACATTTTACAAATATTTAAAATAGAAAGGATTTTTCAAAATATGCCTTTATGCATCACTATTCACTATAGAGCCTTCTTAATATCTGAGAGCTTTTTTGTTTGACTTTTCTGCACAGATTGCTGTGATTTTTCTCCCAGATGATTCCCATGTAAAAGCTAGGTGAACTGATCACACACACACACACACACACACACACACACACACACACAGATAGAGAGAGAGAGAGAGAGAGAGAGAGAGAGAGAGAGAGAGAGAGAAATGTTATTCTTTCATTTTGTGTATAAAATAACTTACCTAGTATCTAAAAAAAGTAACAAATTTTTCCTCTTCCTTCCTTAAGTGAAATTATAGAACCTTTTTCTTTCAGATTAATGTCACTGGAGTGATTAAAAAAAGTTTGGCTTAAGTGTCCAAATACTTTTTAGAATCACTGTAAATCTCAAAGATTTAGTTCAGGCCTTTATCCAGTAGAGGGCGCCACAAAACAGAGAGACAAACGCACTCCTCGCAGTAAAAGAGCAGCAGTAGAAAGAGTTTGTAATTGGTACCACAGTAACTGACAAAATTCTGTGATTTAATCACACTATTCTGTTATTTATGCTTAAGAACAATTTGATTTGCTGATGACTTAATTCAAATAGTATATTCTTTGAAAACAAGACTTAATATCTTAAACAGTTTTGTTTCTCAGTTGAATTTACCTTGTTTTAGGGATGTTTAGATACGAAGTACTGTATGTTTGACATACAAGTTGGCAAAGAGCATATCTGTGACCTTCCCTGAAGAATGTGTCCATAAAAGTGAACATGATTGTACAAAATGCCTGTTCTGCCACCATTTTGAGCTGTTTGAGGTGTTTTACAAAACAACGACGGTTTTGTATAGCGCTAAACGTAGTCTCTAACGTTATTTACACTAAGTGCAAATAGCCCGCCTTGTTGCCAGAGGCTACTTACAAGTGAAAATAGCTGCTCCTTTTTAATTATTTGTATTGATGGAGTAAGCTCTTATGGCAAGTTTGACATGGACAGATTCTTCTGTGATATGTGTGTGTACTTTGTGTGTACATTAAAATCCTATAGCAATGGTCCTACAGCATATTTATTTCTTGTCCTATAAGACTCTTCCTATTGGAATCGTATAGGAATGGTTCCAAAATATAATAGAAATTCTTATTAGAATCCTGTACAAGTTTCCCATTGGAATACTATATGATTTTTTTGACAAGGGAAGGCATTATATTTATATTGTCTAGTATTGGGTTCAGGTTCACCTTGAGTTTAAGTGGGAGATGTTTATTAATGTTTTTTCATCTTAAAGTTATATTGTTACTTATTTTTTATGTTTCATGTTATGATGTGGATTTGTCTGTATACTCAGAAATATTTCCAGGCCAAAATCTGAGTCTGTGTCAAATCTAAATACAAGTCCACCTGAGTCTAAGTCAGAATTTATTCATGAATGCAGTCCAAGTCTTGAGTCCAGGTACTCCAACTCTAATATTATCTAATGTAAACCTTCATGTATCATTGTGAGCGAGAGTTCTTTCCAATAAAAGAAAAGTTGTCAAAACATCAACTCCTCTTATTCTTAGATAAGTGACTTTATCTTTCACTTGGATTTTTTCTAAGGAAGATTAATATGATGGATTAACAATATCTATATTAGAAATGTGCCTGACAAAAAAACAAACTGGGATCTATTATAGTAGATTAAGACACTAAAAACAGAGAATGTTGTAATATTGTAATTATTTAGACAAATGGGTTTGGGAGTAATGTAGTATGGCCTTGATTGAGTGCAGGTGAGGAGAACCTTTCATAATACTTGCTATTGTTTAGCAAACAATCTATGGATTTCAGAAGAAAACTGTTCAGTTCTGGAAATGTGTTGCGTTTAAGATGATTAATGGCTTCAGTAACCTCGTTTAAATAAAGAGGCTTCCTCTTTGAATCTTTTCACATCGCCATGAAGCTTTATTCTGGAAAAACACAACATGAAGAAAGAACACTTGAAGGACAGAAGTGTTAAGGCAGCAACATATTGACAGGATGAATAGCAAAAAAATAATAATCCTGTTTTGGTTTCAAGATCTCATTCTGTTATGCAATACGAACAGCAGTGCACATTATTTTCTAACAATTTATTATAAAACAGTAAGAGTATAACAGCACAAAACAGTGTACTTATTATTCAGGCCTTAACAATAGTGTGCACCTGAAAGAAAAAATGAAAACTATACTAATTTAGCTAAACGTAATTTTTAACTTACAATAACTTACAATCTCACAGTGTGAGAGAAAGTGAATCTATTAACTCCTAAAACATTTTAAACTTGGGAGTTCAGGGGAGCTTGAAGTCTCTTTTCTCTTGCAAAACATGGCACATGCTATTATAAAACAACTAATACAAGTGTGCAAACACAAATCAGTATTCCCCAGTCTGACTTTGCTTCTGGTCCTTGGTTTTCTTGTTCAGTGTTTTTTTCTTTTTCTGCTGTTGATTCTGCAAGTTCAGGAAAAAGAAAAACAACAACAACAACAACAACAACGTAAATGCACTGTGATAAAGACAACAGATTTGTCTATCATTTATATACTGTACAGTAGCATTCAGACTGGAATTCAGTCTGTTTTTATCTTAAAAATTCATAATAAATAACATAAAATAATATCTATTTTTACACACCTTTGATGATCAGTTTTATGGTCTCCTGTTTATCTGAGGGTTTGATGAAGCAGCTGAACTCTCCTGCATCAGCGTGTTGAAGATTGTGGAGTTTGATGGAGAAGTTTCCTCTCAGATGCTCATCTGGGAAAGTTTCAACTCTGTTCTTGTACCATGGGTCCTGCTGATCTATTGAATGTTTACCTTTAATTATGTCATACACAATCTTGCTGTTATTGTGTCTCCAATGCACTTCAGTGTCTTGATCATGTTCAGCTGAAGAACACGGCAGGACAACAGATCCATCAATAACACCCTCTACTGTGACCTGCAGACACACTGAAATGACAGAAAATTTGATTGTAAAAAGTTTGTTGGAAGAAATTATCTTCGAAGTAGTTTGTTCAGATGCTCACCTTTGTTTATCAGCACTGCAAACACACAAATGAAGAAGCAACTGCAGAAACAGAAAAGGGAAAGCTCCTTTAACTTCTGAAATCTCAACCAGATCATGACATTGGTAACAAACTTGTTTGCAGAACTGATCACCAGTGATCATGCCAGTTATAAATGCTCTGTGACTTGTCTGTGACTGTCAATAATTTTGCAAACTGCAGGTAGACACATCAGTTTATATTTACCAGCTGAACAAACTAAAAGCCTGATGGATTCACTGCTGATAAAACTGAATGCACATTAGCTTAGAAAAATAACGAGTTTTGGTTTTGTAGAACATGTTAATATTTTAAGCTCTAATTTTTCTGCTGGTCTACATTTAAGATGAAGTGTTTGGGATTTCAAATGAGCTAACACATAATTCAGATGCCCTCTCTTACCTATAATATTTCTCTTGACCCTAAACATTGTTATAAATGTCACGAATCTGGTCGGTGTCCCGTTGTCCGCTCACCACCAGATGTCACTCTCACCTTACCTACACACTCTGACTGTTACACCTCACTCCGGACTGCATCTCCCATCCTCCACCGCACTGTTTGCGTCAGCCCCCGTGACCAATCTGCCGTCCTATAAAGCCCCAGTCCTTCCCAGTGCACTTCACGGATGATTGTGATTGTATTGTTAGCGTTCTCCGAGTTTCTTGTTCCGAGTTCCTAGTCCCCTGTGTTTTGTCTTTCCCGCCTGGTTTTCTTATTTTGACTGTCTAGCCGCCTGCCTTCGAACTCTCGCTCTGGTTTATTGGATTATTCTCTACGATTGCCTGTTACATTCCTGTCTGCTCCTGATTTGACCCTGCCCGTACGACTATGTATTTGTCTCATCCCAATAATAATAAAGGCTCGCATATGGATCCGCTCGCCTCTCGTCTTTCACTCCGCGTTACAATAAAGCAAAGTTTAGGATTTTTTTTTTTTTTTTTAACTGATTATGATTGTGTCGTGTGACACTCCTGGAAACCTTTGGGGTAAGATGCCGCCCTCACAACTGTGCCATGATGTTGTTGTTGTTTTTATTTAAATTGAATAAATATTATAATTCATGGAGTTATTATTTATTAACATTTTCATTATTTGTCATGTCCTCAAGACCAATTGATTGAAATCATTCAGTCTGAATGAATAGTCTGTTGCTATTACGACAAATAGGAATTAGGTTAACTGTTTGCCAGTTGTCACTGTTCAAATAAATTGTCAAAATGCATGAAGGTACAATTAAATTAACACGTTTTCATTTATTTTCCTTAACAATATACTGGATGTTGCATAATGAACTTGCAGATGTTAAACTCTGAATACGATTTAGCATTATTCTTGTTATTCATTGAGCAGCTTCACCCAGTTACACTACTGGTAAAATTGTTAATATCTTGCCCTATAAGACTCAATCAACCAAATAACTAAAAAAAACAACAACACATGTACATGCAATGGGACACACGGCAACATGCTAATGCTAAAGCTAAATAATACTTTCAGCTATTTCTCTGTGTCAACCTGTTATTCAATCCTGTTTTTTTTTTTTTTTTTTTTTAAATTAAAAATGATTATCAAACTATGATTAATGCATTAATGATGTTGAAAGGGTTTGTTTGTTAATGCTTGATTAAGTTAAGACTAAAACAAATAAGGGCCAATGTGAACGTAGAGTCTTGATCAGGTATCGCGGCAGCTCTGAAGTGAAATGTGTGGGAAGTACAAAGCAAATTGTGAAAACAGAACTTAGTTAAGAAACATTAAGAAATCATAAACGTACCTGATATTCATGGTACCACATTAATTAATGAATATTGCAGAATTTCTAGAATACTATCGTGACTCTGTTACACGTCCATGGAACCATCTTATTTCACGGAAGTCATTAGAACCACGTGGTCAAAAAAAAAAAAAAAAAAAAACTCTTCCACGTCTGTTGACGTCATGTACGTATATTTATACACCATACGGAAGATCAGGCCCTTTCTTTCAGAACATGCTACACAACTAGTCAAGCTCTTGTTCTGTTCAGGTTGGACTATTGCGACGCTCTCTTGGTAGGGCTTTCAATCAGTCCTATCATACCTCTGCAACTAATCCAGAAAGCAGCAGCAAGAGTAGTCTTAAACAACCGAAAAGAGCACGTCACACCTCACAACCATCAATTCGCACCAAGACATTGATGCCTTCAAAACAACCACTGGCTAAATTCACTTTTTTCACAAAATTGAAGAGGCACAAAATCACTCTCACAGATTTTTCCCTTAACTGTTTAACTCCATTCAAGCAGCTGAGTCCTTCTTCAAGAAATGATTAAAAACAGATCTAGTCCATCTACACTTGACTTTCTAACACTATAGCATCTCTATTCTGTATCTATTATATCTGTTTTCTTTTTCTTTTTTATTTATTTATTATTTATTTAATCTCTTAACTCTAATGTTCTCTATTCTTTCTTTTTATTATATCTATTTATTATATCTTTTAATTATTATAAAATATAACATATAAATAACATAACCCTCTAACACTAGCTCTATTTATTTATTTTATATCTACTTTTAAAAAAAATCTTGCTACGTGTACTGTGTTAATTGGGACTTTTTCTGCGGCATTTATATATTGTTGCTCTTTTGTTGGTTTGATTGGTTCGATCATCTGTCTGTGATGATTGGACTTCTCATTTCATTGGTTAAACTACGAAATGTTGATCTAGTTTCATTGAAAAATAAGTTAAATATATATTATTAAAAACAAGCTGGTCTTTTCAAAAGGTTGCCTTAGTTGTCCTTCTATCAGATATTCAATTCAATTCAATTCAAATTTATTTGTATAGCGCTTTTCACGATACATATCGTTGCAAAGCAGCTTTACACCAAATTGACATTTTTACAATATATGTAGTAGTAGCTTGATGTACATATGGTAGAGATGTGTGGTAAAGATCAATTAATGACGTAATCAAACAGACAAAGAACACTATAAATTAGTAGCAGAATTCGGTAGTGCTGTATGTTTTCAGGGTTGGCATCATCTGAAGTCCTCTGTGGGGTTGGCATCATCTCTTCTTAAGTGTTCTGGATCCACACTGGAGCTTGTGAATTCCTAGTTACCATGGGATGTCAATCCCATGGCAAAAACAGAGAACAAATAGGAACATAATTAGCGTAGCTGCTGTTCAAACTAAGAAAAGGAAGGTTTGTTAAACCAGAGCTAAAAGATTAAAATGAACATTTGATCAGATAGCTGCAGAAAAAGTTTATGAGATGCATTATTTGAATGCTTGGCTAAAAAGATGTGTCTTTAATCTAGATTTAAACAGAGAGAGTGTGTCTGAACCCCGAACGTTATCAGGAAGGCTGTTCCAGAGTTTGGGTGCCAAATGTGAAAAAGCTCTACCTCCTTTAGTGGACTTTGCTATCCTAGGTACTACCAACAGTCCAGAGTTTTGTGACCTTAGGGAGCGTGATGGATTGTAGCTAACTAGAAGACTAGTTAGGTACGCAGGAGCTAAACCGTTAAGTCCCTTATAGGTAAGAAGTGCTATTTTGTAGCTGATGCGGAACCTAATAGGCAGCCAGTGCAGAGACTTTAAAATTGGGGTAATATGATCATATTTTCTTGACCTGGTAAGGACTCTAGCAGCTGCATTTTGGACTATCTGTAGACAACCACCTAATAGTGCATTACAATAGTCCAGTCTAGAGGTCATGAATGCGTGAACTAGCTTTTCTGCATCAGAAACAGGTAACATGTTTCGCAGCTTGGCAATGTTTCTAAGATGGAAGAATGCTGTTTTTGTAACATGAGAAATATGATTTTCAAAAGACAAGTTGCTGTCTAATATAACACCCAGGCTTTTGACTGTAGTGGAAGTAACAGTACATCCGTCTAGTTGTAAATTGTAAGTCAAAAGATTCTGTGTATTGTTTTTAGGTCCAATAAGTAATATCTCTGTCATATCTGAATTTAATAGCAGAAAATTGTTGGTCATCCAATCTTTTACATTTTTAACGCACTCTGTTAACTTTGATAATTCAGAAGTTTCATCTGGTCTTGTTGAGATATATAGTTGAGTATCATCAGCATAACAATGGAAATTAATCCCGTGTTTTCTAATAATATTACCAAGGGGCAGCATGTATATTGAAAATAGTAGAGGACCTAGAACAGATCCTTGTGGCACTCCATACTTTACTGGTGATAACTGAGATGACTCCCCATTTAAATAAACAAAGTGGTAGCGATCAGACAGGTAGGATCTAAACCATTTTAAAGCCTGCCCTTGGATACCTGCATAATTTTGTAGTCGATCTATTAGTATGTCATGATCTATAGTGTCAAACGCAGCACTAAGATCAAGTAAAACTAGCAGTGAGATGCAGCCTTGGTCTGACGCAAGAAGCAAGTCATTAGTGATTTTAACAAGTGCAGTTTCTGTGCTGTGATGGGGCCTGAAGCCTGACTGAAATTCTTCATAGATATCATTTTTTTGCAAGAATGAGCACAGTTGAGCACATATAACTTTCTCTAAAATTTTAGACATAAATGGAAGATTAGAAATGGGTCTATAATTTGCCAGTTCACTAGGGTCTAGCTGTGGTTTCTTAATAAGAGGCTTAATAACCGCCAGCTTGAATGGTTTAGGGACGTGACCTAAAGATAACGATGAGTTGATAATATTGAGAAGCGGTTCTTCTGCCACAGGTAACAATTCTTTTAGTAATTTAGTGGGTACGGGATCTAATAGGCATGTTGTTGGTTTAGACACAGTGATGAGTTTATTTAACTCTTCCTGTCCTATAGCGGTAAAGTACTGCAGTTTTTCTTTGGGTGCGACGAAAGAAGTTGACATATTAGATGCAGTATAATCTACATTGGTTATTGTATTTCTGATGTTATCTATTTTATCAGTGAAGAAATTCATAAAGTCATTGCTATTAAACTGTAAAGGAATATTTAGCCATAGATATGCCATTTGATCTAGTAAGACAAATCAAATTGGAAAAATCTAAATGGAAATAAAATGAAAATAAAAAAAATGTACTCAGACTTACATGGGAATGAGATTGAAGCTTCTTTCATAAAGTCCTCTGGCAAAATGTTGTATTCTGGATCCTGATGCTCAAATAAAACATTAAATGACTACATCAGCTGCTGTCATTGAGTACTGTCAGTGACATGCTGACAGAAAACCCTTATATGGTCAGTCCGGTGGGAGGAGATTTTGTGATTGTGTGTGTTGGGCAAATTTTGTTTACTGTACGCCTGTGGTTTTTCCACTGTTGGTTGTTTGTCTGTGAGTTGAAGTGAAACCAATAATTGATATAATAGGCAATACACTGATATGGAGGAACATTGATCGGCCTTTGTGACTGGGATGAAAGGGCTTTGATCATCCTCATTGGCAGTGATGAGAAGAGATTTCAGAGACCATCTCCATGATTACATCTGAACACACAGAAAACTCACAAACTTCCTCCATGGTGGTGTCTAGACCAGGGGTGCCCAAACTTCAAAGTTTAGCTCCAACCTTAATTAGACAGACCTAAACCAGCTAACCAAGCTCTCCTTTTTATGCTTCACTATGTTCGTTTGTTCCTGGTTCTTTTGTATTTATATTGTTTGCTTTCTTTGATCCTCAGTATTTCTGCTTTTCTTTACATGGTCATATATCTTTCTTTATATGGTTTGAACGTGCTAAGCAGACAAACAGTCCCTGAAAACAGAGAAAAGAATGATGTGTTCTCCTTAAATCTCCTGTGTTTCTAACGCACTTTTGAAAACAGCACATGGATACATAGTTTCATTAGAAAATAGAAATAATCAATTCAGTAATCAAAATCTCACTCCAGTCAGGCAACCAATGTTGATTACCCTGGGTTGTTTTACTGAAACTGAATCTTCTAAGGTTTATGACCAAAACCAGACTGACATTACAATCACAACAGGTTTCAAAAAGTGTCCATACAAAAGCAGAATTCAATGCTCTACACACAATACAAATGGCTTCGCTTTCTAGAATGAATAGTATTTCAAACTGAAGACAAATATTATTTGTGTTCATTATAACAATAAGAAACAATAGGTGAATTAGGCAAAACAAATTATGTCTGTCAAAGAGAGCAAAACAAAAGAAAAATTAATGGGGAAAAGGCTGCATGTTTGTTTACTTATTTGGTTTCTATACAGTTACAGGAAGTTTGTTACAGAACATTTGTTACAGGAAGTTCTGCATTCTTATTGTCTCTTAGTGACAGTAAACTAAAGTCAAGAAATGGGAATGAGAGTAGAAATCTGTCTAAGACAGAACATAAAAAAAAAAAAAAAAACAAGTTTAAATAGATCAGACTTATTTTTATGTAAGAGCATGTACTGTGATCAATATATTGATCATGTTTAGATAGAAACAAAAATATCACTGCAAGTAATT
Organism: Cirrhinus mrigala; assembly: GCA_036247105.1. NCBI lineage: Eukaryota > Metazoa > Chordata > Actinopteri > Cypriniformes > Cyprinidae > Cirrhinus > Cirrhinus mrigala. Next base: position 12,694,517 of record CM070028.1, read on the forward strand.
TTTTGTAGAAAAAAATTCTACTTTTTGTTTATTTGTTTTTTATTTCATCTTTTCTATTTCTCTAGGAAGTAAGTGTTGTTTTTCTGTTCGATCAGCTGCATGACATAATTTGAAAGGCAAACTTCCCACAGCTCATGAATGTGGACGTCACTGGAATATCTGCTTTGCTATCTTGCCCATACAGTGATGATAAACCAAAGTCATGACACGACAGAGCACCGAAGACTCAGTGATAGCAGAAATATAAGACATCATTCAAATGTTTTTCTTGAGGATCCAGATTCAGAACACAACATTTTCCCAGAGGAATCAATTACAAGAAGCTTCTCTCTCATCTTTATGTGAGGTAATAATTCACTTCTAGTCATTTAGTTAATTTTCTTCTTATCTGTAAGGTGAAAAAATCACTTTTTTATGTATAGATCATAGATTTTTGATCAGCTAGATCTGTCATTGTTTTTATTGTGATTCTGGTTGACCAAGGAAACCATTAGCTTTATCTTATTTCAGCCACATTTTATAATAATTATACATTTTTTTTAGACAATTAGTTGTGAAAAATTACACAGCTCTCTTTTAAATTTGAGCCTACAACAGTACAGCAGTGTTTTAATACATGTATTTAGGACATTGTATTTACATACAATTCATTTAATTATTACTAGTAGTTGATGACTCTTAAAATAAAGTGGGTCTGAATCCTTTCAATCTGAATTTTTCACAAGCTGAATAAATTATTTGTCTTTAATGATCAGTTCCCATATCTCTGAAAGTCATGAATGTTGTGTCGTTGTTCTGATGAAGACAGAGATTATTCTAGACACAGTGATTGACAGCAGAAACATGTACAATGTATATAATGTTGAAGATTCAGTGGAAGGTCAAGAGTAAGAGATCAAACATTCCCTCTAGAGCAAATGATAGTCAACTGCACTAATATGCTTTAAAAAGACTAAACAATATCAGGTGCACATGTCTGATCATTTCACGTCGACTGATGTCACTTACGTCTGATGTCACTGAGAACCGAATCCGGATAAGGAACAGCTTACGCTACAGTTTGAAGTTTGTTACCCATACTTCTAAAATATTTGTTAAAAAATAATTAATTAATACAACATAATTGAATAATCATAGGAAATCATGAACAAAAGGTACAGTATGTTCTAAGTCAAACTCAATCTCATTCATTTCTAGTCTTCGGTCGCTCGTTACAGCGTCTGTCTTTGGCCTTGTTTCTTCTGGCCCTCAATTATTTGATTTAACAGAGAAAACATTTGGGCATCATTAATAAGTACATTAATTAGTACATTGATCATGATCATTGAAGATGAATTGGTTAATAAATGATTAACAGGTTTATCTGCAGATAAATATCTTTTTTGTTTTAATTTGTGCATTAGCGATTAGCATTAGCATCATGCATACTATCGTGAACCTTTTGAAAACAGTTTGTGCATTTAATTTTGATTAATTATTAGTATTTTGATTGAACTAGTCTTACAGTGTATTCAGGGTAGACATTTCACCATTTACTCTGAAACGGTAACATATTTAGAGATGAGTTTAGCAGGTACTGGATGATGATGATGACGATGCAACATCCAATACATTATTAAGAGAAATAAATGGAAATATGTTTGGTAAATTGACTATTTAGATGAACAAATGATTGAATAACAGAGATACATTTAAGTTATACTATATAAATGTAAGTATACAGGCCTATACTTTATTAACAGACCATCAATTCAGATTTAACTAATAATTTAATGAATTTTTACAATTATAGTAATTATTTATCAAATGATAAAGACCTTCTTCCACAGTTTTGAGGAGTGTCTTGCCCCAATGATTTCATTTTAACAGTTGACTCAAATAAAAGCTATATTTTTTCTGTTTCTGCAGTTGCTTTCTCTGTGTATTTGCAGTGGTGATAAATAAAGGTAAGCACAAAACAAATGATCATTCAATACCACAGTGTGTTTTGTGTTCACAGATAAAGTTTGTGTCATTTCAGTGTCTCTGCAGAACACAGTAGTGGGTTTCAATGGCAGTTCTGTTGTCCTGCCGTGTTCTTCAACTGAACATCATCTTGAACTTCAAGACATTAATGTGCACTGGAGACACAACGGCAAGATTGTGTTTGATATAGTCAAGGGTGAAGATTCAGTAGAGCAACAGGATCCACGATATAAGAGGAGAGTGCAAACTTTCCCTGAGGAGTATGAGAGAAGAAACTTCTCCATCAAACTCAATAATATCACCCGTGCTGATGCAGGAGAGTTCATCTGCTTCATGACACACTCATCTTCTTCTGATCAGGAGACTGTATGGCTGTTCATTAACGGTGTGTAAAAATAGTTCCTTCAGGTTTTACATCTTAGTCTGAATGCTGCTGTATAGAGTATAAATGATGGATCTGTTGTCTTTTTCACAGTGTAGTAATGTTGTTATTGTTTTCCTGAACTTGATTTGTTGCAGAAACAAAAGTAGAAACTGGAAACCAATCCACTGAAGAAGAAAATCAAGTACCAGGAATACAGTCAAACTGGTGGATAATATTAATTTGTGTTTTCATATCTTTTCTGTAACAATTTTAATTCCTATCATAATTTGCTGGAGAAAAAGTAGGTCAAGCTCAGAAGCAGGAACGGCACGTCATGCATAATTGAATTTAGTGTTATAGATATTCTGGCTAAAAGAAAACAATGTGCACTGCTTGTTATCGTATTACAGAATAAAAGTCTGAAACTCTTACTGTAACAGCAACATGCTGCCAATCTCACCAAAATGTACAGTTCATACACCATAATGACAAAGCAAGAAATGATTTGTGACAACTTTGTAAATTTATTAAAAGAAAAAAACACTGAAATAAATACACTGCATAAATATTCATACCCTTAATGTGGTACTTCAATGAAGCCTCAAATCTTGTATGATGTGACAAGCTTTGCACATCAGCATTTGGCAATTATCTGCCATTCTTCTCCTCAAGCACGTCTCAAGCTCTGTCAGATTGGATGGGGTCTGGCAGATATTTTCAGGTTTCTACAGAAATATTTGATTGGGTTCAAGCCCAGGCTGTGGCTGGGCCACTCAAGAACATTTACAGAGTTGTCTATAAGCCACTCTTGCTGTGTGCTTAGGCTCATTGTTCTGCTGAAAGGTGATACCACCACACATTACTTTTGTGATGCTACTGTGCAGGTGATGATCAGTGCCTGGTTTCCTTTAAACAAGATGCTTGTAATTGAGGTTCATCAGACCAGAGAATCTTGTTTCTCACAGTCTAAGAGTTATTTTGATGCTCTGTTGCAAATTCCACATGAGTTTTCATGTGTCTTCACTAAGGAGAGGATTGAGTTTGGCCACACTGCCATAAAAAAAAAAAAGATTGGTGGAGTGTTGTAGTGATTTTGTCCATCTGTAAGTTTCTCCCATGATCATGGAGCTCAACTAGAGCGACCATCAGGATCTTGGTCACCACTCTAGCTAAGGCTCTTCTCCATCAGTTGCTCAGTGTGACCAGAAGGCCAGAAGGATTGTGTCTTGACACAATCCTGTCTCTGAGCTCTACAGGCAGGTTTTATTTATTTATTTATTTTGACTTCAGGACTTGGTTCAGGGCCCATTCAACTGAATTTGTCACAGGTTAACTCCACTCAAAGTGTAGTAACATCTGCAGGTGATATGAGTGCTCCTGAGCTATTTTGAAGTGTCCCAGACAAGGGTATGAATACTTATGCAATAGAATAATTTCAGGTTTTTTTTATTTAATTTTTTTTATATATATATAAATTTGCCTAGTTGTTACAAACATGTTTTTTTTTTTTTTTGTAATTGGAGTGGAAATTGAAGTGGAAAAAAACGTTATTTAAAGCAGGTAAACATATGGCTGCAACAAAACAAAACATGAAAAAAAAATGCAAGGCAGTGTATATATATATATATATATATATATATATATATATATATATATATATATATATATATATATATATATTTATATATATATATATGATAGGATAGGTTTGGATAGATATATACATATACAGAGAGAGAGGGAGATTCAAATGCTGGAAACTAGTTTATTAGATATTAAAGATGTAACTTATGACTAGGCTGTCAGTCTGTGTGTTATGGTGGGGATTTTTCAGTGATTTCAGTGCAGATTACATCGTTACATCCTATGCCAGTAGGTGGCGGTAAGGGGTTGTCTTCATGAGTGAGTGTCAGTCAGTCTCCGATAACAGATAATGTGAAATCCCTTTAAAAGTCTGCATGACACTGCTAGTGATAGTCTTCCTTATTATGATGTGTAGTAAAATGGCTGCTTGAACAAGAAGAAAAAAATTATATTGTGCTTATTTATTTATTTATTTATTTATTTTGTCCATCAAGTGTTGATTTGATCACTGTGGCTGTGATGTTTTTATTTCATGCGAGGTTGTCTCACCCTTGCACCAGTAACACGTCCTTAGAGAAAAGATGTTGTTGCAAGAGGGAGGGGAAGTTGCACTGATCAGCCACAACATTAAATCCACTAACAGATGAAGCGATTAACTGTTATTACATTGTTACAAAGGCAGCTGGGTGGGAGATACAGTATTATATAGCAAATTCTTGAATTTCATGTGTTTTGAAAGCAGGAAAAATGGGCATTTAAAAAGATCTAAGTTATTTTGACAAGAGCTAAATAGTGATGCTAGACAAACGGGTCAGAACATCAAGTCAAAGCCCATCTAGCCCATCTGATCTGATCACAGAAGAGCTACTATAGCTCAAAATGCTGAAAAAACCTAATCCTGGCCAACACAGAAAAGTGTCAGAACGTAAACCAGTCAAAGTGCCCATGATAACCCCTGTCCAAAACCCATAATGAGCACAGGAGTGTCAAAACTGAACCATGTGCTCACAACAAAAAACAAGACAAAACTTGGAGCTTGATCATCTGAATTTTGGACAGGAACATCACACTTCAAACACACACAACACACCACATGAGCGTCCTGAATAGATGATATGGAGGTTCAACAGAAGTTTTTAAAAATTCAGCTGCGATCTGGAAAATATACCAACGTGACGAGAAAAAACATTATCAAATATCAAACATGCTGAACTTGATGAAGTGATGATGGTGAGGGGGGTTAGGTGTTGTGGTCAGAGCAGATTTAACTTTGACCTCCTCTGCTTAATGTGGGAAGGTTTTTTTTTTTTTTTTTCATCTTCATCTTCCTGTCTTTAGAGCTACAGTTTATTTAATCTTCAGTGTTGCAGGGAGGAAAGCAGGTTTTATACTATAAGTGTCTTAATCCACGACAACAAGATGAAGATCATTCAGCTTCAGTTCTGTGAGTTTTTCTTACATGATATTGGTATATATTATACGCTTTTCAAACTTATTAAAATGATAAAGTTGTATGTTATGCATAACAGGGGTTTTAGTGTTATTTATTTATTTATATTTTAGATGTATTGATCTGTTGTGAAGCTGCAGTGTCAGATCTCCTGACTGATTTGGGATCAAATGTGATCATAAACTGTGATCTTGATGAAAATGATGTTTATTGGATTTTACTGAAAACACCAGATCCTCCAACAGTGATTCTACGATCAGTCTCAACACCAACACCACCTTTTTACTATAATAATACATTTAGAAAGAAATATTCAGTGCAGTTTAAACATCGCCTGGTTATAAATAATGTGACTGTTAATGAATTAGGAGTTTATTACTGTATGAACACACGCACACCTCCAAAACTCAGCAACAGCACCAGACTGCACTTTAATGGTGAGTTTAATTCTTCTTTCAGTGATGAAGACTGAAGAAAGCTACTTATATATTATAGAATTTACTGCTTATACTTTTAGATACTTGTGAAAACATAATT
>CM070028.1:12700916-12865689 GCA_036247105.1 Cirrhinus mrigala
GGTGCTACAAATCTGCAGCCGTTGCACTAACAGTTACCGTAACAGACTGTGGTCCCTTTCTTTACAGAATCAGTTCAACTAACTGAGTGTCAAAATAATACAGTGGTGAAGTTTATTGATCAGAATCAAACACAATGGCAGATTATTAGCATCATGTCTAGTCTGATAAATGGGCTTCTGCTTATTGTGCTTATCGGTGAGATATTTTCAATCTGTAAATCTGCAAGATTTTCAATCTGTAAAAATAATTACATGATGCTTTCCTCTATTGGCAGCTAAAGTTAATTAAATGTGTCAATATTCTTTAAGCTTTTGCATATATTTTTAATATTATTATTTAATATTCTTTAAGCTACATTACAATTGTATAACTGTACAATCATACTGAATCTGAAAAACTGCTCCATTTTTAGGACTATTAAATGTTTTGGTTGGAATCAGAAGGTCTGCAGAACAATCACAACAAATCAACACTGATCTACAGCAGATACAAGTTACAGAACAGCATCGGGACCATTTACACTTTAAAAAATGTGAATCCAATCTTATTACTAAAATTAATTTCTGTCTTGATAATTATTGAAGATTTTGACTACATTTAATATCTAGATTTTATCTGCTTTCTAAAGACTAGTTGGGAATCATGAGATTAATCACAATTATTTTATTGAACCAACAGTTATAGTTTTATATTTTTCTTTATGTACCTGCCTTTGTATTTTAGTGGGTCCCACAAGTGAATCATCATATTTTGGTGTCAGTAAATCAAATCAAAACATTAGAAAACTCCTGCTTCAGATGAAATGTGTAATTTGTCTTAATCTATTTCTGCTGAAACATTTTGTGAGTGGTTGTCAGTGTGGATTTTTCTACCACTTTGACCTTGAATGGAGAGTGTGCAAATTATTATTTTTTTGTGAAGCCTGATTGGTTGAGTTTTCCATGCTGTTGGACCAAGAAGATTGTAAATTTTATGGGATATAGAGGACTGCTTATTTTATCAAGATTTTTTTAGTAATCAGTGAAATGACCATAAGATAATAAAGTCTGAGAGTGTGAAATGTCATGGCTTGTCCACCTGGTTTTCTCTGTCTTTTTTTTTTTTTGCACTTTGTTTGCAAAACAAAATTAAATTAACAAAATTTTTAACAAAATTAAAAGTGTGAAAGGTCTGTCTGTATGCATTTCATTTTGAACATCTATGACTATATTTTGGCATTCAAATAGAAATCTGAAAAAAAAAAAAAAAAGTGTTAACAAATAAAAGAAAATAGCCAGGTATTGCTACAGTCCCGTAAAATGATATTACACTTCCTCACATAAACAGCATTTCCTTAAATACCAAAATAATTTTAACATTATATTAAAAAACAGCACTACTGATTAGTTAGGACTTCGTGACTGTATGAACACAGACAAACCTTAAGCAAAAAAAAAAAAAAAAAAATCTAATAAAAACTAAAGTCAAAAGTATTTTTAAATGACTGGACTTAAGTCACTGGTACTGTATTGATGTCATAATTTGTAAATTAATATGTATTAATGAATGAAATAATACATAAACAAACAAAACTCTGAAGTGCTGAAACTGAAGTGCTAAACCAAAACCAGAAAAATGTTCCACTGGCTTTGGCTCTTGACAACCAACGACTCTCACCTTTGTCTAGAGTGGAGGTTTAAGTGTGAAACGAGTGCAGTGTTTCCAGTACCTTTATGTTTATAAAGTTCTCACAGTCTAAACCTCTAATGAAAGAACAGCACTGCAGTATGTCTCCTTTCAATTTTTCACTAGATCTACACATTTAGTGCACATTTAGCATTTGCCAAATGTGTTAGTTCACCCAAAAATGAAAATTTGCTCTTAATTTACTCACCCTCAGGCCATCCCAGATGTTTTTTTTTTGTTTTTTTTTTTCCATCAGTAGAACAGTAAATAAGATTTTTAACTTTGATTCATAAAATGCTAATCAGCATGGCCAAAAATATCGGCACCCTTGCAATTCTGTCAGAAAATGCAACCCTTCTCTCAGAAAACTGTTGCAGTTGCAAATGTTTTTAATTTTGGTAGCACCCCCTTTGGAAAAAAAAAATAAAAACTGAAATCAATCACTTCCTGTAACCATGAATGAGTTTCTTACACCTCTCTATTGGAATTTTGGAATGCTCTTCGTTTGCAAACTGCTCCAGGTCATTCAGATTTGAAGGATGCCTTCTCCCAACTCCTGTTTTGAGATCTCTCCACAGCTGTTCTGTGGGATTCAGATCTGGACTCATTGCTGGCCATTTCAGAACTCTCCAGCACTTTGTTTGTAACCATTTCTGAGTGCTTTTTGAAGTGTGTTTCAGGTCATTGTCCTGCTTGAAGACCCATGACCTCTGGTGGAGACGCAGCTTTCTGACACTGGCCACTACGTTGTGCCCCAAAATTCTTTGGAAATCATCAGATTTCATAATACTGTTCACACAATCAAGGCCCGGATGTTCGCTGCAGAGCCAAATGGGAGGAGCTGGAGCTCTATCTGCCCCTCGCTGGAGGTAATGGGTGGAGATAGAGACCTAACCACACCCTAACCCTACCGCTTACCCTATCCGAAACATAACTCCACCCATTAGTTCACACAGAGGTGGAGCAGGACATCCAGAGAGGGGGAGCTGGAGGCCATTCGGCTCTACAGTGAGCAGTACTTGCCACACAACAGTAAGACAAACATACTCAGTAAAACCCTTACTTTAGTAAAATGGTAGAAAGATTTGTAATTGACAGTAAATGACACAATTAAATTGTATTTTTAGATATTCTTCCAGTTTTCAGCATAAGCCTCAATCTATTTTTTGTGATTGTTTGCAATTTTATATCTTAATGAATTAATTCAAAACAAAGCTAATATCTTAAAAAAGTTTTGCTCAGTTGAATTTACATTGTTTTAGGGATGTTCAAACACCATTTCTTAAAAACAAGTTAAAAACTATTTGAAATACAAGCTCCCATAAGCATTAAGGGACCCCCCATAACACCCAAAAAATATACTTGAGGGGGTCCCCTGGTTTTTCAATAATACTTGGTAGAGCAAAATTTTTAGCTGAAACCGTTTTAGCACAAACTGTATTCATTTGAAAAATTATCTAGCATACAGTAACGTTACTGTTTAATCTTCCAAAAAAAATTGAAAAGTGTTCGACTTTTCGTTCGACCCTACTATACTATAACTATAGCCCTTTCTAATGTTATCACCTCGAATTAAACTGAGAAACGTACATCTTTAAAGTGAATTTTACATAAAATGTTGCTAATAAGCCCAGTTATATACAAATATTACTAAATAAGCTAATTCCATTAGTCAAATCCCATAAATCCCCAAATACTACACACTACTAGTGTGAAAATATTATTCAAACGTGTTATCATGTGACATGAAAAATGAGACGATTATGTTACAAAGTCTCGGATTTCTGGAACTTCATTGTTATTACCCTATTTTAAACTTTTATACTAAGATGCAGATCTTAGTGACACCCTCATTTTGACCTAAAAGAGAGAAACAAGAGTCAAAGATGCAGCCTTTTCATTTACAATTCAAATTTCATTCATGTTGTATTGTATGTATTATATCATTGTTGTATTGTGTCTCTGTATTATATGGAAAAAGTTTGTTCTGATAGTGATCAGACTGGCTCATTTAGTTTGTGTGTCAGCTGATGTTTGATGTTTTACATTCACTTAGGCGTGGAGTTACTGTGGTGACACTCGACACCAGGATGCTTTAGATATAAACACTGTCAAAAATCCCAAACTCATTTCTCTACAGAATTCTGCTGCTGATCGTCTGATGTGTTATAAGGAACTAATCATATTTGGTAAAGGATGAAGATATAATATTAACAAACATAAAACAATATATTAATCAAACTAAATACATTTAAATATATAAAGAAACACATATAAAATATAGCTGGAAGCGATTACCGGGGTTCAAGCGCTTTAGGTACTTAAGCACATAAGGAAAAAGACATTATATATTATTTAGCAAGCTTGTAACCACCTAAATCAATTATTAAAAATCAAATCCAGGTGATTTACCAAGGAAATATTATGTTTTTATAGAAACTATGAAACTATGCAGGCTTGTTTAGAATCACTTGTCACATGTGCTCAGTGGGTTTTGTGAAGTTTTGAGTTTTTGTTTAGGCTTTATAGGCTTTTGGGTATATTTAGACAGGCCCCTTTTCTAAAGGACCCCGTTGTAGCTTCCCAAAGGGTACATTTTTAACATGTTTTTGATAATTGACCTAGAGAGTCCAGAGAATTGTGCTGCGATGTTTTTTTTTTCCAGACTGAGTGAGAAAGCTAGGACTAGTTCTAAAAAATAGGTGAAAAATAAATTTTTCACCTCTTCTCTAACATTTACAAAACGGTTTGATTGACAGCAGTGGTTTTAGAGGTAAAGTTGTTTGGAATTAGGAGGTCTTCAGCTAGTCATGAGCTGGTTTAAGATGGTTCTTAGCTGATCATGTGTTGGTCCTAAGCTGGTCCTAAGCAGCTCCTGCTCATTTAAAGTTCTCTCATTTAAAGCTTAGAAAGCTTAGGGGAGATCTCAACAACATTACACAGTGCTCCGAACTTTCTCCTAAACTTTCTCCTAAACTAAGTACTCTAGTGTTCTCATATTTGTCTCCTTTTAAAAGTTTTTTAAGAGATCTCAACAACGTCACACACTGTGCTCAGATTTTTCTCCTTTGCTAGAGACTCTGGACCTCTTACATTTGTCTCCTTTAAAGCTTTAGGAACAATCTCAACATGATCACACACTGTGCTCAGATGTTCTTCTAGCTCCAGATGCTGGATCTCTCATAAAAGAGACAAATATTAGAACTCCAGAGTCTATAGTTTAGGAGCAAGATCGAAGCACAGTGTGTGATGTTGTTGAGCTCTTGTTTTAAACTTTGCCTCAGTAGACAAGTTTGAGAAGCAGGAGACTCAAGGAAAAATCTCCATTTGATCTTAAAGTAACCTCATGTCTAGGAGAAATATTTGAGATGTTAAAGAGATTTCACTTTTCATTTTTCTTACCTCTGGCTAACCCCATAGGGCATTGACAATGCTATTGTATCCGTAATCCAATGGGATAGTCTTTGCTTGGATACAGGCAGTCCTTTTGAGCAGCCATTAAAGGACAAAAAGCTGCTCATTCAATCTCAGCTGGTCAGGGTGCTCAGTGCTAAAGTATAGTTCGTGCATGGAGCAGAGCATCTGATGAATGAATGAGTTCTCCATGTTCAATCCTTCAGGGGAAAAAGCCAACAAAGTTATGACCTTGGCTCCAAAGAGTGTTGAGTGCACCTTTGGCATGTATACCTTCTTGGGTTTAAGGATAACCTTAAAATTATTCGGCATGAGGTCCATGTAAGCACCAAAAGAAGAAGACAGCACCTATAAGCCTTCTTCAGCGAGAGTGCTCATGATTCAGCTGTCAGCATTGGCTTGAAAGAAGACTCTGCCTGAGCTTCAAGTCCCAAGAGAACAATGTGAAAGGGGCGAGGGAGTTTAACCACCTCACTCCCCTCAGAAAGCTTATCAACAGGTCATTGATTTTAGAATGAAAAATCATAATGGGGCCACATACACTGTAAGTATAGAGGGCGCAGGACTGCTGTCTAATCGCTCCTGTAAAAATGACTGACTGATACGGGACAATCCATCGGGTCTTTACCCTGCATTCTAGACCAATTCACAAACACTTTCCACTTATGGTCACAGAGGCATCTCGTAGAGGGAGCTTGTGGCTCAGTTATTTTATGTAACTCTTGCTGTGGCACAATCTCTGGTGGTGACGGTCTCCATTGACCAGCCAGACATGCAGGTTCACCAGTTCTGGATTGCGATTGTGTCTCATGCTTGGATGTCCTTTTTCAGCAGTATGGTCAAGAACTTTTTTGCTTATTTATTGAAAGTCCAAAGCACCTCAAGTGATCAATCCGGCCAATCTGGCCAAGTTCAGATAGTCCAAATAATAGTACACGCAATCTTAGTGGGGAGAGCCATTTCAGAAATGTGCGTGAAGCCAAAAACAAACTGAATGTTTACTATCCCTCTCTCTCTCTCTCTCTCTCTCTCTCTCTCTATTTTTTTTTCTCTTTTAGAAAATCATAAAAATGTAATCATGATTTTCGATTTCGATTTTTTTTTCTTGTTAAAGTTTTTCCCTGTAGATCTGTGACGACTTCCGCTGCCGGTCCGGGACCCCAGAAGCATGTTTATAGTTGTAGTTTCTGTTTTCTTCAGAAATAATATTTCGTAATATTATGTAGGATATTAATTATATCGGGACACCATGATCATCGGGTATGTTTATGATTTTCGTAATGGAATTCTTTTTTCACAAAACGAGCTGTACTTTCCACATATTTAATTTTAATTAAATATCTGTCGCAATGTGTGCAAAAAGTGATCAAGTTTGCGTGTTTGCATTTGACCTGGTTTGTTGACCGTGTGAGTCTTACGGTGCATTCATTTACTGCTGAATCCTATTTATAGTTTCTACAGCATCTACAGAATAATTTTGTAATAGTATTTAATAAAGAGAAATTATAAATTTAGGTGTAAATTCAGTTAATTTAGTTGTGAATTGGTGCACTTTGAAAATTTAGTGGCAACTAGCAAATAAAATTTATTTAACCTGAAACCCATTTAATGTTTATTTTTAATTGAAAGGAAAATTGTCGTAATAGTTTATTTTTGTTGTTTCTGCAGTTGGTGGTTCATCTGTGTATTTGCAGTGCTGATAAATAAAGGTGAGCATCTTAACTAAATCTGAATGATATATTATGCCACATGTATACATTCCAGATTATGTGTTTACATTTTTCTTAAATTCAGTGTGTCTGCAGGTCCTAGTAGCGGCTGTTATTGGTGGTTCTGTTGTCCTGCCGTGTTCTTCAACTAAACCTGATCTTAAACTTCAAGATACTGATGTGCACTGGAGACACAATGACAGTGAGACTGTGTACGATATAGTTAAGGGTCAAGATTCAGTCACATTACAGGACTAACGGTACAAGAACAGAGTTAAAACTTTCCCTGATGAGTATAAGAGAGGAAGCTTCTCCATCAAACTCATCAATCTCACTGACACTGATGCAGGGGAGTTTATCTGCCTCATCTCACACTCATCTGAATCAAATCAGGAGATTGTACAGCTGATCATCACAGGTGAGTAAAAATAGCTGATTTATGTTTTCATGCTCATGCTTGCACTGTAAAGTGACCAATGATTTGGTTTTGGATTTAACAGGGGCCTGTTTCATAAAAGACGCTAAGAAAAGCAGGAATTACAGTCCAAACCTGACTTGAAATAACCTAACAAATCAATCAGGGTTAAAGTGGTTCCATAAATGAACATTTAAGTTCACGAAATCCCACTAATTTGATCTAGGTTTAGTGAGTCAAGATAATTTGATGTGCACGCTTATTCTTAAGCAGCCCTTAATGTCATGGAGCAAATCGTTCCACCATGACAAACAGTGAAGATATTTGTGGTGTTTAATGCTTTAATAATAATAAAATAATTTAATGTATTTTTCTCAGTGCATAACTGACATATCACAGTTATATTCTTCATCTGTAAATGTTAGAGAGTCATGCAAATATATATGTTTTGCTTACGTGAGTGAACAAATGCTGCACGCTTAACAGACGGAGTGCAACAGAATACACACGGAAAAATAAGGGGTCAAAATCATAACTTTTGGGATGCTCAGGCCCTTGCTCGGCCCATGTCCGACAGTTTATCAGAATTACCGGCCCGAGCCAATCTTTGAGGCTGAGGCTGTTCCGGTTCTGCAGGCTGAGAGGCAGGTGTCTTGGGGTGCCCCACAGCTGCGGGGGCTGAGCATTTAGGGAGGAAGTGACGCAGCGCCTGCGATGTCTTCTGTGCCTCAGAAAAATGCTCCGCGGCTTCGGCCTCACGGGTTGTGAAGAGGTTGTGAAGAGGGAAGGGCTTCAGGCTCTCCGCCGTAACGTCCCCATTTTTCTGTGTCAGACGCCCCCAAAGACATGGAGTCTTTCAGTCTTCAGCTGTAATGTCCTCTATGATGACGTCCTCCTCCGAAGGGCCAAATGAGACCAGTCCGCTCGTAGCAGAGGAGGGGCGCTGTTCGTCCTGTGTGAAGCACGCCGGCAAGACAGGAGGGTGGGGGGAAAGCAGGGCACACAGGCACTGGACCGACGTGACACTGCTAGAACCCGCAGAAAGAGACCCACTGTTCCGCTGTTTCTTTCTCTTGGGAGAGAAAGTAAAAGGGAGAGCTGAAAAAAGGTGATCCGCAAGCAGAGATGGGAAGCACTCATTACCTCGCAATGAGGACATGAGGCTTCAGTGAGTGCAGCCTCTGCTTGGGCGCTGCCCAAACAGGCAACACACTCACTGTGGCCATCAGTCTCATGCAAGGCGTCCTTGCATGAGCCACACTTGCGGCGTGACATTTGCAACAACGCGCACTGTAGGAAATTTGCAAGGAGAGAGACAGATATTTCCCCCTAAGACATTCATGCTGAACTGAGACCAACATCAATGTCACCTTAAGCTTTAATTAATACTGCATAGATGATGTATAATATTTATAAAACATTTATTACAACAATATTTTATACAGTAGCCTATGTGTGCTCTAAGCATATATGGGCACAATAGAAGCAGAGAAGCTAAATGAGCTTAATAAAAGTCCGACCCGAGCTTGATCAGTAAAAAAAAAATCTGTGCAGTGCGACTAAAGAGCAGTCGCCCAGAGCATCAAAGTTGAACAGTCGACTCGTGTCGACTCAGAAAGTCATTACTGAAAGGGGTGGCTGTTTACAGGGTGCTGTATCAAAGCATATTAAATGCAAAGTTGACTGGAAGGAAGAAATTGTGTAGAGAAAGGTGCACAAGCAACAGGGATGACTGCAAGCTTGAGAATACTGTCAAACAAAGCCAATTCAAACCCTTGGGAGAGCTTCACAAGGACTGGAATGAAGCCGGAGTTAGTGCATCATGAGTCACCACGCTCAGACGTCTTCAGGAAAAGTGCTACCAAGCCACTTCTGAAACAGAAACAACGTCAGAAGCATCTTACCTGGGCTAAGCAGAAAAAGAACTGGACTGTTGCTCAGTAGTCCAAAGTCCTCTTTTCAGATAAAAGTAAATTTTGCATTTCATGTTGAAATCATGATCCCAGAGTCTGAAGGAAGACTGGAGAGGCACAGAATCCAAGCTGCTTGAATTCCAGTGTGAAGTTTCTGAAGTCAGTGATGATTTGGGGTGCCGTGACGTCTGCTGGTGTTGTTCCACTGTGTTTTAAGTCCAAAGTCAATGCAGCCATGTACCAGGAGATTTTGGAGCACTTCATGCTTCCATCTGCTGACAAGCTTTATGGAGATGCTGATTTTCTTTTCCAGCAGGACTTTAGCATCTGCCTACAGTGCAAAACCACTTCCAAGTGGTTTGCTGACCATGATATTACTGTGCTTTATTGGCCAGACAACATGCCTGACCTGAACCCCATGGAATCTATGGGATATTTTCAAGAGAAAAATGAAAAACAGTTGATCCAACAATATACAGACGATCTGAAGGCTCAGTAGTGCCTCAGCAGTGCCACAGGCTGATCACTTACATGCCACACTTCACTGATGCTGTAATTTGTGCTAGGAGCAAGTAATTTGCTGTAAAATGTGCTGCCGACCAAGTATTGAGTGCATGAATGAACATACTTTAAAAAACAAATTCAAATCCATTTTTTGATTGATCTTAAGAAAATATTCTAATATTTTGAGATACTGGATTTTTGACTTTCATGAGCTGTAAGCTCTAATTATCACGAAAAAACTTTAGAAATGTCTTATTTTGAGAATGTTTTTGATGTTTTTGTGTTTGTTTTTTAAACATTTTCATCTTGCTTTTTTATCATTTTATTTAGAAAAACCATGATTACTAAACTGTCATCTGTTACACAAGGACTACTAACTAAACATTTAGAAGTTTTTTTTTTAATGCACAAACTGTACTGAGTATCAAAATGTGTAAATAAAACTAATCATGTAAATAGAAAGGTGGTCAACTACAAAGACAAACAAACTCTGAGTAAAACTTCACTGCAGTTTTCCTCTGCTGCCCTCAACAGGCTGCTAATGTTAGTGGGGTTTTTTTCTTCTTTTTTAATCTCTCTCTCTCTCTCTCTCTCTCTCTCTCTCTCTCTCTCCCTCTGTGTGTGTGTGTGTGTGTGTGTGTATAAATGTGTACACAAGCTCAGCAGTTGTGTGATGTAAATGAACAAATCATCTCTGCTTTATTGTAATAATTTTTGAATGTTATTTGATTGGTGTAATATTCTTTTATTCTTGTTTCAATATTTAATCAAGATTACATCATAGAAAAGAAATCATTGTTTGATGTAGCCTACTAGGTTGGGGAGTTTCCATCTCACCTCAGAGGCTGAACCATTTTAACCACCAAAACCAAGATCAGTTGATTAGTATGAAACGGTTAACTTTTCACCTCTTTCATGTTTGTCTATCTGTCAGCTACTGTATCTGCAGAATACTGACTGTAAGAAATTTTACAGGATTTAAATGTACATTTACCGTTTTGTCTGGCAGCAATTAAGTATAATTTAGTTATATTATACTTTAGCAAACTAAGTTATGTTATTCTGATGCAGAATAGAAGAATACAAGAAAATTATAATTATTAAAAAAAATATAATTAGAAAGGTAAACATAAACACTGCATAGGCATCAGGTGTTGGTTTAAGAAAGGGTGAGGACTCAACAGCAGGATGGAGAACGGGTTTTATTTTAAAGTTAAAAATATATCAAAAGGCAACATAAACTAGCCCATGGGGTAAAATACAGTCCAGAGGGCTGTTACACAAAACAGGTTTCAGTTGGTACCCAAAAATTAGCCAAAGCAACTGAGAAAATCTGTAACGTGAGCAAATATCAAACTCAGCTAGATTAATGAAGTGATGATTGTAATGGGTTGTGGTCAGTTTATTTTTTTTTTTTCCTTCCTTCCTGCCTTTGCTTCAGAGCTGCAGTAGATTCATGTTCAGTGTTGTGTGGAGTAAGGCAGATGTTATACTGAAGTGTTTTAGAACGACAACATGAAGATTCAGCTTCAGCTCTGTGAGTTTATTGTTGACTATATTGACATGCTTTAAATATGTATTTAAATTATGAATATTTTTATTGTATGATCACATGGGTAATATATATATATATATATATATATATATATATATATATATATTATTTTTTTTTTTTTTTTTTTTTTTTTTTTTCTTATAGATGTACTAATTTGCTGTCAGTATGCAGTGTCAGATCTACTGACTGATTTGGGATCAGATGTGACCATAAACTGTGATCTTGATGAAAATGATGTTTATTGGATTTTACTGAAAACAGCAGATCCTCCAACAGTGATACTACGATCATTCTCAACACCAACATCACCTTTTTACTATAATAATACATTTAGAAAGAAATATTCAGTGCAGTTTAAACATCGTCTGGTTATAAATAATGTGACTGTTGATGAATTAGGAGTTTATTACTGTATGAAAACAGGCACACCTCCAAAACTCAGCAACAGCACCAGACTATACTTCAATGGTGAGTTCATTTACTCCTGTAGTAATTTTAACATACTTATAATAAGTGTGATTATTTACATTTGTTATTACTACAGTTTTTTTATTCAAAAACATAAGGCCTCTCATTGTTCGCTCCACACAGAGATGAATAAGTTATCAATGTTTAATTCAGTTCTACAAAACTGCATCATTGTCATTGTGCTCCAGTAAAAGACTGACAGTAACAGACTGTGAACATTTTCATCACAGAATCAACTCAACAAACTGAGTGTCACAATCATACAGTGGTGGAATTTATTGATCAGAATCAAACACAATGGCAGATTATTAGCATCACATCTGCACTGATGAACGTGTTTCTGCTCATTCTGCTGATCGGTGAGTTATTCTTATATTAAATGAGCAAATTAAATAAACACTAGTTGTGCTGTTTGTGAAAATATCAATAAGATGCAGTACAGAGGTGAAAATGTTTTTCATTACTTAGTCTTTTGACTTTGGCATGTTTGTGTCTCCATATATATTGTTACAGTTTAAAAATAATGAATCTTAATTGTTTCATTCTTAGTTTTTGCTGTTGGAAAAGCAGAACACATTTATTTTGCTGATCTGCAGACAGAAGTTACGTATCAGCCTCAAGACACAAATCTTTTACAAGTAAAATAAGGTAAATATGTGAAACCATTTAAAATCTTACTAAAATTCATTACTATTATTTTTGATAATTACTGAGGGATACAGAAGGTTTTTTATTTATATAAGTAACAAACTATAGCAGACTTTCGTTCAGATTAATTCCGGTTTAACTGCAGCTCAAATGCTAATTGTTTTCTTCATTGCTCTTTCAGTACGCCGTGGTGGACGTTTCTATAAAAATAGTCATCAAGACAACAGCATCTGTGTTTGACTATATAACATGTTCTTAGATATAATGTGGATTATCCTGAAGAATAAGTTGTTTTACAATATCAAGAGTATTGGGAAGAACTGGGGCTAGTTGTCACACTTCTCCAGTAAAAATATTAGAACATTTCTGTAGAGACATAAAACTTGATGTCTTACATTAAATAAATAAATAAATAAATAAATAAATAAATGTAATATTTCCACCATTAGCAGCCAGGGAAAAGATACAGTTTAGGAGTTTACACAGATAAGTAAATATTCTGTTAGTTATCAAGTCTGATGTAAAGTTTTTGGTCTGGTTCATTTGGATTTAGCCTTTAAAATGTTTTTGTATGTAACAATAAATTAACTGAAAAGGGATGAAAGGCTGCTAGTAATGGATAATTTTTACTGTTATATTTTGAATGTTGCTGTTTGTTGAAAGAGGAAAATACTCTTGTAGAAAAGGATTTCTTGTAACCAAGTATGTTCTCATGCATGAAATCATACATATCTTATAAAAGTAATTATTCTATTATATAACATCCAATATACTTTTCCTTCATATTACTTTACTTTATTAGCTGTTATGAAAACATATTTTTGCTGTATTAAAAACAGTTGTTTTCATTGTTTTTCACCCATGTTATCTTGTATTTTAATAAATAAGCTTTTATGACACCACATTTTAGAGACTAATTCAATTTTACAATTCTCGATGCCAATTTCGGTACTACAGTAAAAACTACTAGCCTAAGAAAATAAAGTTTATTAAACATTATTAAAGACACTTGAACAGGCAAAAGAACAACAAATATACAAATTACAAGCAATAGCACAAATTAATAAATATAACGAACAAATTAAACAACAGTTTACTTTTTTTCAGGTTTGTAGGTGTTCATGTGTGGAAATTGAATGAGGTTAAAGATAAACTCAACTGAGGTGCCAAACCAAAACCAGAAATGTGCTCCACTGGTTTGCTCACTTGATCGTTTGACAGCCAATGATAAACAGTGTCTGTCACCTTTGTCAAGAGTGGAGGTTTTCTAAAACCTTTATACTTGTATGTATCTCAGTTTCTTAACCTCAAGCAGAAACAGCTGCATTGAAGTATAAACACTGCTGCACTTAATGACACGTTTATTATTGTTTGGATATAATATCAGACCTTTACATAACATGCAAAAGCAACTTATTACAGATTTTAAGTCCAAAAGTAAGAAATCTAGTAGTCTAGGTAGTCTAAAGCCTTTGAATATTCCTTCACGCAATTTTCCTGTTATAACATTTTCACAGGTGATCTTTATTGAGTTAGGTTTTTGAATAAAACCTGTGTCTGTCTGTCTTGCATCTGGTATATTGTCTCTGTATGTTCTTGGCTGAATATTATGCTGTGACCAAGCAAACAAGGGAGTGTATGCAGGATTTTCTGATCTACATAATGGTAATTTTAACACTTTTGAAGGCCAAAAATTGGATAACAATAGCTTTAAAACCATGTTAGTGGGCAGTTGGATGAACTGTGTCAAGCAAGGACTATTTAAGTTTAAAATTAGACAACATTTATTAATTTGCATCCTTGGTTATTTCTGTTTAAAATTTCTATCGTAAAGCTACTCAAACAGTCAAATAATAATTGTTTAGTTTAGCTACATCTGATCTCACACTTTATTATGGAGCTATTTTGGCCTCAAAAATAAGTTACGCAAAAGACACGATGCACACATGCCTAACCAAGTTCACATGCATGAAACATGATTCACGTGAACAAAATGTAAAAAAAAATTAGCCAATCAGATTTGAGCCTCTCAGTCATCCAATCATAGCCCGCTGTGGGTGTATGAAGCCCGTGCCCTGGGCCCTAAATGTTATTGTGGTTCTGCATAGGCTACCCTTTTTTTCATGGAAGGATCTCAAAAACCTGCACTTCTCTTTTTTGACATATTCTTATGCACACTCTTAAAAATGAAGGTACTTTAAAAGGTTCTTCACAGTGATGCCATAGAAGAACCATTTTTGGTTCCAGAAAGAGCCATTCAGTCAAAGGTTCTTTAAAGAACCATCTCTTTCCTTTTTATAATCTGAAGAACCTTCTTTCACCACAAAGAACCTGTTGTGAAACAGAAAGGTTCTTCAGAGGTTAAAGGTTCTTTATGGAACTATTTAGACAAACAAAGTTCTTCTATGGCATCGTGAAGCACCTTTATTTTTAAGAGTGTATTGTATGTATAGACTATTATAGCATTTTTTACTGTGTTTTTGTATATGGACTTCCATAAAATACGTCGTCAGATTTTAATTGAAAGGATTATTATTACTGTTATTATTGCCGCTTTCCTTACATACCAGTGCATTAACTAACTCACAAACATCAGTGTGTATTTAACAAATGTCTTTTTTTTTTTTTTTTTTTTGCTAGTTTTATCTGGTTGAAAACACTGAATCGTTGGGATTTAGCAGTAAAAGTTTAAATACACTGGCGATTGTCCGCATTGAATGGTTAAAATCGATCAGTTTTGGGGAGCTGGAGGGAAAGTTCAGAAAAAATCAGATCAGATCGGAAAGGGGTACCCCTCGGTTGAAATCGCAATCGGTTTAGCTTTTCGCGTTTAAAATCGTATTCCAGGGGTGAAGGGGTCGGCCCTTCAGATCATTGCAGGGGGGGCTAATTAATAAAAATTAATTAATAAAAAAAAAAAGAATAATAAATTAATTCAAGTCTTTAATCTGAACACAGAAAACAGTGGAAAATATCTTCTCTGTGCACCTTTATTCCTGGTTCTTTTGTCTTTTGTATTTGTTTTGTTCATTTCATTAAACACCTCATGAATGGAAAAAAATACAGGCTAGAGTAATCATAATAATCCCACTTTATCAAGACATTTACATGTAACACTTCAGTTATAGCAGTGAACAATGGAGACAAATGTAATTGTTACAGATTTATTCAGTGAGGGTTCCGGTCTTTTTCAGTTTATGTAAATATACAGTACTGTGCATGTAAATAAATACATAAACAAACAAACAAGTTATGGCATTGTTTTTAACTTTACAGCATTTTTCACAAGTGTTTAAAACTTTTCACAGTATACAGTAAATTTCTCTGTGAATCTTGCCACAGTTCAGAGTCATATATTTACACAGTGTCATTTGCTGAATCCTCACACATTCTTGCAGTCATTGTGTCTCAATACACTGCAGAGATTCTCATCACTGTCAAGTATGACAGGAATGCAGATCTTAGTGACACCCTCATCCTGACCTGAAAGAGAGAAACAAGAGTCAAAGATGCAGCCTTTTCATTTACAATTAAAATTTCATTCATGTTGGTTTAGCATTTTCAGCATGTTGTATTGTATGTATTATATCATTGCTGTATTGTGTCTCTGTATTATATGGAAAAAGTTTGTTCTGAAAGTGATCAGACTGGTTCATTTAGTTTGTGTGTCAGCTGATGTTTGATGTTTAAAATTCACTTAGGTGTGGAGTTACTGTTTTGACACTCAGCACCAGGATGCTTTAGATATAAACACTGTCAAAGATCCGAAACCCATTTCTCTACATAATTCTTCTGCTGATTGACTGATGTGTTATAAGGAATTAAGTAATCATATTTGGTAAAGGATGTAGTTATAATATTAACAAACATAAAATAAAACTAAATACATTTAAACACATAAAGAAACACAAATCAAATATAGCTGGAAGCAGCGATTACCGGGATTTAAGCGCTTTAGGTACTTAAGCACATAAGGAAAAAGACATTATATATTGTTTAGCAAGCCTGTAACCACCTAAATCAATTATTAAATCAAACCAAATCCAGGTGATTTACCATAGAAATATGATGTTTTCATAGCACCAACTGAGGTCCGATCTCCCTGAAACTATGCAGGTTTGTTTAGAATCACCTGTTGCATGTTTTGAGTGTTCGTTTAGGCTTTATAGGCTTTTGAGTATATTTGGAAAGGCCCCTTTTCTAAAGGGCCCTGTTATAGCTTCCCAAATTTTTGACATGTTTTTAATAATTATTGACCGAGAGAGTCCAGAGAATTGCGCTGTGGTGGGTTTTTTTTTTCCCCAGACTGAGTGAAAAAGCTAGGACTAGTTCGCAAAAGTAGGTTTTACACATCTTCTCTAACATTTACAAAATGGTTTGATTGACAGCAGTGGTTCTAGAGGTAAAGTTGTTTGGAATTAGGAGGTATATCATACAATACAAATATCGCATGTATGTGCGGAAAACCACGCAATGTACAATCGTTTATGCCCCAGTGGCCGATCTTTTTCTCACTGAGTTTCATTCTGATCGGCCTCCATTAACCTTGTCTAATAGGTGCTCAAACTTCATCGGCCAATGGTGACCATGTGTTTTTTTTTTTTTAACTACGCAAATGTCTCCATAGACACTTGTGGCAAGACCGTGCACAACGATTTGCGTGGTGTTAGGACGAATGGTTGCCTAGTTACAGCCATTTTTATGTTTTTTTCCCCTCTTATAGCGCCACCAAGAGGCCAATCTTCATAATTTTTTTCCTGTGACTTCAGCTTGAGGTCTTACATAAGTGTGTTGAGTTTGGCGAAGCTATCTTTTGGCGTCCCTTTGCCACAGTAAGTTAAAAAGTTAAATTTTTTTATATATAATTATTGATATTCACTCTTCAGAGAATCTTTCTGCACTGATTTGGTTCCGATCAGGTGAAAAACCTAGGACTAGTTTGCAAAAGTAGGTTTTGGGGGGGGGGGCTCGGTCACATTGTAGGCGAAGTACTACAATCCCTCCAAGTTTCAAGTCTCTATGACTTACGGTTTCAGTTTTACGTGGAAATCGCTCATCCGGGACCTTTCTAACAATTACGCGCTTGAACCCCTAATTATATAATTAATAGCAATTAGATACAACAATGTACTAATAATACCATCTATTTTAGGATTCACATTTTCAGATTAATTGCCATTTACCCATTTATTGTAGTGAAGTGTGTCTCTTTTTTCTGATTAAGACTATAAATATATGTCTCATTTGCAGGCAAGCCTCGAAAAAAAAAAAAAAAAAAAACCAGCAATTG
Organism: Cirrhinus mrigala; assembly: GCA_036247105.1. Taxonomy (NCBI): domain Eukaryota; kingdom Metazoa; phylum Chordata; class Actinopteri; order Cypriniformes; family Cyprinidae; genus Cirrhinus; species Cirrhinus mrigala. The sequence continues at coordinate 12,718,499 of CM070028.1, forward strand.
CAAAATGGTATTATAATGGTATGGTGGCAATTTGAAAATAAAATGCTGAATGAGTGGTCCTAAACGATTAATGAAAAGGGAGAAGCAACCTCCTTTATTAGTTCAGGTTTGAGATACAAGCATAGAGATGTTTGTTTCAAATGTGTTTCCTTCTGAAGAAAGAATCCAGTCATAGGACGAAGATGACCGAAGAAGAACTAGCAGGCAAATCAGTGGTGATGACACTGATGCAACATTGTCAGCGCTTTCACAGTATATTCAAGCTGACAAATAAGTGGTAACAAAGTTGGCACTATTACATGATTTCACCTTAGGAGGTTATGCAACATCAGACATGTGAGAGATGACAGCTGAGGTGAATGACACAAGCAGCAGCAAATGCTGAACATGTGAACACAATGCGAACTGTGTTTATACCAGCACTGACAAATGCTAATAGGGCCATTGCAGGGCTTTTGCTGTGGAGAAGCATTTCTGGTGCCTGGAGAAGCATTTCTTAGTCAGCCATCAAACACCTCTATCTTATGGCCACAGTAGTTTAAGAATAAAGCGGAGCAACAGATTTGGCTGGATTTGACTTCTCAAGCACAGACAGTAAATATGATTCAAGTGAGGAAATTTTAAATTATAAGATCTAGCAATGGTAGTGAAGACCAACCAGATGCCACACAAATGTCTTGAATAGGCATTATATGTGCCCAAGCCCATGAGGAGGCTCTAGCTCTGGAGGAGTGAGCTCTGCCCAGACGAAAAATGTATTGCTCTGTGGTTGCTCTTCCTAAGCTCAGGAGACTTAGATGAGATTCTCCTATATCTCTCATTTTAGTATCAACAGCATTTCAGATGTTTCTTCTGAAGTTTCTTAAAAGAGACAAATATGAGAGATCCAGAGTCTTTAGCTAAGGAGAAATATGTGAGCCCAGAGTGTAATATTGTTGAGATCTTATTTGAAACATTGGAAGAGATAAATACAAGAGATCCAGTGTCTCTAGCTAAGGAGAAAGATCTAAGCACAGTGTGTGATGTCGTTGAGCTCTTGTTTTAAACTTTGTCTCAGTAGACAAGTTTGAGAAGCAGGAGACTCAAGGAAAAATCTCCATTTGATCTTAAAGTAACCTCATGTCTAGGAGAAATATTTGAGATGTTAAAGAGATCTTTTCTTTCCTCGGGGTAACCCCTATAGGGCATTCTATGACAATGCTATTGTATCCATAATCCAGTGTCTTTGCTTGGATACAGGCAGTCCTTTTGAGCAGCAATTAAAGGACAAAAAGCTGCTCATTCAATCTCAGCTGGTCAGGGTGCTCAGTGTTAAAGTATAGTTTGTGGATGGAGCAGAGCATCTGATTAATAAATGAGTTCTCCATGTTCAATCCTTCAGGGGAAAAAGCCAACAAAGTTATAACCTTGGCTCTAAACAGTGTTGAGAGCACCTTTGGCATGTAACCCTTCTTGGGTTTAAGGATAACCTTAAAATTATTTGGCATGAAGTCCATGTAAGCGCCAAAAGTAGACAGCACCTATAAGCCTTCTTCAGCGAGAGTGCTCATGATTTAGCTGTCATGCACTGGCTTGAAAAAAGACTCTGCCTGAGCTTCAAGTCCCAAGAGAACAATGTGAAAGGGCGAGGGAGTTTAACCACTCTGGAATGAAAAATCATAATAACGGCCACACGGGCGCAGGACTGCTGTCTAATCGTTCCTTTAAAAATGACTGACTGATATGGGACAATTCATTGGGTCTTCTCCCTGCTTTCCACACCAGTCCACAAAGACTTTCCACTTATGGTCACAGAGGGAGCTTGTAGCTCAGTGATTTTATGTAACTCTGCTGTGGCACAATCTCTGGCGGTGACGGTCTCCATTGACCGGCCAGACATGCAGGTTCACCAGTTCTGGATTAAGGTGCCACATTGTGTCCCATGCTTGGAAGTCCTTTTTTAGCAGTATGGTCAAGAAATGGTACAAAACTTTTTTTGCTTATTGAAAGTCCAAAGCACCTCAAGTGATTAGTCCGGCCAATCTGGCCAAGTTTGGATAGTCCAAATAATTCAGTACACACAACCTTAGTGGGGAGAGCCACGCCCACACATTTAGTGAATGCGTGAAGCCAATAACAAGCTGAAGGGCAGGACAATGTAAACTGTGCCACTGAAAGTAATTCTTAGAAAACACTGATGAGGGGTCATCTATATATGAAAGTAGCTTGCCACTTTAGAAAGGGTTGCGCTTTGACCACAAAGTCTTGGGCCTTTCAGATGCTCAGGTTCTCTGCGAGAGGCAAAGGTGGATCTAGAGGTTTACCAGGTGGCGTGATGAGCTGAAAAGTTTTGAAAAGACAGCAGCTGACTTGAAGAAGAAAGGTTCTGAGGAAATGTTATTTGGTGCCATGTTTTATAGCAGTTGAGAATGCATCTATTTCACACATTTGAACATCATTGGCCAGTGTACTTGACGCATCAGTATTTTTTCTGAAAAAAGGAGTTTTTTCATAGCTACTGAATCTTGTAACAACAACGCAGGAAAACTGTCGTCATGAAAATGTAATATTTTTTTTTTTTTTTTGTAATCATGACACTGGTGCTTGCTAAGGTGAGAGAATTAACAATTTTGCATAAAACTTTTATTTATTTATTTTTATTTTATATATTTATTTTTTTTGCTTTAAACATGTTTTTTACAGCTGAGGTTAGGGAAATAAAAGGGAAAAAATAACTTTAAATAGAAAATCTTAATAATTATAATTTTTTATTTTTTTTTTTATTTAATCATGTATCAATTTTGATTTATCAAATCAAATTTAATCAGAAAACACATTTACTTTTTAAAGAGTGTCTATGGAGAAACATGCTTTGTGGAGTCGTGTGGTGCAGCTCCAGCATCTACCAGCAGGGAGTAACATGAAGCTGCTAACCAGTGTGACCCCCAGTTTCTAATATTAATACATTATAATCTTGCTTTCTTACTATCCATCACTCTCTCTCTCTCTCTCTCTATATATATATATATTTCTATTTTAGAAAATCATAAAAATGTAATCATGATTTTTTTTCTTGTTAAGCAAATAGATACAACAAATAATATTTGCTGTAGACTCTCGTCTACTTTTATAGATTTGTTTTTTCCGTATAGATCTGTGATGATTTCCGCTACCTATCCTGAACCCCGGGAGCATGTTTATAGTTTTAGTTTCTGTTTTCTTGAGAAAGAGTGTTTCGTAATATTATGTTGGGTCTATATATTAATTATATCAGGGCACCATGATCATCGGGTATGTTTATGATTGTCGTAATGGAATTCTGTTTTCACAGAACGAGCCGCACTTTTCACATATTTCATCTCATATCTGCCGCGATCTGTGCAAAAGTGAAGTTTTGATTTTCACTAACCACGCATAAATGTTGTTTTCTCAAAAGCACAAACATGTACGTTCATGTTGCTTACATATTATTGTAGCCCAGTTTGTGCTGATTACAGTGTAACCAGACTTTAGCCATTAATATGTTTTTAAGATACTGAAAAAAGCACAAATGTCGGGGCATGTCAAAACTTCTCCAGGGCCCCAAAACACCCTCAGACCCCAGAGGGTTAAGGGAGTACTTTGTTAATTTGTTGCAAAAAAAAAAAAACACATTGAATTGGTAAGATTTCAGAACCAAACCGAACCGAAAACCGTGGCTTAAAACCGATGTACGTATTGAACCGTGGACTAACTGTATTGTTGCATCCTTAGTATTTAATGAAGAGAAACTTGATGCAGCCAGACAAAGATCGGGAGAGACTATGGCAGAAATCCCGGATAAACATCGGTGTGGCTTTTCCCAGATGGAGGGGCTGATGCGAGAGAACTGTTTTCAAAGCCATGCCGAAGTTGCCTGTTTTCTGCTGGACCGGTAAGTTAGTCCAACTTTAGCAATAATAGTGTAGCTGTAAGTCTGACCAGTTAGTGGTGAGTGAACTCCAGTCTGGCAGCAGAGCAGGGCATCCAGAACAATAACGAAACAGAATGTTTTCCTATTCGTTTGATTATGCACAGGCAAGTACATAGAAGCTACTGATCTATCACGCCACATTAACGAGCGCCAAAATGGTATTTATTGCTTGAATTTTCTAATGAAATGAACAGAATTTGAAATCTGAGACTTTGTTTCATATCAAGAATAACAAAGCACAGAGCTCAGTCTATTGTGATTTTTTTTTCTTTTTTTTTTTTCCAGCTCTAGCGTGTTTGTTGTTTTTAAACATTGCGCTGTCGTCCTGTTAATGTCTGCCGCTACCCAGCCGGCACATGACCGACCTTCAACATTGAAATTTGGTTGAAATAAGGTCAATTGTTGTTTCAACGTTGAAACAATGTTGGTATGACGTTGAATGCTAAACGGTTGAAGCCCAGTCAACACAACACCGAAATTCAACATTGAAATATGGTTGAAGTAACATCAGTTGATGTTTTCGCGAAACAATACCTTAAAATGTAAAATGTTTGAAAGAGGTTTAAAAATCATTTATAAATCAACGCTGAAACGAGCTTGTATACCTTCAAAAACAAGTGTTTAACTTAAATAATAATAATAGTAATACAATAATAATGACGTTTAATGGTAAATGATCTGCTATGATGCTATAAGATCTGGATGTTGAATCATGTTTTCAACATACAAAGAATTTTCTGCCTTTTAAATTATTATTATGATCAAACTCACTGTCAGATTAAACGCCTTGAAACAGCTAGCTGTTGTTCACTACTCTTACCTTATACTAACTAGCATACAAAAAAAATAAAAAAAATCTAACTAAACTCAGCGAATAAAACTGAGACAACTGACGCAATAACATATCGGTTTTCTGAATAATTAGGTAAATATAATCCCTTGAATTACCTTTGCACAGAAACCTCATTGCTTGATTGGCTTCTGGCAGGTGTAACAGACGACGACATTTTTTTCTCCTGTGTCGGCTTCCGTAGCTTCCTTACGCGCTTCGAAAGGGCGGGGTGAGTGGGGCACTGACCCGTTGGTTGCAATTGGAATCTTCACCGCTAGATGCCGCTAAAAACTACACACTGCACCTTTAATGCATTTGATCTATTTTCCTCAGTGCGTAACTGACATATCACAGTTGTATTCTTAATCTGTAAATGTTACATACATTTTGCTGTCAGGAGCGACAGCTTACTCGAGTGAACGAGTGCTGCTGTGCGCTTAACAGACGGAGCGCAATAGAATACACACAACTTTTGGGATACAACAGCTTGTCAGTGGAGCAGTACCCTTAAAAGGAAATCTCTGTACCTTTTTTTTTTTTTTTTTTTTTTTTTTTACAGTAACTGTAAATCAAATGTTAGTCAGCCCTAATTACTATCTTAATCGAGTTAATCTGTATTCCTCTTACCAGTTAAAATGTAGTCTGTATTCTATTATTTATTTTCATTTTTAATTTTGTGATTGTAACTTTAATGCTTTCAAGAGCGATTTTGGATTGTAATGTTTTAATGTTCTACTAAATAACCATAAAAGGTAGCGGTCCTAAAACAAGAGAAAATGGCTGCATGGCTAGAAACTGCTGAAACTGAATATGCAAGTGGAAAGTATGTTAAAAATGTTTTCATTTTAAATGTGCTGCCTGTCGTGGTAAATAAGATGTAAAATCTCCAGGCTTTCATTTATAATATTAATAATAAATGTTGAACTGAATATTTGAAAGTTTAAATAAAAAAAAAAATGATAAAATAATAAAAAATAGAATGCTATTGAATATACTATAAATACAGGTCTGTTGTCTTTTTCACAGTGAAGTAATCTCTCTCTCTCTCTCTCTCTCTCTCTCTCTTTATAATTTTGTTTTTTTGTTGCAGAATCAACAGTAGAAAAAAGAAAAAATGACACTGAAAAAGAAAACCAAGGGCCAGACCGGATGAGGATATTATTGATCTGTCCTATCACTTGTGCTATAATTGTTGTGTTTATAATAGTCTATTTGAAGGTTTGGAAGAATAAAAAGAGCTCTACAGAAGGAACAGTGCTATAGTGATAGTTAAATGTGGATTAAGCGACCTCTGGACATGCAGTTGAAAGTAGATCAGACCGAGCACCAAAACACACTTGTATCCAATCAGCACTAAGGGGCGTCTACACTCATGGTGGTGAAGGTGTCTGTTGTACAGCGTGTTTGTAAATTTGGATGCAGAGCTTACAAGATAGGGGTCCAGTCCTCCTGGGTAGAGGTGTGTTTGTTTTGATGATTTAAAGCATCAACCGCATTTTTCAGAGATCGCTTATTCCACCTTTAAAGGGGACCTGTTATGTCCTTTTACGATGTCTTGATCTGGTTTTCGGGGTGTACTAGAATAGGTTTTCATGCTTAATCGTTCCAAAAATATGTAAAATAATATTTCACATATTTTCTATTATTGCAGCACATCTCTTTCAAAGCGATCTTTCACAACACATTAAAGAGTCACAAAACATATTTATTGTTTGGATTTCTTTAAAACTGAAAAAATTCTAAAGCTGTTTTATACCAGAAATAACCTGCTCTGTCGGCATTTTGCCAGTTTATGCATTTTAGATACAAAGTTATCTACCATTTAAAGGCCATAGAAGCAGCTTGAAATGTGCTGCATTATTCAGTGTTATTGAATGTGCTACTCAGTGTGTTCTGTGGTTCTTCATCCTTCATCTTCTCCATGGCATAAATGTTATGCAATTGCCACAGGTGTTCTCTCTTCTTTTCTTTTCTTTTAGAAAAAAAAACTGACAGAAATCAATTGGCACTTCTTGTTCTCACTGTGTAACAATGTGATCCTGAAACACTGAAAAGTTGACCACATAGTCCTGGGCCTTTCAAATGCTCAGGTTCTCTGCAAGAGGCAAAGGTGGATCTAGAGGTTTACCAGGTGGCGCGGTAAACTGAATAGCAGCTGACTTGATGGAGAAAGGTTCTGATGAAATATTATTCAGTGCCACCTTATCCACCTGTTTCTAAAGGAGCGCTGTAAAAAAGAACGTGCGTACAACTTCTGGTGAGGTGGCAGTAGTATACCAATGATATTTTGTGTGCTAATTAGTGAGAGGCTAAGTGTTTTTCGGATCATTGTTTACTTTGTAAAGCTGCAAACCTTTATGAGAGATCTGTCGTTACGGTGCTCAGGGACAACATGTGCTGTTCGAAGCTAAGCTAACACATCGCAAGTTTGGATCGCTAAATCTTGAATGACTGTTGACTAGTGATGTGACATTTGAACCGAGGCATCAGAGATTGTGTTGAGGGGTGTGACAGATGAAGCCTCGATTCGAAGCTTGTGTTGTTAATGTAGAAATCACGAAACCAGTGACAAACGAAGCCTCACTTTCTCCCCAGTCCCATGCGTGATTCACTTTGTGTGTCGGTTCGAACCCCCAGATCTATGGATATTTATGTTTAAATAACCAGCCATACAAGTAATATGAAAAATACAAATTATTTCAGGAAAATTAAATATTTGCATATGCACATGTGTATATTATTTTTCAATTACATCATATAGATAGCATTTAACGCCACAGTTTAATGGGTAAATTAATTTATTAGTGACAGAAATTCAACAACAAACAAACATAAACACACACTGTTAGACTTTTATTTGTGCACATAACATGAGTTGATCTGCGGAGTTTGTGGTGAATGTTTCATGCAACGGTGTTTCACAGGCTTTTGGCTGCTTTATTTTTTACTAACAACCAAATTGCGCTGTTTACGACACACTCGAAGCTTTAAATCTTTTCCCGAAACAGTTAGAGGAAAGTGTCAGTGGTTCACAAAGCTTCATTTGCCCATCACTACTGTCAACTGTTGAATGAATGAGTGTCATGTCCCGCTTGTTTACTTCGAACTGAAAGACGCGCCCACTTTTGAAGCAAGGCCTCATGGGGTGTAGGAAACTTGTGGAAATATAGCAGTTGAGAATGCATCTATTTCGCACATTTGAACATCACTGGCCAGTGTACTTGACGCATCAGTATTTCTTTAAAAAAGGAGTTTCTTCATAGCTACTGAATCTTGTAACAACAACGCAGGAAAATTGTCCTCTAACTTTTTTTTTTTGTAATTATGACACTGGTGTTTGCTAAGGTGAGAGAATGAACAATTTTGCATGAAACTGTTTTATTTTTTTTTTCTTTAAACATCATGTTTTCACAGCTGAGGTTAGGGAAATAAAAGGAAAAAAATATTAACTTTAGATAGAAAATCCTAATAATCATATAAAAAAATGTTTTTTTTTTTTTTTTTTTCAAAAAAAGGAATTTAAGTATTTATCAAATTTGATTTATCAAATCAAATTTAATCAGAAAACATGTTTACTTTTGAAAGTGTGTCTATGGAGAAATTTTGTGCAGTCGGGTGTTGCAGTTCCAGCATCTACCAGCAGGGAATAAAATGAAGCTGCTAACCAGTGAGAACCCCTGGTTTCTAATATTAATACATTAGAAATCTTGCTTTCTTACTATCCATCACTCTCTTTCTCTGTATATATATTTCTATATATTTTCTACGAAAATCGTAAACATTTCATCGTGATTTTTTTTTTTCTTGTTAAAGCAAATGGATACAACTAATAATATTTGCTGTAGTCTCCCGTGTACATTTAAAGGTTTGTTTTTTTCCTATAGATCTGTGACGATTTCCGCTACCGGTTCGGGACCCCGGAAGCGTGTTTATAGTTTTAGTTTCTGTTTTCTCGATAAAGAGTATTTCGTACTATTATGTATTGTATATATATTAATTGTATCGGGGCACCATGATCATCGGGTATGTTTATGATTTCCGTAATGAAATTCTGTTTTCACAAAACGAGCCGCACTTTCCACATATTTCATTCAATATCTGCCGCGATCGGTGAAAAAAGTGATCAAGTTTGCATGATCATTTTTGCATTTGGCCTGGTTTCTTTTGTCTCTTATTTAAACTAGCACTAAACAACAAATATCCACGTTATTAATGCATTAATCACAATTTGATTAATTAAGTTTTACAGGTTAATACTTAGAGAAATAGATGAAACTATTATGTTGATTTAGCCATTAGCATGAGGTATTGTCTTTGTCCTAATGCATGCAGGCCCGTAGCGATATTATTAATGTAGACATGTATGAAATGTATTAAAGAAGAAATGTAATATAATTACAGTATTTTGTGATTAATCTATAGCGTTTGTGCCATTATAGCGTTTTACCATATAAAAATGAGGTTGTTACAATTTGTACAGATGTTTTTGTTTTTTATGAACATTACCTGAGCTGTAAATCATGATATTGGTTTAATATGTTACTAGACATTGGTCTATCCCACAAATTCCATATTAATTCTATTTCTGCAGGTCTTAAAAAAGGAAGGTAACAAAAAGACTTTAAACTGAAAATTCTGCAGACACCATGTAGGCCTAAATAGTTAAATAAAATTCCTTCCTTGATATCTGTGTTTTGAAAAGGAGGACAGACTGCATAGGGCCCAGAGGTTGAAAGGGGCCCAGAATGGGGGCCCAGAAAACTTAGTGGAGGGGTGTAGTATGGATCAAGGAAGTACACAGTACATTCTACATTGTACATGGAGTTTGCACACTGAACATGGTTGGAATTCTTATTTTTGAACTCTCAAAGTGCACCAAATTAATGAAACTAACTTTAAAATGTATAAAATTTACTCCGGGGGGCATGCCCCCCCCCAGAGGGATACACATCCAACCACCACTGTCTCACTAACTCTTACATGACCATGATGTGAGCCCTCACCCACCACCATTACCCCCTGATGGTTTGGCTTAGGCCCGTTGTTTTCAAATCCTACATACATAAACTAAATTGGATGTGTGTCAGTATAAAGGATCTGTGCATTTATTGCATTAATAATGTCACTCGTGGCTCTTAATTAATTGCTTTAAGTATTTCTGTATATTTACTGAAGAATGTGATACATGATCTTAGTAAGCAGTTTGACATTTTTGGTGCATCAAAAATCACACTTATTAAGATACCAACAGGCATGCTAATCCAGCACAAATTGGTGCATGAAAAGTCCCCAAAATGAAGTAGGCTATTTGAACCTCATAATTAAATACAAAATGGGTGGGAACTGAAAAAGGTCAACTTTTTGAAAAAATAAAAAAAAGTGTAAAATTGTTAAAATTGAGTGATTTACAACTGGCAAATAAAATTCAGTTTACTGGAAACCCATTTAATGTTTATTTTTAACTAAAAGGAAGATTGTTTGTTTTTGCTGTTTCTGCAGTTGGTGCTTCATCTGTGTTTTTGCAGTGCTGATAAATAAAGGTGAGCATCTGAACTAAATTTGAATGATATATTATTCCACATGTATAAATTCCAGATTATGTGTTTACAGTTCATTTCATTTCAGTGTGTCTGCAGGTCACAGTAGAGGCTGTTATTGAGGCTGTTATTGGTGGTTCTGTTGTCCTGCCGTGTTCTTCAGCAGAATATGATCTTAAACTTCAAGATACTGATGTGCACTGGAGACACAATAACAGTGAGATTGTGTACAATATAGTTAAGGGTCAAGATTCAGTCACATTACAGAACCAACGGTACAAGAACAGAGTTAAAACTTTCCCTGATGAGTATAACGGAGGAAACTTCTCCATCAAACTCATCAATCTCACTCACACGGATGCAGGAGAGTTCATCTGCTTCATCACACACTCATCTGATTCAAATCAGGAGACTGTACAGCTGATCATCAAGGGTGTGTAAAAATAGTTTATTTTTACTTTGTTTTATTTCAGTTTATTTTGTTTTCATGCTCATGCTTGCACTGTGAAGTGTAAAGTGTATTTAAATTATTTGCTTTTGGATTTACCAGATGCCTGTTTCATAAAAGACGCTAAGAGAAGTGGGAATTACCTGACTTAAAATAACCTGACAAATCAATCGGGGCTAAAGCGGTTCCATAAATGACAATTTAAGTTCTCACTAAGCAAATTTCACTAATTTGATCCAGGTTCAATGAGTCAAGATTTGATGTGAATGCTTCTTCAGCAGCCCTTAAAGGAGAAGTCCAAAACACTTCCAAAACAAAGATCCACATTAGTGATGCGCGGATGGCGGTTATATCCGCTGCGGATAATCCGCGAATCGGGTGGGTCGGGTAATAAAAAATGCATTGTGATTATTTGCGGGTGGATGAGATAAATCAATAATGACGCAAATATTAACTACATTTTCTAAAATATGAACCTGTTTTAAATACTTTTTTTCATCAGGCAAACGATTTCATTTTTGTGTGTCTGTTTGTGACAGAAAAGGTGATATTCCAGATAAAGTTTGAAGGGAGCTACGCCTGTGTTAATGCTGTTGAGTAGAGTAATATGCAGTAGTGTAGTGCAGTACCTACATATACCCGTTTCTTTATCAGTCGGCTTTGGGTATACCCACTCCTAAATCTCCTCTGATGCGCATCATTCAGTAGTGTCCTGCATTAGCCAAAATAATGATAGGCCACCATTTCTAATACTATCCTATGTGAATAAATGCAAATATTCGCCCAAAACACCCAGTAAAGACGGGAGGGACCGTGGCACCGGCTTCCTTTGAAATATGTCTGATGCGCCCGCGCCCGCTCCGTCAGCGCCCGCACCAGATTTGCTGCCTGTCAAGGAGGGCACGCCAAGTAGTAAAATTAATAATTATTATTGATTACTTATTTGAATCAGTACATTATAACGAAAACAATACAATAAAATGAAAAGACGTTCAAACACCCAACCGATTTCATCAGATATTGCGGAGAGTCACGTCCAGATGTCAGTTAACGTTATTCTTTTTAGCGTGGATTTGGCTTAAAAGCAGGAGTGATTAAGCTTATATAAGTGTGCAGCGATGTGCAAATCAGTTGAATCTTTCTGCTGTTAAAAATGAACCATCCATTCATCATATCTTCATCCAATTTAAAGGTGTGATTAATTAGGCAAGTTAGGTTAGTTAGGCAAGTTATTGGACAGCAGTGGTTTGTCCCATAGTCCATGAAATACTTACATTTCTTAAGGGGGCTAAAAAAAGGCTTTCTCCAGATTAAAAATATAAGAAATACTGTGTTAAAATTCCATTTGCTCTGTTAAATGTCATTTGGGAATTATTTGAAAAAATAATTTAAATTGCATAGGGGGGCTAATAAATTTGTCTTCAGCTGTACATTTTGCTAAAAAAAATATTTGTTGTTGAAGATTAAATGTGACACACATAGAATTTTAACCTACATTGAAGTCTATTTTTATGATAGCAGTGATCAAATCAAATGTAAGATAGCTAATACAGCCCTAATTATCATCCAGAAAGTCACAACGCTTCACTTTTTCTGCATTTTGTTATATTACAGCCTTATTCCAAAATGGATTAAATTAATTATTTTCCTCAAAATTCTACAAACAATACCCCATAATGACAATGTGAAACAAGTTTAAAATCTTTGCACATTCATTAAAAATAAAAAGCGAAAAAATCCCATGTACATAAGAATTCACAGCTTTTGCGACTCCAACTTGATTGGAGTCCACCTGAGGTAAATTAATTTGATTGGACATGATTTGGAAAGGCACACTCCTGTCTATGGTTCTACAGTTAACGGTGCATGTCAAAGCACAAACCAAGTCATGAAGTCCACGGAATTGTCTGTGGACCTCCGAGACAGGATTGTATCGAGGCACAGATCTGGGGAAGGTTACAGAAAAAATTCTGCAGCATTGAAGGTTCACAGAAGCATGTAGAGAGACTACAGTACCCTTAAAGGAAGAAGTTTGAAACAACCAGGACTCCTCCTAGAGCTGGCCTCCTGGGCAATTGATGGAGCAGGGACTTGTCAAGACTGGTGACCAAAAACCTGATGGTCACTCTAGTTGAACTTTCCTCAGTAAAGACACATGAAAATTTGCAAAAAAGCACCCAAACGACCCTCAGACTGTAAAAAAAACAAGATTCTGTGGTCTGAGGAACCTCAATTCCAAGTGTCATGTTTTAAGGAAACCAGCTCTACTCGTCACCTGCAGAGTACCATCCCAAAAGTAAAGTGTGGCAGCCTCATGCTGTGGAGCTGTTTTTCAGTGGCAGGGACTGAAAGACTCGTCAGAGCAGAAGAAAAGCTCAGTGCACCAAAATATTGAGATAGCCTTAATGAAAACCCAGTCCAGAGTTTTCAGAACCTCATACTGGGCAGAAGGTTCACCTTTTAACAGGACAATAACACACAGCAAGAGTAGCTTATAGAGAACTCTGTGAATGTCCTTGAATGGCCCAGTCAGAGCCTAGGACTGAACCCAATCAAATATTTCTGGAGAAACCTGAAAATGTCCATCTGCCCCATCCAACCTGACAGAGTTTGAGATTTGAAGAGGCGAGGAGAAGAATGGCAGATAATTGCCAAATGATGATCAAAGCTTGTCGCATAATAAACAAAAAGACTTGAGTCTGTAATTGGTGCCAAAGGTGCTTCAACAAAGTATTGATCAAATTTTGATGCAGTTTTAACTGTAATGCTTTAAAGAGCAATTTTAGATTGTAATGTTTGGTAACACTTTAGAATAGGGTACACTTATTCACTATTAAATATGACTTTTTCCTCAATAAATTCCTAATTTGCTGATATTTAATAATCAGTAAGGTAGTTGTTAAGTTTAGGTATTGAGTAGGATTAGGGATGCAGAATAAGGCATTGTTATGTTCTTAAATAGTACTAATAAATGGCTAATATTCTAGTAATATACATGCTAATAAGTAACTAGTTAAGAAACCGTAAAATAAAGTGTTGCCTAATGTTTTATTGTTCTTTTAACAACAATAAAAAGGTAGCTGTCATAAATCCAGAGGAACAAGGCTGCATGGCTAGAAACTGCTGATCAACTAAAAGTAGCAACTATGTTCAAATGTTTTCAATGTCATTCAGTCTTGGGCACAATAGATTATAAAGCCTATATTTTTATTTATTTGCTTTATGTATACTTTTATTTTTGGACTGGTAATAAAATCAAATAATGGTATGTGAGAGAGTCAGTGGTAAATAATATCAGTGTGTTCCTGTTGGTCAGTGATAGAGGAACTCAGCTTAGCCTGACAGTTAGCTAGCTCAAGACCAAGTTAGTTAGTTGCAAGAGTGACTGAGCTTGTGAATTAATGTATAATGAATTAATAGTGTTTGTTTTATGTTCAGATGTTTTCATGTTTCACTAAATGGGCTGCCGGTCTTGACAAGGATCCTCTTGTTAATGAGATTTAAAATCACAAGACTTATTTCTTGGTTTAAAAAAAAAAACAACAACAACAAAAGGTTATAATAAAGGTTGAACTGAATATTTGAAAGTTTAAATAAAAAAAATATACAGAATGCTATTGCTTACACTATAAATAATAGACAGGTCTGTTGTCTTATATATTACAGTGAAGTAATGTTTGTCTCTCTCTCTCTGTGAATTTGTTTTTTGTTGTAGAATCAACAGTGGAAAAAGGAAAAAATGATGCTGAAAAAGAAAACCAAGGGCCAAACCGGATGAGGATATTATTGATCTGTCCTGTCACTCTATTCATTGTTGTGTCTGTAATAATGTATTTGATGTTTTGGTGCGAAAAAAAGAGCTCTCCCTCTTATACAGAAGGAACAGTGATATAGTGAAAGTTAAAAGTGGACTAAGGGATCTCTGAGAAACACAGTTGAAAGTAGATCAGACCGAGCACCAAAACACACTTGTAGTCAATCAGCACTAGGGGGCGTCTACACTCATGGTGGGGGACATGTTTGTTGCATAGCGTGTTTGTGAATTTGGAGACAGAGCTATCAAGAACGGGGTGCAATCCTCTTGGGTAGGGACGTGTTTTGGTGATTTAAAAAAATCAGCTGCATTTTACAGAGATTGCTTATTCCACCTTTAAAGGGTTTTAAAGGGGTCCAATTATGTCATTTTTCAATGTCTTGTTTTTTGTTTTTTTGTTTTTTTTTGGGGGGTGGGGTGGGGGGGGGGGTGGCACTAGGTTTTCATGCTTAATTGTTCCAAAAATATGAAAAAAAAATATTTCACATATTTTATATTATTGCAGTACTTCTCTTCCCAATCTCTTTCTATTGCTGTTTACTTCCTGTTTCAGTGAAACCCCTCCTTTCGAAATATGAAATGTGCTCTGATTGGTCAACTGGCCCAATGCGATGTCATCGACAAATTGCTTAGCTCGTGTTCCAGAATGCCACGCCCCTTACCAGAACTATAAGTTTCATCTGCTCAGTTGTAAATTTTAATGGTGGTGTCGATTTTGCTCTACCAATTCAGACACTGAGATTGTTTGCTAACAAGGCAAATGACCCTTTGCAAACAGCTTGATTGACAGGGGATCTGACCAATTAAAATGCTGAATACGCTAAACAAATCAGACAGAAGAGTTGATTAACTACTACTATTACTACTACTACTTAACTTGGAAAAAATGTGGGTATTGACATATTTCTGCGATGTTCATTCATGTTTTTATTTTTTTTTCGTGTTTTAAGTAAAAAAGAAAAGACGATTAGTTCACGTGCCGGTTCACAGCGATCTTTCACGTCACATTAAATAGCCACAAAACGGTATTTATTGCTTGAATTTCTTTAAAAATGACAACGATTTAAAGCTAAGACCTTGTTTCATACCACAAGTAACCTGCTCTGTCTTGTCTGTCGGCATGTTGTCAGTTAATTTATTTTGGATATGGCATAAATGTTATGCACCTACCACGGGCTTTGTTCCTTTTTTATTTATTTAATTGTTTTTTTGTTTTGTTTTTTGCCTATTCCATTGGCGGAAATTGTCTAAGTGAGTGACGTTGTGACTGCACAATATTTGGAAGAAGCGTGCTATAGTCTGAACAAACTGTTTGTTGTAGTTTTTATGTTTTCTGTTCAAGGGAATATTTGCGTTGGAGTGGAGTTTGAGCTTCGTCACCTTGCAGAACTTTTTTATTTATTTCAAACAGCAACGTTACACACTAATTTAGAAAAAAAATGGAAAGTAGGACCCCTTTAACACTTTAACTTTCCATGACTGTCTTACTATATTGCAAGTTAAATGTTACCTTTGCGCAGCATTCATTTTCTTTTGTGGCAAAATACTGGTAAGACCTGTTGCACACTGCAAGCATAAGCAGCATCTGAGCAGAGCGGAGCAATTATTTTCCTGCCACATCGTGGATGATAGCATATTCTGCTGCAGTTTTGGTCATGCCAAACTCATGCTTGCAGTCTTAACACTTTTGTATATAATACATTTTTATGTAATAACCTGACAGAAATCAATGTGCACTGCTTGTTCTCACTGTATAACAATGTGATCTTGAACCACTGTATTTCTTTTTTTCAGTGTCAATACTGTGAATTTGTTGCATTTCAAAGAACATGAGGAGATATATATGTGTGTGTGTGTGTGTGTGTGTGTATATATTTTTTTTTTACACTGTGCCCTCCATAAGTATTGGAACAGTAAAGACTCTCTGTGGAGTCAAGAAATCTGTAAATATGATTAAAAGATGAATATGAGAGAAAATTACAGAATGTCACGTTGTATTATTAGGTGATTCAACACACACGTTTTACCAGCTAAGAAGATTAGCACTTTTATAGTTTAATCCCCGTATCTGGTGTGAGCATAAGTATTTCTGAGTGATCAGCTGTGTCCTTTTGAATTAATTCTTCAGATATTAAAAGCAGGGAATCAGTGTTGTATCAGTTATATCCATTACTTCTGCATTCTGAGTCTTGCATTCAATGACGACACACACAAACCAGGAAGAAGATGGGGGAGCTGACTTTGAGAGAAAAGCAAGCAATTTGGATGCTATTTTCTCCGACTCTGAGGACTCAATAGTAGGATGGGGAATGGGTTTTATTTTGAATTCAAAAATAAAATAAAAAAGGTAACATAAACTACCCTCTGTGGTAAAATACAGTGCAGAGGGCTGTTACACAAAACAGGTTTCAGGTGGCACCCAAAAATTAGGCAAAGCAACTGAGAAAATCTGTAAAGTGATCAAATATCAGACAACTTGATTATATGAAGTGATAATGGTAATGAGGCATTAGCTGCTGTGGTCAGAGTAAATTTGACTATGCCCTTGCTTGATGTGGGAAGTATTTTTTTTTTTGCTTTTTTTTTCTTCTTCTTCTACTTCTTCCTGTCTTTGCTTTAGAGCTGCAGTAGATTAACTTCAATGTTGTCTTGGGGGTAAGCAGATTTCATACTGGAGTGTTTTAATAACAGCAAAAACATGAAGATTGTTCAGCTTCAGCTCTGTGAGTTTATTGTTGACTATATTTACATGTTTTAAAATGTATTTAAACTATAAATAGTTTTATTGTATGATCATATGGGTAATCATATGTTTTTTTGTTTGTTTGTTTGTTTTCTTATAGATGTACTAATTTGCTGTCAGTATGCAGTGTCAGATCTACTGACTACTTTAGGATCAAATGTGAGCATAAACTGTGATCTTGATGAAGATGTTTTTTGGATTTTACTGAAAACACCAGATCCTCCAACAGTGATTCTACGATCATTCCCAACACCAACATCTCCTTTTTACTATACTAAAACATTCAGAAAGAAATATTCAGTGCAGTTTAAACATTGTCTGGTTATAAATAATATCACTGCTGATGAATTAGGAGTTTATTACTGTATGAACACACGCACACCTCCAAAACTCAGCAACAGCACCAGACTATACATCAATGGTGAGTTTATTTGTTCATTTAGTGATCAAGTCATATTGACGACTGCTTACATACACATCCCGACTTAAAATTTGTAATACTTATGAAAAACATAAGTATATTTATAAATTATATCATGTATTCAGTGCTACAAATCTATAGCCATTGTACTAACAGTAACAATTGTTACAGTAACAGACTGTGAACTTTTTCTTTACAGAATCAATTCAACTAACTGAGTGTCACAATCATACAGTGGTGGAGTGTATTGATCAGAATCAAACACAATGGCAGATTATTATTATCATCATATCTGCTCTGATGAACGGACTTCTGATCATTGTGGTGATCGGTGAGTTATTTTCAGCCATCTCTAAAAATCTTTATATAATGCTTTTCTCTATAGGCAGATTATTATTGTGCCATCTCTGTGATATGAATGTATAAATGTATGTATGTATGTATATAAAACACTGTTCCAATTTTAGGACTGGTAAAAGTTTTTGTTACTGAAAACAGAAACTCTCCAGAACAATCCCAACAATTTAACACTGATCAACAGCAGGCGCAAGTTACAGAACAGCACCAGGTCCAAGTACAAGTAAGAACGTGTGAAATCATTATTATAACTACAATTCATTTGTCTTGATACATTATTGAGAATTCTTGTTGACCCGTTAAATGAGCCGTTCACACAGAGCGCACAGAAGTGCTACTCTTTTTTTTTTTCTTCTACTTCAATATAAAGGTGCTAGACGGACGCCTTTGGTATTTTGCAGTGTTTCTCGTGTGGCGCGGTATTCTAAACGCGCGGTAGGCCTACTCAAGTTAAAAGATGCACAGATTGTAAAATACGGGGATTTTTTTCGTTTCACTGACCTGCGTCTCGCTTTTTTAACTGCTAAAATGTGTTCTGAGTGAACCGGCTCTGAATCCAAACAATATCGTTTAATAACTCTTCATTTTGGTTCATTTTTGTTCAACTGCAGCTGAAAATGCTTATATTGCTCTTTCAGTATGCCACCATGGATTTTTCCAAGATGCGTAGAAATATTCGGTCCAGCCAAGTCAACAGCACCTACGCTGCTCTAAACCTGCCGAAGTTATGAACACATGGGTATGCCTGATTTTTTACTTATTTTATTTACCTTTTACTGTTATACAACTATGAAAATTATTTTACAAAAAACCATTCTGCTTTCGGACAATTATTCAGTTGACAGCTATCTGTTATATATCTCTAATGTGTAGACAATATTAGCTTTTCAATTAAGTTCACACTTTATTTGTTTATTTTTCGTTGTATAAATGTATGAATGTTTTATACATCAGAATACAATATGTACCTGCTTTTGTATTTTAGTGGTCCCGCAAGAGAATCATCATATTTGCGGTCGGTGGCATCAAAACATTTGAAAACCCCTGATTCAGATAAAATGTGTGTTTAGGAACCTGACTGCATTGTCTTTTTGTCATTTAAAAGACTTTTGTTTAAAATTGCTGTCTTAATATGTATCTGTAGCCTATAGGTTGTAACATCTGTGAAAGGTTATAGAGGTGGATAAATTACCGCTTCGGAATTGTAAGGTTCTGCATTCTGAGCACTCAAAGTTTTTGCGTTTTGTAGACTTCTGTAGATAGAAAGCCTTTTTTTTTTTTTAAATAAATAAATAAATAAATAAATAAATAAAAGGCCCAAAATGTACACAACTTACAAAAGTAACTTGGCCACATGTCCTTTACTTTTCTTTTTCTACCATACTTTGATCTTTGAATTATTATTTATTTTTGTGAAGCCTTATGGTTGGGTTTTCCATTTTGTTGTACGAAGAAGAGATTAATAAATGTAATGATTCATTTAATAAAAAGGATTGTTTATTCTGCCAAGACTTTTAAATAATTCCTGTATAAAATATGAAATGTGAATGTGAAATGTTGTGGCTTGTCAACCTATGTCGAACTCAGCCCTCAGGTTTTGTGTGTGGGTTGCATTTTGCATTGTGTTTTAACCAAATGAAAGTCTGAGGAGTCTCTCTGCAAAAAATAAAAAATAAATAATAAAATAAATAAAAATAATAATAATAATAAATAAAATAATAATAGTCTGAATAAAAAATGTCTTGAATCTACATTCATTTTACCATTAGTTTCACAACATATTAATAATATATAATAACAATAAACAGACGAACAATCTTGTCCCATAATCTGAGATATATACCTTTCAGATATCATCTATATTTGCTATGGAGCTGGTTCATTATGAATAAATATATTTCTATTTTTCTATGTTTTAATAATCTGTGAGAAGGTTATTTAGTTGGATATAATATTATACTTTCTTGTGTAAACAGCATTTTACTTTAATAACAAACACAAGTAGTAAATACATTTTCAGCGTCATTAAATAATGTCTATATTGCTTAATTAGAGCTTTATTTTTAATTAGAACTTTAATTATAATGAAACTATAATTAAAATATAATTAAATAATTAAAGAAAAGTCTAAAATGGCTATTTGGAAATGACTTAACACATATAGAGTAAGTTTATATAACAGAATTTGTATGATACATTATTATACAAATAGTTTTGTATACAGCATTTTTGTATACAAAGTTATTTTCAAATGAACTGCTAACTGTAAATGAAGTGCTAAACCAAAACCAGAAACATGTTCCACTGGCTTTGGCACTTGACAACCAGTTCTCACCTTTGTCTAGAGTGGAGGTTTAACTGTGAAACAAGTGCTATGTTTTTTCAATACCTTTATGTTTATGTATCTCAGTTCTCACAGTCGTCTCAACCTCAAATGGAAACAACTGTATCACAGTATGTTTGCTTATTATATCTTATACATGTAATGCCAGTTTAGCACTTGCCAAGCATGTTAACCTATGGTGTTAACGCATGTAAAACACGTTCACAACACTTACAATGAAATTTATATCACTCTGATTGTCCAACAAACTGAAACTGTAAACGTCATTTCACATTAATCTAGTGCCATTCTTAAAGGCTTCAATCAATGAAGTAAATGCTTTAAATGTTACACCACTGTTGAGGAGCTGCAACGAGGCCTCATGGGAAAAGGCAAGTGAACATAATACTGTATGAACTTTCACACTACAATGTGTTAATATGAGGCCTATTGTCAAAAACATACAAGCAGGGTGATACTAACAGTGAAATGTCTTAGTGCTGCTGACCAAACAAATCTGCCATAGGCTGTCATTGACCAACACATTATGACATATTCTATAACCTACAAGCCTCAGAATGGTAGTGAAATTACAGGTTCAATAAGTCATTAACCCTTTCACTGAAAGATTCTATCTGACCGTTATTTTAGAACGTTACCTTTATTGTTTCCATGGCGACGCGTCATGATTGTCACGTAACACACCGCAGCCACTGTAGCGCTGTACCACAGACTTATCGCTTTTATTTCGTTTTTCCTTTTTTATTCAATTCACACACTTGCTTGCTATGTCTTCAACTAACTGATATTCCGATATGTACGTGAGTGTATTTCGCCGTTTTAAAAGCTTTACAAATGATCTGGATCGTGATCTATAACGTGAGATGGGCGCCGCCATGTTCGCTCTGCCGTTCAGAGAGTCCTGTCACCCGATTTTACAGCACGTAAATTCACCAGTTTCTCCCGAAATACATGCAAGTAAGTGGCTGGTGAACGGGGTAAGGAATGGAGTGAATTATATCGTTACTGATACTATGTGTATCTGAAATGAATCAAACACGTCGACAAATTATACTTGAATGGATTGTTATTGCTGCTTCCATAGACATCCATGTGTATTTTACAAACTCTAAATGTATTGTTTTTCCTAGTACTTATGTGTACTTAAATGTCTGAAACCTAATATAAACGTTAAGTGGTTGAAAACACTGCATAATTTTGATTATATGACAAGCGCAGCGCGCGTTTCTCTCCAGCCAACGCGCTAAAACGCAGTTTGAATTTGGCAGTTGCGTGACGTCACCTAACGTTCTAAATCCCATATGTAGGACCGTGCACGTCCTGATTTTGCATATTTTGTTGACCCTGGAACAACATTTTTATCCAAAAATATAATCTTGACCACATCCCTACACCTAAACCTAACCTTACCCATGAGTAATCCCTAAAATCAGAGGAAATGATAGATGAATATCACTGATGTACAAGCACTAAACACTGATTGTAAGCCTAAACTTCACAAAAACTATAAACTGTTTTTTCAAATCTGATTGGTTAATCACCATGTTGTTCCAGGGTCAACAAAGATGTTGATCCAGGAACATGTCGTACTTGGTAAAATCAGGTTCTGCGTAGGACCGTACTCCCAGGGGCACAGAAATAAGAATCCCATATGTGGCACCTTACCGCTCAAAGGTTTAAATTAAATTACTACAGTATTTTGAATATAGTATTAGAATGTAATATTACAATCTTATTGGCAGAACTGTCAGGTAAATAACAATAATTACAAATGTTGAATTCATTTTTTTAAATGACAAACTTTTAATTATTTTAAATAAAATGTCATCATTTCTAATTTTATTTTATCAATTCATAGTTTGACCATTATAATCTAAATAAAATAATACGATTTCTCTAGAAATAAACACTTAAAATCTGTTTGTGTTCAGTTGGTGTTTCTCCTTATTTGAATGTTCCACCTAACTCTTCTGGCTCTGTGATTGGGGGTGTATTCGACTTGAAGCAGCGCTGCACAGACTAAGTGGTGTATGACATCAAAGTACCGTGAGAGCAATTCAACAGCATACGGAGCTGTCCGCTCTCTATAGTTCTAGCGTTACTGTGATGTTACACCCTGCTCAGTCTGTGCACTCAGAAGTGCAGCAGCACTTCGAGCCGAACACACCTACGGTAAACCATAGTGCTTTGTTCAAAATCACCCTCTATATGTCAAGCAACCTGGCAGCTTCAGTAGTAATGAACAGATTTATTTTGAACGGTCATGGAAACTAGCATGTATAAACCTCCACTAAACAAATTATTTTTGTACGTGTCACCACAGTTCTGACTTGAAATGTCTGTTGAGTGGTGCTATAACTCTAATGCTCTGTGACCAGTGTTGGGCATGTTACTTTAAAAAAAAAAATAGTAATTAGTAATAGTTACTAGTTTTTTTCTCACAAATAGTAACTGAGTTAGTAACTGGATTACATCATTATAAAAGTAACTACTTACCAGGGAAAATCAAATATGTCAAAAAACTTAATTGGATGCCCCCAATATTAAAAAATGTTAAATTAACAAAAATTGTACACTAATCTACACTATTTTAACGTTGCTGTGGGACAATGTGAGAGACACTTTCCAGGGGCTAAATATCACATTATTGGAGTCGCTTCAGCAACACTGTGTTCCTGCAGCAACACTGTTAAACCCTCTGGGGCACCGGTGCGGTCTGTCTCATTTTTTTCCTTGAAGACCGCGAAAAGAACTAAAGATACTCCTCATTTTTGATCATACAGATAACAATAATGTATCATTTGAAACTGCAAAGGGTCTACTTTTATTTGTGTATAGTCATAATAACAACAAAACAATGTGCTTTTGTAAAATAAAGAAAACAAACGTTGAACTTTGTGCCCCTGTATGTGTTCCTGTGCTCCTTATTTGTTCATCTTCCCATCCTTAAGTTAGATTGATGATGTGTTTGTAATTATCCTTTGTATCCATGTATTTTGTGCCAGTTCCTGTTCCTGTGTTGGATTATTCCCCTGAGCTTTCATTTATTAAAGACTGTTAAAGATTATTTCTTGACTCCTGCATTCTCTCTGCAACTACACCATGACAGAAGACCCGACCCAAAGACATGACTGCTGAGGACAAGCTGTGAAGCTTGCGGCAGGCTGGTCGGAGGTTGGAACGGTATGTGGAGGATTTTGTTGAGCTTGCCAACCAGTTGCGCTGGCACAACGCAGCTCTTGGTCCATGCTTTCAGCTCGGACTGGATGATGAGATGATCCGCTGCAATCTTCCCGTGTGTGATTTTTCTCCTGATTGAGCTGATTAATCTCGTCCTTTATTTAAACAGGTCCGATTTTAAAGAAGAAGAAATAAAGGAAGATTTGCAGTCATGTCATCCAGCTCCCTCTGAAGCATGCCAGCTTGCCAGCTAACCCCACGCCAGGAACCCTCACACACCCAAGGGTTCTGATCGCCTGCCCGTATCCACCAAAGCTCTACCCTTGTCCTCAGCCCTGAAACGGCACCCGTTTCCAAATCAAGATTGCCGGCTGTTTCCAAGACAAATTTGCTGGCCACTGTCAAGTCAAGCATGCCGGCCACTTCAAAGACGAGTTTGCCGGCCACTTCCAGGCTATGCCCACCGGTAGCTCTCAAGTGAGGCCCCCTGGCTGCATCAAAGCCAAGCTCGCCAGCCGCTCCAAAGCCACGCCCACCGGCCGCTTCTACATCAAGCCCGCCAGCTTCTCCCATGTCAAGCCACCACACCAGAGTCTCCGGCCGAGATGGCTGCCACGCCAGAGTCCTAAGACTCTGGATGGTCAAGGCCACGGAGGCTGTTCTGCCATGGCGTCCTGTGCTATCTGCCCTGCCATGGCACCCTGAACTGTCTGCTCCACCATGGCTCCCTGTGCTACCTACGCCACCATGGCTCTCTGGACAGTTTGCTCTGCCATGGCTCCCTGGACTTCCTGCTCCACAATGGCCCCCCGAGCTCCCAGCTCTGCATTAGCCCATTGGACTGTCTGCCCCGCCATTGCCCCCTGAGCTCTCTGATCTGCCCTGGAGGCATCCCGTGTCATGTACCAGCCACCCTCCCTCCCCGGTAGATATGTTATGGCGCGGGATGTGCCTTTCGGGAGGGGGAGTAATGTCAGTGTTTTGGAACTTTTTTGCCCCCGTATTAGTTCCTGTTTTCCTTATTTGGTTGTCTTCTTGTCCTTGTTAAGTTAAATTGATTATGATTCAGTTCAGCTGTGTTTGTAATGATCCTGTTTACGTAAGTTCCTGTATGTTCCCTTGTCCTTCATTGGGTCTACTCATCAGTTATGTGTGTTTTGTGCCAGGTCCTGTTCCTGTGTTGGATTATTTCCCTGAGCTTTCATTTATTAACTGTTAAAGATTATTCCTCAACTTCTGCGTTCTCCCTGCAACTACACCGTGACAGGTGTGCTTTCTGCCATCTCGATCTCCATCACTTCTCTTCACAGACACGTAAATAAAACAACTTGAATCTCAGCAAATATCTGCACAGACATGAAAAATATGTAGAAAGCTTGAAATCTCTACTTTTACAGTCATGGCCAAAATATCGGCACCCTTGTAATTCTGTCAGAAAATGCAACACTTGTAATTGCAAATATTTTGGTATTCACGTGCTTATTGTTTTTGTTTGCACTGCAACAATACATAAAAACAGAAAAGAAAAGTCAAACTTGATCAAATTTCACACCAAACTCAAAAATGAACTGCAAAATTATCAAAATTGTAAGAAATAATTGCTTTTCAAGCATGTGATGCTCCTGTAGTTTGTATTTAGACACACCTGTGGCAAGTAACAGGTGTGGACAATATAGTAATCACACTTGCAACCACTTAAAATGGAGAAAAGTTGACTCAACCTTTGTGTTGTGTGTCACACTGTTCATGGAGAAAGGAAAGAAGTGTAAAGAGTTGTCTGTGGATTTGAGAGAAAAAAAACATGGACAATCTCAAGGCCAAGTCCATCTCGAGAGATCGTAATGTTCCTGTGTCCACTGTGCGCAATATCATCAAAAGGTTTACAGCCCATGGCACTGTAGCTAACCTCCCTGGACGTGGACAGAAGAGCAAAATGAATGAAAAATTACAACGAAGGATTGTTCGAATGGTGGATAAAGAACCCTGATTAACTTCCAAACAAATTCAAGCTGATCTGCAGACAAAGGGTACAACAGTGTCAGCTCGCACTATCCGTTAGCATCTGAATGAAAAGGGACGCTATGGTAGGAGACCCAGGAGGACACAAAGGCATATAAAACAAGACTGGAGTTTGCTAAATGTATGTGACAAAACCACAATCCTTCTGGGAGAACGTACTGTGGACAGATGAGACAAAAGTAGAGCTTTTTGGTAAAGGACATCATGGTACTGTTTACAGAAAAAGAAATGAGGCCTTCAAAGAAAAGAACACAGTCCCTACAGTCAAACATGGTGGAGGTTCAAAAATGTTTTGGGGTTGCTTTGCGGCTTCTGGCACTGGATGTCTTGACTGTGTGAACGGTATCATGAAATCAGATGATTACCAAAGAATTTTGGGTTGCAACGTAGTGGCCAGTGTCAGAAAACTGCTTCTCCACCAGAGGTCATGGGTCTTCCAGCAGGACAATGACCCGAAACACACTTCAGAAAGCACCCAGAAATGGTTACAAACAAAGTGCTGGAGAGTTCTGAAATGGCAAGCAATGAGTCCAGATCTGAATCCCACAGAACACCTGTGGGGAGATCTCAAAACAGCAGTTGGGAGAAGGCATCCTTTAAATCTGAATGACCTGGAACAGTTTGCAAAAGAAGAGTGGTCCAAAATTCCAGTAGAGAGGTATAAGAAACTTATGCAATTGATTTCAGTTAGTTTTTCCCAAGGGGGTGCTACCAAATATTAAGTTAAGGGTGCCAATAATTGTGTCCAGTGCATTTTCTTTGGGTTCTGTGTAGAATTGTATCAGATTCTACTTTTCTTGTTTTTTTTTTATTTTATTTTATTTTTTTTGTGTGTTGTTCCAATGCAAACAAAAAAATAAACATGTGAGTACCAAAACATTTGAAACTGCAACAATTTTCAGAGAGAAGGGTTGCATTTTCTGACAGAATAGCAAGGATGCCAATATTTTTGGCCATGACTGTAAATGAAGCAAGTTACATCAAAAACATTTTCTTTGATAAAGTTATCCATGTGATACCAACACAAGCTCCGTTTTTTCCAGTCTAAACTCATTATCTGTAATCATGTCTGTAAGCGGCATTTCAAATGTTCAAATGTTTTAAACATGCACGTGAGATGCGCGGACATGTAGGTAAGCGTTCACATCACCTCCGTAAATCATCAAGTTCATATCGCTGTGTTCAATTCTGTTGAAAACCGCAGTGATGTACTTATTGGTACGTATTTCGCGTCTTGTGAAAAAGTCCCCACAGGTACGTTTTCGTCATGAGATTAGGTGGGAAGTACCCATGTTTGACAAGCAGTTTGGAAAATGGATGATTGAGCTGCAGGCGCCATCATCTGGCAAGCCGCAGGAATTCACTCGGCATGGCACTCACAATGTATTATGGGTATTCTCTAGCTGTTGAGTGTACATTTGGACTATTTTTATTTTTTTACAATTTCCCTACTACCTTTCTAGGCCTTGAACATGTCAGTTGCATTGCTGTCCATGCAGGGTCAGAAAACTCTTGGATTTCATCAAAAATATCTTAATTTGTGTTTTAAAGAGGAATGAAGGTTGGTTTGGAACGACAAGAGAGTAAGTAATTAATGACATAATTTTCTTTTTTGGGTGAAATGTCCCTTTAAAATTTTGTGTAAACATTTTTGTGTATCTGTCTGTTTTGGAACCTGACCCCCTGTCCATGTTGTGCTTAAGTGCACAGACAAATTATGTAATGATGCAGTTATTTGTAATGAGGATTTTTAAGGTTGGATTAGCCTTCAGATATTTTTTTTTTTTTTTGAAGAAGAAGAAGACACTGTAAACTAGGCCGGTACTATTTCCCCCGACGAGGGTACAAGGGCGAGAAGGTCAAGGTTGAAGAGTCACAGTTTGCTACTGTCTCATACTAATATGTGATCTAATATGAGCATGCTATACATTTCTTGCAGACATTTCAGTAATCTCTATTTTAAATTTCTGTAAGTGATTTCTGTTTGGAGTTGCTGTTACAGCTTATAACATTAACACTGGAGGATCTGGTAAGCTCATTTCAGTTTCTGTCAATAAATCTCTTCTGCTGCTAAGGCCATGCTGCTCGTTTTTATTATACTGGTGGAATGTGCCACCTCTGTTACTGTGCCGCTGTCTGATAAATTTTTTTTTCTGTATGCTTTAAAGCTTCTCTGCTGCCCCCTGCAGGTCATTTGTACAAGTATAAACAGTGAAAAATATGATTAAGGACTTAATTTACTTTATATTAACACGAGAATTGGCAATTTTCTGGTGAAAACTGATGTTTCAAAAGTAATAGAAAGAAGTATTTAAATTCAGTTTCCTGCACAGATTGCTGGGGCTTTTTTCCACAGAAAATTCCCATGAAAAAGCCAAATGAACAAAACAAGGAGAAATATTATTTATCTGTTCGCTCATAATATAAGTAATTTAGTACCTAAAAACAGTATCCTTATCCTCACAGTCTAGATCAAAACTAGTCATCTTTCCAGAGCTTCACCTCCATTGTCACCTTCATCAGCAACTGCATGAACACTGGAATTGTAGGGCTCATGGGCGTCGCTATTGTAGGGCTCATGGGCTATTTTTAGGGGGGCTATAGCCTCCGTGATCGCCTCAGTCCCCTTTAAATTTCATGAGAAAATTGCGGCCAACTTTGATCGGCTCCTCCCATCTTTCAGCGCGTTCTTTTTCAATCCGCAGACCGCGGTGGCGCAGAGCGAGAAACAGAGGACAAGGTGTGTGTTTATCAATAGATTTTTATAATATCTGCATCTGTGAGGTGCTTTGTCATAAATACAGTTTACAAAATATCATGGAGGAGCAATCGGTTCTATACTGTAGTTTCCGCTGTGTTCACCCCTCATCACACCACAGCTGTTTCCTCCAGCGAATATGAATCACATATGAACGCAAACTTTATAACTTTATAACAGACTTACAATGTAATGCATATTCCAGTGCATGTGGAAAAGAGGTTTGCATACTTAAAGAAAGAGGGGTACTGTAACGATACATGTACCGAACCGTCACGGCTTGTTTTTGGATATTTTCAGTGTGCTTAATACTTTTTAAGTTTAACTTATACCATACCTATACTAATTAAGTCTGACTGAATAATGCTGTTACAAGAGCACTTCATACAGTATTGTGCAGTCACTGTATACAGTATTCCAAAGATTAGATTCAGGGTTTGTCCAGTAGAGGGCGCCTAACAACAGTAAGACATACACTTTTTGTTTTACGATTCAGAAATAGGCTCCTTACTATAGTAGAGCAGTAGAAAGATTTAGAATGACAGTAAATGGCAAAACTCACTGTATTTCTGTATATTTTTGTAGTTTAGAGTTTAGAGCATAAACCTGTAGTTTGTATTTTTGTAGTTTAGAGCATAAACCTCAGTTTTTAAATACATTTATATGTGTATCTTTTTATTTCCCTTAATAATATAGTGGATGCTAGATCATTATCCTGTATATGCTTAATGTAGCCAAGTCAATTGGACATGCTGTTGGGGCTATAGACGGGGTGATTTGCGTAGATGGGGTGATTTGCCTATATAAACATCACTTCCCGTGAGGAAGGTCATCGTGCCTGAATTGTTTGACATGCAGATGGTTGTCTGTCACTGGGAGAACAAGTTCTGCTGATTTTAGATGTGTGCTTTAAATGCTGTCATGCTTATTTTATTTATTTTGATCTGGATGCGTGGTGGATGCCGAATGGTTGGTATCTCATACTGCACAAAATGTATGGCTGTTACATTTCCCTCAAAGTTTCTATAATCAGCTGAAAGCAATAAAGAATTGTGCCTGTCCAGTGCAACTGATTACTGTTTTACCTACCTTTGTTTGTTTGTCTGTTTGTTGGTTGGTTACTGAACAGATTATGGTTTTGTGAATTCCACATTTTTGTTGTTTGTCGTTTGTACTTTTCTGTTGATTTCTAATGTGTTCTATCTAGGCCTTTATTTACAGCATTGCTCATTGTGACTACAGAGGAGGAACATATTTCCTCCCATTTACATAAGTGTGGTGTGGTAACAGTGTGTGTTTGAGTTTCCTTTTTATGTCAGTTAGTGTGCTGTACAAGAATGTAAAATAATGTATAAAATGTAAGACTCAAAATCAAACTAATATCGAATAAAACTAACTGTGCCTGTACTGTCATAGAAAATGCGGATGCTAATTGCTAACTACCAAATAAAGGTAATATTTAATATTCTAATATTCTAGTTACATAAAGCATTTGATGATCAAAGCACAACAGAATACGAGCCAAAAAAATTAAAAATAAAATAAACCCTCCAAACTTACCTGATCATCATGGTCAATTTAGATAAGGCTAACATTAAATCCATGTAAGCCTCAGATATATACTTTATTTCACTATATTTTGACTATATTATCCACCAGATATTAATCAGTATTTCCCAGATTTACTTCTTCTACTGATTTTTTTATTTTTGTATTTATTTATTTTTTTACCATTATTAGTATTGAAAATAATGCTGATCTTATTGTATCCCCAAATGATCTGTCTGCCTTGTCTCGGCTTTAATTCATCAATAAAAGACATGACAAAAGCTCTTATTCCTCATTTCATTGGTTAGACCATAAAGCATTGAGCTAGTTTTACTAAAAAATGAAGTTGCTGAGATGGGCTATAATAAAAACAAGCTGGACTTTTTAGCAGGCATCTAGTCATCCTTACGTCTGATGTGACATTTGATCCAATAATGAAATGAACATCAGTAAATTAAACTTACATGAATATGCGACTGAAGCTTCATTTCATGAACTTCTCTGGGAAAACATTGCATTTTGGATCCTGTTCCTCCTGTGAGACGTTTCTCTGAATAACATCTGATATGTTCCTGCTGTCCTCATTCTGACCAACAGAGAAAAAGGGGATAAAGTCTGGCTTTTTCACAAAATTGCCTTTAAAAAATTAATTCATAAACAGTTTTTCTACAAGAAGAAATTACCTGTTACTCTTTTTTATAGCTGGGCTCAATCCATAAAGAACTTCCTCATAGGTCCTCTCTCTTGTTTTAATCCTGACAGGTTGTTCAGTGCTGTGAGACTCAAAGGCAGTATTTACTGACGAATTGATGGGAGGAGAAACTCAGAGACTCAGGGTTGTTGTCAGACGAGATGAGCAGGTGAGTGGACATGTACACTGTGTTTTGTGGTTTTGTTACAAATCACCAGGAAATCCTCATTACGACCTACAGAGAAGCAAAGCAAAGAAAGCCTTGCCAGGAAATTGCCTTTTAAACTTTGTTTACTACAATCAATATTAGCATGTAGGTTTGGTTGCTAGTTTTGAGTTGAACTTTTTGAATAAAATGTTTTTTACCCTTTTTTTTTTTTTTTGATTATTTAAACATTAAGGGAACATGCCATTTCACCATTCCTCAAACTAAATGTGAATTTAACTTTTAACTTTCTGAACATCCAACATGAACCTCCAACGAAATGTTTCAAGTATAAATGCTCCGTGAACATTTTGAGAAACATAAAATTATTAAAGACCAGATAACTTTAAATAAATGTTTTATTAATGTTACTTGAAGAATGTTTGTCATAACTTTAAAAGATGTTGAAATGTTTCCTGTTAGCTGGGTTGTTGTTTGTTCCCTCTTTCTTTCTCTCTGTATTTACAGCTAATTTAATGCAGAACATCTAGAAGTATCTGAACATCTCTTCTCTTTTTTCTGTTTAGATTATTATTTATTATTTATGAGACTAAACAAACCCACTGTCTTGTTGTCGTGTGCCTTAACAGAAGCAGCACAAGCAAAACAAACATGTAAATGCATGCCCACACACACACAGTATATTCTTCTCATCCTGTTTGTGCCAAATTACTTAATTTTCATTGTACAGCTAATATTAAAGTAGTTTTACAATTAAACATTTTTTGTTCAGAATATCAGTCAATTTGAATCAATCTAAAACTTTCTGTGTTGATTTACTCTCATTTTAATGCTTTTTATTTACACATCTGAATGTAACAGTAAACCAAAGATCAGTTGCACAATAAATATCATTAAGCAAGAACAATGAACTGACGGAAGCTAGAAACATGAACTCGCTGAATCATTAAGACACACTGCTGTCGTGTCTGGATGCTTTTTATGATCAACATGATGAGATGCAGGTCTTGCTGGGGCTGAAGAATGCCTTTGTTTTGCATCTGTGTTTCTGAAAGCCTCAGGAACATTATGCAGTTAAAATTGGGCCATGATTGACATGAATGAAAGACTGCGGTCTAACCTACAAATTTTGTGTTTGCAAACCAATATTTACCTTTAATTTAAGCTTCAGGCAATATTTGGGCCAGGCTGAGGTTTGCAAAAGAGCAAGAGGACTAGAGTAAGGTCATCTTTGATGAGTCCAATTTTCAGCTTTGCCCAACTTTGCTCCACCATTTGACTAATGGTTAGACAGAGACCTGGAGAGACCTACAAGCAGGGCTGGCCCAAGCCTTTATGGGGCCCTAAGCTGAATTTTATTTGGAGGTTCCTCTGTGCTGCCAATACTTCAACAACTATTGTCAATTCTTGATTATTTGCACACTATAAATCTAACACACCCATAATGAGCTTTATATGATGTAGTCATGTTGTTTAAATCATACAAATGCCTGCCTGTAGTCTTGAAATAGTTCCACTTTAGCACAATAAAATATACTTCAGTATATCTTTAGTTGGACTTCAACACTATGTACACACAATTAAAGTGCATTAAATTCAAAATTAGTTGTTTCAGTTAATCAGACTTTAAATATACCAGTTTACTACACCAAAAGTACAATTGCATGGTATTTTTTATTAAGTACTTATAGGAGAAGTCCACTTCCAGAACAACAATTTACAAATAATTTGCTCACACCCTTGTCATCCAAGTTGTTCATGTCTTTCTGTCTTCAGTCGTGAAGAAATTATGGTTTTTGAGGAAAGTATTTCAAGATTTTTCTCCATATAATGGACTTCATTGGTGCCCCGATTTTGAACTTCCAAAATGTAGTTTAAATGCAGCTTCAAAGGGTTCTAAACAATCCCAAGGAAGAAGGGTCTTATCTAGCGAAACGATCAGTTATTTGTTTCGAAAAATAAAAATTACGTTTGTTTGTGAAGGGAATGCGCCTCCCGATCTACATATATCTGTCTATGTTCACGCGAATCATTCGTGATCCAGCTTCACTTACAGCAGAAGTGAGTATAAGGGTTTTTTTATGAACCTTTGTGATCGCCTTTCCTAATAAAGTGCTAGTTAGCAAGTTTAGCGGCTAAACGTGGCTAAATGCGGCTAAAGTAAACAGGCTCGTCAATCCACAGAGAGAAGAGAGGGGCGGGGCGAGCAGAGCTCATTTGCATTTAAAGCAGCCTCGACCAGAATGAGATGATTTTTGCAGAGCTTATTTTGGCAAGGTAATAAAGGGTGTTTTTTTACAAAACCATTGAGAATTTTTAACCAAAGTATATTATAGACTTTTCAGTAAGACCCTAAAGAATCATATCAACTTGTGGAAAATGGGCATCTGATGACCCCTTTAAGAATCTGTAGATATTTTTACTAAAACAACAGCAAAAACAAAAAAATACTGTGTTTGGGTGGCAAAGGTTAGGGAAGAGTTTAGGACGCTGCATACAAGAGCGCATATTGTGACGTAATAAGCTGTTCAGCTTGTTTTCATAAAACCCGGAAAAGGATTTGCATTTTGTGAAAAGGTAAATGTAGATGATGCAAATCTTTAAAAGTTAAAGACACCATCTACTTATTGTGTTTAGTGTTAAATGGTAAAAAAAAAAAAAAAATAGAGCTGATCTCACACATCCATTCTTTCTTGTGCTAAATGTTATCATTTAACATTATACAATAAAAACATGTAATAAGAACAATTGTGCTGCTCATTTTCAGTACACATAAAGATTGTACAGCTTCTTCGATGCAATATTTTCCAAACATTTTATACGCTTTGGCACACATTTGTTTTATATCCTTTATTTTCATTATCATGTTAGTATTCGGTCTTCGGTTTAACATATTATGTATCCGACAAACACCTGCCATGCAGAAGCAGAGCATTTTGTATTTTACGTATCATACTGCTGTATTGTGTTTCTGTATTATAAAGTACATACATAATGACGCTGAAGTTTGTTCTGATAGAGATCCGACAGGTTCTCAAATACACGTACTGTAGTGTGTCATTTAGTTTGCGTGTCAGCTGTTGTTTTTCATTCACTAAGGCGTTGTTAGCGTTGACAGCAGTGGAGGCAGTGAGAGCCTCCAGCCGGTTCTCGCACCTGGTCTGACGTCATTTGCAGCATCGGCTCCACAGCGATCCTCAGCTCTGTCGATCGATGGCTCGTTGGTCACACTTGTTGGGCTCCGCATAGGGTAATAGCTTCTCTCCAGCTCAGTCCAGTGGTGTCTGGGAGGTCTGATCCAGAACAGTGAGTTCAGTGCAGCGTCGTAGAACGCCGTTAAAACGGCAAGCTGGCTGAACTCAACCACATACTCCAAAAGGGGAAGGTCCTTGTGGGCAAGTAAGGTGGACATTGAGGTGTGAGGATCCATGGAGAAACCAGAAAACAAAACACTGAACAAGACACAGAAAACAAGTGGAGGGGTACATGCAAATAAACTTGTTTTCGGTCCGGTGTTCTAACAGAAAGTTCAAATGATTTTTAATGGTTGCTTTGTCGCATCCAGTGTAGACAGTTATGGTTTTGTCCATCATGTTGTGGCAGTGTTTTAAACTTTAAATCATAAACTTATATTGTTGGAAGCGTGCTGTGGCTATAGGTAAACTGTTTTAAAGTAAACAGTAAACCATTATGTAAACCATTAAGTAAGCCATTGTGCGTCAAAAACATAGGTCCTTAGTGAACAAAAATGTCCATGTCAAAAAACTGTCCAAAAAATTTGAAGCTACGGAGCACAGACTTAAGTTTGGTCTCGTTTTAAAGAAGACCCGTGGCAGATTATTGTTGAAGCAGAAAAAAATTTAAAAAGTGAAACCAAAAAAAGTTACAGAGGTTTAAGTTTATGAAAATGATTAATGAACAATATTTAATATAAAATATATATTTTATGAAACATGTTGAACTCTAAACTTGCCAGAAAATAAAAGCCATGAATTTAAACAAGTTTCAAAATTTCAGGTTGAAATTTTCAAATGTTCCAAATTTGAAGTTGATATCTCAAAAAAATTTTCCTCATTATAGGTGCCAGCAAAACTCCACTGGTGCACACAGTGGTTGGATTTGTGATTTGCAGTATTTTTACTCTCTCAAATATTACAAGCACATACACTATTTGTTTATTTATATTTATTTATTTATTTAATGACACACATACAAACCACACTCTGACATCCATACCAACATACCCACACAATTATAACTGCATTATTTATCCAATTGGCTCCAATTAGCTATTAGTTTCTTTTCTGCCTGTTTAGACAAGCCTCCACAAAACAAACAAAAAACAAGATGGAGTAAAATTTAGTTTAGCAGTCTGCATACTGAAGTGACAACAACATAAAGATAATCAGTTCAAATGTTATGAATATTTTTACAATACATTCACAAACTTTGTAAATGTGAAACATAAAAAGTTTTAGGGTGTTTTCACACCTGCCTCATTTAGTTCGGTTGAATCGCACTAGAGTTCGTTTTCCCTCTTGGTGCGGTTCGTTTGGGCAGGTGTGAATGTAGCAATCGCACTCGAGTGTGCACCAAAAGTGGACCAAAAAAGCGTACCGAGACCTACTTGAAGAGGTGGTCTCGGTACGCTTTCAAACGAACACTGGAGCTGTTCGTTTGTGGTGAGAACATGATCCGAACTCGAACAGACCCAACTGCAAAAAGTACTGCACCTTTTTGGACTAATCCAGCTGCTGTAATCAGCTGCACTGTGCATTATGTGATGAGGACAAGTATTTGTTGACAGTTAGCGCTTTAGCAACATAGCCCTATGGCAGCTTGCGGACAAACTTGGAGTTGTGAGAAGGCACGGAGCCTCATAGAAATTACAATCATAGAAATCACAGGGATACAATCAGCCAGCACAGTCGTCCCTCCATACTAAAAAGCGGTGTGTTGTCTGCCGGCTTTTTCTCCTCTCTTTGTTTACTTCCGGGAGTTCCATTGGAATTTTCCCGCACGTTAATTCTGACCAATCGAAAAGCAGTTTAGGAAATACGTTCAATGACACATCTGGCCAACGAGTGATGTGGATGTTGTCACATGACTGCATTTTGGTTCGTTTCAACTGGTTCGGACCAGAGCAATCAGTGTGGTGTGAAAAGGACCCAAAACGGGAGAAAAATGCTGCAGTGTGTCATTAGTTGCCCTTGGTCCGGACCAAATTAACCGAACCACAGATGTGAAAGCACCCTTATTCTTCACACAGTGGTCTGTTAATCTGTTGTCAAGCTACAGTTTCAGATCTACTATCTGGGGCAAAATGACCAGAAACCATAATGTTGAATAACATTTTTTTACAGAAAGCACCAGATCCTCTTGTGGTCATATAATTCCCAACTTCACCTTTTCAGTTCAATAATACATTCAGAAACAAATAGTTAGTGCACTTTAAACATCATCTGATTATACATAATGTATGAACCGAATACACCTACAAATTACACAATTTTGATAATAATGATAATAATTATGATTATTTACAACTACAGTTCATCTGTTTTTTGTTTTTTTTTCATAACATGATTAAAGTTGTCAAAATATCTACTTTCTTAAAAATGACTATATCTTTCTTTTGCTTAGATTTTTTCTAAGGCAAAGAAATAAATAATTTAAAAAATGCTCAACAGAATCAAATGCATTAGTAAAAGTAAGAGTAACTATAGAGTAAGTAAAAGCAAAGTAACTATATCTATTAGTATCAGAAATGTGCTGAGCAAAAGCCAGAATGGAATCTATTATAGTTATCTTGTTCATTCATCTAAAGGCTTAGATGTTATTATTAAGACATACTGGGTTTGGGAATGATGTAATAAAGCCTTGAGTAAGTGCAAAGGAAGAGAAGCATTTATAAGACTTGCTATGAAAAATTGTAAACGTATTTCAATGTTTAGCAAACAATCTGTAGTATACAGAAAAAAAAAAAAAAAAGTTCTCTCTTGGAAAATCGTAAGATTAATGGCTTCAGTAGCCTGATCAAAATAAAAAGGTTTCCTCTTTGCATGTTTTCAGATTCTCATGAAGCTTTAATTTCTTTTTTTTTTCCTGCTGAACAGAAAGCACACTTCTAATAGAGAATTAAGGAAGCAATATTTTGACAGGATTGACAGCAAAAAAAAAAGTCCCTGTTTCGGTTGTTGTGGCAAAATAAAAACGCCTCTCACCGCTCAAGAGACAGACTCAGTCAATTGTCTTTCACAAGTTTTATTCTTTGCAAAGAAGGTAAGACAGTCATACAGAAACACAGAAACCAAGAAAGGAGGGCTCACGCCAACTTGTATCTCTTACCCAGCCTTCAAGGTTACATTTGGTCCCCACAATGTAGCAAAAACAAGTACACACACACACAAATGTTATTCTGAGTTCTTTCATTGTGTGTATAAAATAACTTAGTATCTTAAAAAGTAACTAATTTTTCCTCTTCCTTCCTTAAGTGAAATTAAAGAACCTTTTTCTTTAAGATTAATGTCACTGGAGTGATTAAAAAAAGTTTGGTTTAAGAGCCCAAATACTTTTTAGAATCACTGTAAATCTCAAAGATTTAGTTCAGGCCTTTATCCAGTAGAGGGCGCCACACAACAGAGAGACAAACACACTCCTTGCAGTAACAGAGCAGTAGTAGAAAGGGTTTGTAATTGGTACCACAGTAAATGACAAAATTCAGTGGTTATTTTTTTTTTATTATTTTTTTTTTTTTAAATCGCACTATTCTGTTATTTATGCTTAAGAACCATTTGATTTGCTGATGACTTAATTCAAGAAGTAAATTCTTTGAAAACAAGACTTAATATCTTAAACAGTTTTGCTTCTCAGTTGAATTTACCTTGTTTTAGGGATGTTTAGACACAAAGTACTGTATGTTTGATATACAAGTTGGCAAAGAGCATATCTGTGATCTTCCCTGAAGAATGTGTGCATAGAAGTGAACATGATTTTGCCAAGTAGGATATGTTTCCTGAATCAACATCCTGGAACAAAATCCCTAATAACCAATCAGATTTCAGAATTGGGTTTGTGGCTAATGTTAGTGTTAGAATGGGGTTAATGTTAGAGAATGTACATCATTCTTATCAACCAATAACTGTCCTCTGATATCAGGGCTGGGTTATGGTTTAGATTAGGTGTAGGGTTATGATTAAGACTATGCTAAAAAAAAAAAAAAAAGTGTTGCTCTAGAAACTATGATGGCGTTTTAGTACCGCATAAAAACAAACAAACAAACAAAAAAATAAGATTACGATATGAAAATCATAATATGTTGAGAATAAAGTCGAAATTACAAGAATAAAGTTTAAATATTTTGACAATAAAGTCAAAATTATGAGAATAAATCAAAATGTTTCGAGAATAAAGTCAAAATATTTTGAGAATAAAGTCAAAATTATGAGAATAGCAAATAACGAGATTAAAGTTCTAATATTTTGACAGTATATTCTAGCCTATTGCGCATGCAATAAACTTGAAATAAAGAGGAAAAACACATTTCTAATTTGTATTTTGTGGTAGAATTTTCACAAAGAAAACAGTATAATTTAATGAAATGAATGTCTCGTAATCAAAAAGATGATTTGAATACAGCGATCTGTCTCACCACATTAAAGAGCGCGAAAAAAACATTATTGCAAGACACATTGTTATTTTGCTATAAAACTGATAGATTTTGAAAGCTGAGACTTTGTTTCATATTAAAAATACCCAAAGCACAAAGCTTATTGCTATTATCAGGTGCCTGGTGCACAATGAATGCATTTGAATGTGTTATTCTCCCTGCGAGAATAACACATGGTATGATTTCTGCTAATAATCCCACATATATTTAAATAAATTCCAGTGGCCTGGCAACTTATCCTGTGCTCCCAATCCAGGCCATTTGCATACTCTCAAAATATTATAACTTTCATTGCTACGATTTAAT
The DNA here is from genome assembly GCA_036247105.1 of Cirrhinus mrigala. Classification (NCBI taxonomy): domain Eukaryota; kingdom Metazoa; phylum Chordata; class Actinopteri; order Cypriniformes; family Cyprinidae; genus Cirrhinus; species Cirrhinus mrigala. The sequence continues at coordinate 12,757,263 of CM070028.1, forward strand.
TCTCGTAATTTTGACATTATTCTCTAAAATATTTTGACTTTTTTCCTCCAAATATTAAGGAAAGAAAAGGGTGTGAGACCAAGTATGGTGACCTCTGAAGGTACTCACCTCAGTGAGGGTGGAGAGAGCGCTGGTTTTCACTCCCTCCCTGTCGGACTTGGGACTCAAACCCACAACCTTTTGATTACAAGAACGCCAACTCCCTAACCATTAGGCCATGGAGAAGTGCAGAGGAGAAGTTCACTTCCAGAGCAAAAATTTACAAACAGTGCACTCACCCCTTGTCACCCCCACGCTTTTTGAGGAAAACATTAATTTTTCTCTTCATATAATGGACTGATATGGTGCCCCGATTTTGAAATTCCAAAATGCAGTTCAAATGCGGCTTCAAACGATCCCAAATGCGGTTGTAAACAATCCCAGCCGAGGAAGATGCTAGGGTCTTATCTAGCAAAACGATTGGTTATTTTCATTTAAAAGAAAAAAAAAATTATACTTTTTAATCTCACACGCTTGTGTCATCTTGCTCTGCCTGAACTCTGTGCGTTCCTGTTCAAGACAGTTAGGGTATGACGAAAAACTCCAGTCGTATTTTCAACTTCAAAAATCATTTCAAAATCCTCCTACATCACTGCAGAAGTACCGACCCAGTCTTTGCAAAGTGAACATGCAAACACCCTTAACAAAAATGGTAAAACAGCGATATAGGACGATTTTGAAGTTGAGGGGGAACATGAGAGTTTTTGACATACCTGAACTGTCATGAACTGGAAAAAAGCAGAGTTCAGGCAGAGCAAGACGAACGTTTGACATAAAAAAAAAAAAGTATATAAATTGTATTTTTTTAATGAAAATAACCAATCGTTTCACTAGTTAAGTACCTTCTTCCTCGGCTGAGATCATTTACAACCGCATTTGGGATCGTTTGAAGCCACATTTAAACTGCATTTTGGAAGTTCAAACTCTGGGCACCATAGAAGATGAAGATGCTTTCCTTAAAAAAACAAAAATTCTTTACGACTAAAGAAAGAAAGACATGAACATCTTGGATGACAAGGGGGTGAGTACATTATCTGTACATTTTTGTTCTGGAAGTGGACTTCTCCTTTAGTATAAGTTTACAATCTTTTGTGCTCGCTGGAGTAGTGCAGATGATTAAGAAGGTTAAGAATGAAGACGCCATGTACTGTATTCATTTTGTGACATGGTAAATTGTAAATTGTGTTCTTACAACATGAGTCTGCAGAGCTGATGACCCTGAGCACCATGATTTATCAGTATATACAAAGAAAAAAAAATAGATGTGTAATGAATCTGATTTGGTAAATCATGAGTAGTTTTGACATAAACATTTAATAACACAAAGAAAACCAAATACACTTAATGTTTTTTGTTCTTCAGTCATGACAGGAGAGCACAAGGCAGCTTGACATCCATAGAAATTGGATAAATCAGGCCATAAACATTATAAATAATACAGATGATACAATGTACATCCAGTGCAACGACGTCCCCACAGTAACTGCTCCGGCACATACTTCGTTCACTTTTTCTGCAACAAAACAGTAAACAAACAACATTATGCACTGTGATAAATGCAAAATATTGATCTATAATTTATATACAGCAACATTCAGACTGAAACATTAGAGTTGGTCAAACACAAATTGTATTCAGATTGTACAAAAACGTTGTTAATAAAAATCACCATACATTAATCAACCAATTTTACACACCATTGATGATCAGCTGTACAGTCTCGTGTTCATCTGAAGGTGTGATGAAGTACGTGTATTTTCCTGCATCAGCGTGGGTGAGATTGTTGAGTTTGATGGAGTAGTTTCCTCTCAGATACTCATCAGGGAAAGTTTCAGCTCTATTGTTGTACTGTGGGTCTTGTCCTACTACTGAATATTCACCCTCAATTATACTAAACACAATTTTGTCACTTTTGTCTCTCCAGTGCACGTTAATGTCTTGAAGTTTAAGATCATGTTGAGCTGTAGAACACGGCAGGACAACAGAATCACCGATAAAACCCTTTACTATGACCTGCAAACACACTAAAATGACAGAAACTTAATCAGAAACTTAACTTAATAAACACAGAACCTGGCATTTAAACATACAGCATGAATTTCTCTCTCAAATGTGTTTACATGCTCACCTTTGTTTATCAGCACTGAAAACACACAGATGAAACAGCCACTGCAGAAACAAAAGAAAAAATTACTTGCACTATTTATTCCAAAGTTGGGATAAGATGTTCTTGTGTTTAAATGATCTCATGTTTTGTCATAATAGTGATCAGTCAGTTGTGTTGGATATTACAGTTAAATGTTTATTTGTTAATCGAGGATAAAAACGTGTGTAGCAACCATTCTATTACACACACACACACGCACACACGTTGTGCTTTATGGGGACATTCCATAGGCGAAACTGTTTTTATACTGTACAAACCGTATTTTCTATCACCCTACACCTACACCTAGCCCTCACAGGAGACTGTGCACACTTTAACTTTCTCGAAAAAAAAAAAACTCATTCTGCATGATTTATAAGCCTGTTTCCTCATGGGGACCTAAAAAAAAGGCCCCACAAGGTCAAAATTTACTGATATTACTATCCTTGTGGGGACATTTGGTCCCCGTAACGTGATAAATACCAGGTACACACACACACACACAATATTCAACTAAATGTATTTAAATAAATACATGTATCCATTTATTGCCCTATAATACATTGTATGCTGTATAATCCTGTACATGCTAAGCTCATCTATAAATGTTACAATTTGACAGTAAATCTTCTCGAAGGGAAGCATCTTAACCCATCTTACCCTACTGGATAAATATTAAATGCACCATTAGACTAGGAAAATCTAATTACTATTAGATAAGACCAACTTCACATGGGACACAAACGACAGTAATACAAATCGTCACCTTAGAATTATAAGGTTCTATCTGACATTTTTGTCAAAATTGATTTATTCACATATTCTTATTCTGTGACAACTCACTTACATTATGTGATGTTTCTTTTGTACACTGTGTACATTGTGGGCCTATTTTTAGAAAACAAAAATGGTTCTATCTACAGAAGTCTATGGAATGCAAACACTTCAAAAACAAAAAGCTCAATATCTCAAAAATGCTCAGAATGCAGATGGAAACTTATAATTCTAAGGCGACAAAATGGCTAAAGATGATTGCTAGTGTCGTAAAGCAGAATAACAGTTACTGTTAAATAAACAGAAATCTGATAATCATTCCTTAACCAATTAATGTTAAATGTATTAATGATGCTTAAAGACTAAAAACTTTTTCTAGTATAAATAAAGCATTTGACAACACAAACACGAGCAACAATCTACATCAGGCCCTCGTCGGGAAGTAAAACAAGTTTGTCCAAAGAGTGTTTCACTCAGAATTCATCAAACATACCTGACAATCATGTTGGTCCAATATTACCAATAAGTTTATCAATATGAAAATATTGCCAATAAATATTTCTGAAATTAGGGTTGAAATACAACCGTTTTAGCCGAAAGCTCTTCCGCTTCAACCTGCCACGTTGCACTATACGTCAGATACGTCACGTGTACCAGGTATTCGTTAAACATTCTGAAATTCACTTCAGCACATTTGAGACTCCCGAAAGACTTTCACGTTTTCACCTGATTTTCTCTGATCTTGTACTGAACACAATTTTACACAATTAACATGTCTTTGTAACTCAATGATCTGGACTTATTGCTCAGGTTAGTTTAGTTTAATATCTCTTCTTTAATGGTTAGACTACTAGTTACACAAATAAATAAATAAATAAATGGAGAAAGCTGCCTTTAAGGTTGTCTAAATTAAGTTCTTAGCAATTCATATTATTAATTAAAAATTAAGTTTTGATATATTTACGGTAGGAAATTTACAAAATTTCTTCATGGAACATGATTTTTTAGCATTGAAGAAAAATCACTAATTTTGACCAATACAATATATTTTTGGCTGTTGTTACAAAATATACCTGTGCTACTTATGACTGGTTTTGTGGTCCATACTATTATATACCAAAAATATACCAAAATCATATATACATATATAATTTTTTATATGATTTTGGTATATTTTTGGTACATAATAGCTGGTAGCTGTAAGATATTTCTGACTGAAGCTGTAATGTCTAAAGTAAAATGAACAAAAGTTGTATGAAAAGCGTAAACTTACATTAGTACGAGAGTAGGTAGTTGGTAGTAGAAGGTAGTTCCTTTCGTGACTTCTCAGGTCCTGAACATAAAATGAAACATTTTTCTGAATGATGTCGTACATATTCCTGATCCTATATCAGATTTTCCATTCTTCATCTTCTTTATCTTTTTCTTTTTATCAGGAATGTAGAATCTTATGGCACCTGCATTCTACAGAAAAAAACTAACAAACAAAGAAACAAGGCAATACAGTCTGGCTTTTAAAAATGATTTTCAAAAATGTAACAGTATTATTAATTCAGACCAGAAAGAGCTTCCTGATAGTTCCTTTCTTCTGTTTTCATCTTGACACACTATTCAAAAGGATAATGGTCTCTGATGAAAGACTTACTCAGAGGGACTAGCCTGATTCATACAGGTTGTTTCCAGACAAACATCTGTTATCTCCGTGTATCTGTTATCTTCTAATCATGTCTTTCTGACAGAACACGTGATCAACCTCGCTATGAATTTGCCTTGCATGCTTTCCTTGTGTGGAGGCATATAAACATATAGGATTAGTTGTGTGTGTCGCTTATTTTAATATGCAGTTGAAAATTTTTTAATTCATTGACACACAGTATATTTAATTCACCTCTACAAATGTCATATTTGTCATTGTGCTATAGTAAAAGACTGACAGTAACAGACCCGGTAAAATTCATACAGAAACTTATTCCATGGTCTGTCTGAATACTGGATTCTGATTGGCTGGCAGGTATGCTGTAAAACCGTTTAATGCACAAGTAGTTCCAAGTCAGTTTAAATCACCATTTTATATTAATGTGCTGCTTTAAGTCAGAGATTGTTGATTGACCACGTTAGTTGATCTATACCGGATAATGTGCACCGCCATGTTAGTTCACAGTGAATCCGAGCTGTTGGATTTACAGCCCGCAAATTCATCCTCTCCTCCCGAAAGACATTAAAGTAAGTCTCTGGTGAACTGGGAAAAGAGCAGATTAAATTTTATAGTTACCTACACAATGTGTATATGATATTAATAAAACATACCGTTAGATTATATTTGTAGGATCATTATTGTCGCTTTAGTATGTATTTTTTACAAACTATAAATGTATGGTTTTGTTACTACTTATGTGTATTTAAATGTCTGGGACCTAAAATAAGCATTATATGGTTGAAAACACTGAATAGTTGTGATAATATGACAGGAGATCAGCGCATCTGATCTGCCTCAGCGCCAGACAAAACGCCAAAGCAGTTTTGAATTCAGCAGCTGATGACGTGGTGCGCTCAACGCTCTAATCATACGGGTGTGATCGTACGCTTCAGTGACCAGCCAAGAATGATCACACCGGTGTGATTGTACGCGTCCAAGGGTTAAATGTAATGTAGTTAAGTATTAAATGATGTTTAATATGAAATGTAGTGAAAAAAGTACAATATTATGCTTTGGAATGTTGCGAAGTAAAGTGCTTTTTTTTTTTTTTAATTACAGCTGCAATACTAATCGTTTTTCTTATTGCTCTTTCGGTATGCTAAGGTGGACTTTTATAGCCACATTAAAATAAAGAATTGTCAAGAATTGTTTGCTGTGTAATATCAAAAGTAATTGAAGCATGTATTAAAGTTTCTAAAGCTACTGAAACTTGATCCAACTTGAACTAATGCACATGCGGCAATCTCGTTGGCTGGCGCTCACCTATTATTGTCACTGTTTTGATTTCAGCAAATCAGTTCGTGGATATCAGCCAATGTGATTAATATTCATGAACCCAGCAGCTCATTAATCATAGTAGTAGAATTTGTAGTAGTGTTATATTATTAGTATAATTTTTATTTTTTCCCACTTTTTTATTAGAAACACTGACAAACAATATTCTTAAGCACCACCACCATTCCTCAGTTCAGTCAACATGACACATATGCATTCATACATAGTTATTCTAATATACTAAAGTTTAATGCTATATTAATGTAATATATCATATACCATATTGTAATTCGACTGATTGAAGCTAAGTGCAGATATTTCAGATATTTAAAAAACTAGACCATTAAGCTTTATATATATATATATATATATATATATATATATATATATATATATATATATATATATATATATATATATATATATATATATATATATTGTGACGAGTCGGCTGCCTCCCCCCTAATCCCCCCTTATCATCGTCACCCCGCCCGTAATCGCCGCCCTTCACCAGGCTCCCAATGGGAGTGGGTGTGCGAGAGAGGAGGGGCGCTGAAACAGCCAGGTCTGGCGCCTCAGGAAGTGCTGTGATGAAAGGTGGATGAAGCCACTGAAGGAAGCCGCTACCCCTCGTGCCGTAGACCTCGGCGGACCCTTCCCTTCTGAACACTGCCCCTACTTCACGGAACCCCTGCACGTTGAGGACTCCAGATTCCCTATTTATTTTGGATACGTTTATTCCCCCTTTTGGACACTTTTTTAATTTTTTTTTTAAACTGTAGTGAAATAATTATGACGGTCCAGGATCAACATTAGTGAATCTAAACTGTACTGAAATGATTATGACGGTCCTGGATAAATATTAGTGAATCTAAACTGTACTGAAATGATTATGATGGTCCAGGATAAACATTAGTGAATCTAAACTGTACTGAAATAATTATGACGGTCCTGGATAACCATTAGTGAATCTAAACTGTACTGAAATGATAATGACGGTCCAGGATCAACATTAGTGAATCTAAACTGTACTGAAATGATTATGACGGTCCTGGATAAATATTAGTGAATCTAAACTGTACTGAAATGATTATGACGGTCCAGGATAAACATTAGTGAATCTAAACTGTACTGAAATAATTATGACGGTCCTGGATAACCATTAGTGAATCTAAACTGTACTGAAATGATTATGACGGTCCTGGATAAACATTAGTGAATCTAAACTGTACTGAAATGATTATGACGGTCCAGGATAAACATTAGTGAATCTAAACTGTACTGAAATGATAATGACGGTCCAGGATCAACATTAGTGAATCTAAACTGTACTGAAATAATTATGACGGTCCTGGATAACCATTAGTGAATCTAAACTGTACTGAAATGATAATGACGGTCCAGGATCAACATTAGTGAATCTAAACTGTACTGAAATGATTATGACGGTCCTGGATAAATATTAGTGAATCTAAACTGTACTGAAATGATTATGACGGTCCAGGATAAACATTAGTGAATCTAAACTGTACTGAAATGATTATGACGGTCCTGGATAAATATTAGTGAATCTAAACTGTACTGAAATGATTATGACGGTCCAGGATAAACATTAGTGAATCTAAACTGTACTGAAATAATTATGACGGTCCTGGATAACCATTAGTGAATCTAAACTGTACTGAAATGATTATGACGGTCCTGGATAAACATTAGTGAATCTAAACTGTACTGAAATGATTATGACGGTCCAGGATAAACATTAGTGAATCTAAACTGTACTGAAATGATAATGACGGTCCAGGATCAACATTAGTGAATCTAAACTGTACTGAAATAATTATGACGGTCCTGGATAACCATTAGTGAATCTAAACTGTACTGAAATGATAATGACGGTCCAGGATCAACATTAGTGAATCTAAACTGTACTGAAATGATTATGACGGTCCTGGATAAATATTAGTGAATCTAAACTGTACTGAAATAATTATGACGGTCCTGGATAAATATTAGTGAATCTAAACTGTACTGAAATGATTATGACGGTCCAGGATCAACATTAGTGAATCTAAACTGTACTGAAATGATTATGACGGTCCAGGATCAACATTAGTGAATCTAAACTGTACTGAAATAATTATGACGGTCCTGGATAAACATTAGTGAATCTAAACTGTACTGAAATAATTATGACGGTCCTGGATAAATATTAGTGAATCTAAACTGTACTGAAATGATTATGACGGTCCTGGATCAACATGTCAACACACACGGAACTTTTATTTTGAAATGTCTTCCAACTTCAGATAAATGATGCATTCTGATAACCATCTAAAACACTTTTCAATATGAACTCTATAAAATAAACATTGCAATAATTCATCAACAGCGGATATATTGGATATATGAATCATAAACGATCGCTGGGCATTAATGCACAATTAACCGCAAAATGCATTAAACCTGTGAACCCGTAGATTGCGTAACCTTCTTCCTATTAAACAGGGCTCACATTTAGTCAATTAAATCACAGCCTTTTGAAAGTCAGTAATCACATGAACATGAAAAGCCATATCGCGGTTACCCTCTCCCCTCCCCCCTCTTAAATTCAAAGCTTTTTATGATCGTAAATGTAACAAATCATAACAATAATCTATGAATTTACTTGGTATTCGCGCATGCACTCCTAAATACACTGCACAGACACATTTACTTTTGGGCACAAAGGCGAGGGAAAGACCTGCACATTAGCTAAACATACCTGTTGAATGCAGTTCAGTGCAGCATTATATGTCGTCATTTAAGTATTTAATTTCATATATGTTTTTTAAATTTAATAAATAGATTTATAATTTTGGGTTACAAGGACATTCAAAACAAAGAAGATAGAATAACTTACCTCTTTTGGGTCTGTCTGTATGGAAAAAGGAGGGAAGATTCAAAAATGGATTGAGGATGGCTGGGTCGGCACACGCTGATGACGTCAGAGAGTTGTGATTGGTTGATTAAAATGTTGATCCAGGATCAACAAAGCGTGTTAATCCAGGATCACGTCCTACTTGGCGAAATCACAGTGATCATGAAATGTCACAGCTTGTCAACCTTTTTTTTACGCCTTTGTTTGTCTGTGTTTTAACAAAATGAAAGTGCTAACAAATGAACAGAATAGCCGGGTATTACTACAGTTCCGTAAAATTATATTACACTTCCTCACATAAACAATATATTCTTCAATACCAAAATAATTTTAACATCATAGGAAATAGCATCACTATTGAATAATTAGGACTTTATGGCTGCATACACAAACAAACCTTTTCCAGAGTCATCACAAATCTAATTAAACTTAAAAAATAAAAAATAAAAAACAGAGAGAGAGAAAGAGAGAGAGAGAGAGAGAACAGTATGTCTGCTTTCAATTGTTCACTAGATCTACACATTTAGTGCATTTAGTATTTGCCAAATGTGTTAGTTCACTCCTTAGAGTGGTAGAACAATTTGTAATTCACTTATATTCTTCTAGCTTTCAACATAAACCTCACTATATTTTGTGTTTGTTTGCAATTTAATATTGTAATGACTTAATTCAAAGCAAGGCTAATATCTTAAACAGTTTTGCACAGTTGAATTTACATTGTTTTAGGGATGTTTAAACACCATTTCTTAAAAACATAGCAAAAATACTTTATCTGACAATCAAGCTGGCAAAATTCAAACTTTCCCTGAGGTTTCTGTACATAGAGGTGAAGGAAAGTGTACCTTACAAGTCCTGAAAAGTGAAGTCAGAATATTTTGTGGTTGACTGAAGAAGGTCCTAAACTCCATCAAATCATCAAAACATCAAATTACACTTCAGACATCTGAAGGCTGTCCGTCTCTTTGACAGATTACACTGAGGGTGATCTATTGTAAATTGTACCTGTAATTCCAACCCCTGTCCAGTTGATGGCAAGTGTGCTCCAGTCTGGCAGCAAGGCAGGAGATACAGAACAAAAACGAAACCGTCACAAATGTTTTGCTTTTGATTATGCACAGGCGAGTACACAGAAACTACATCTATCTATCACACCACATTAAAGAGCACCAAAGCGGTATTTATTGCTTAAATTTCCTAATGAAATGGACAGAATTTGAAATCTGAGACTTAGTTTCATATCAAAAGTAACACAAACCGTAGCCTATTATTGGAAGGAAGGTGCACTACATACTGTTCATTCATCAACTGAAAACAGCATAGACCAAAGGATCAATTGAGATTTAAGAATCAATATTGGTTAATTAAAATGAGATTATAATTGTATTTGTTTTTTCATCACACTCATAGCAAGGCGAGTTTATCAGTGCAAAGCGAATTGGCCCATGATCAGTTCATCAGAGCTCTGTCCCCAGCAGAGCTGCGCATACATACAGAGCTTACATGCCCACGTGATTTAGCTGAGGCTTTGGAGTTGGCACTAGAGTGGGAAATGGCAGTAGCTGATGCAGACGGTGGCGGTTGATATAATGGGGCCATTTCCTCACACCAAGCGGGGAAGTCAATTCATTTCGACTACTATTATGTTGCGATTTATCTCAAAAGGGAAATGTATATAAATAAGTACAGTTAATTATGATTAATTACAATTATTTATATCAGCTGCCAGTAGTAACTGTAGCAATCAAATTTCCATCAGCTAATCATTTATATCAACTCTGAGAAATGATATTTTCTTGGCCACAGAAAATAACTTTCTTAAAGTACTATTGCATTAGAGCATGTAGCTTGAATCAGAATCGTAAAGGGATATTAATTTTGCAAGGCAGAATCAGAATCAAAACTCATGTAATTTGTGCACAAGAGTTTTAGTAACAAAGGACTAACACATAACTAATCTAAACAAACAACATGAAATCACTCATACTTGGGGGAAGGGTCAGTGAAAATCCATTAGAGAGACAAAGAAATGAAGCTATGAAAAGAGTCAGTTAACCACCTGAGTGAAACAATCAGTGCTGTCTACAGCTTATACTAAACTTCTGTTTGTTTAGTTAAGTGTACGATACTTGCATTGCCTTGGTCGTTGAACAAGTGTCCGAATGCAGTCTCGGGTGAACGTCTTGATAGTTTGGAGCAGTGGTGGTTTTGGAATCGCGATCACGTTCTTCCAGGTCTGAAGAGTGATGAACTCCAAAGATGTTCTGACTCGATGGTGACTGGGAGTTTCTTCCCATGTGAAAATTTAAGAAGAAGAAGCGCTGAGAGGGACCCAGTTGTGTGATCTTTGGGGAATGGACAGACAAGGCTGCAAGGCCTGGCGCACGCTTAGGGAAGTCCTGAAGAGCCCTAGCTCATCCTCCTCATCCTCTTAGGTTCTAAAAGAACCCCTGACTGACTGAGGCGAGTCATGAAGATGAATTCCAGGGTTGAGAGAAAGTGTCTGGCTCTTTGTGGTCAAGAGCCACAGCCCTATATGTTGGGGCCTGTTGGGCCCGCCGGGGGGATAGCCCTGTGCCGGCTCAGGCTCCCCATGGGTTCCTCCACACGGGCAGCAATCGGAAAATGTTGCAGAAGAGAGCGAAGAGAGTGGAAACAAAAAAAAAGAAGAAGCTCTTGTGATGCATTTTTAAGGTCCGAGAGCCAATAGCGATTTTCACCTTTGGAGGGAAAGTTTACAACTTTTTGTCTGTGAGCATGGTATTTTGCATATGTAATTCGATTGGGTGTTGATGCAAAAACTACTAAGGCTTCTTAAAACACTAATATGTTGCATAGGTATCAACATATAATATACACCATCTTTTAGATCATCAAAATACGAATTCAAAGAGACCAAACATGGCATAGGTGGGTTATATGACTAGTCATCTATCATAACGCATGCATAAAACAGTAGAAAGACAAATACAAATACAAATACAAATACAACAGACAAAAATTAAAATACAATGCAGTAATACTGTACACAGTGACCTGGGCTATGTGTGATAGGAAGGTCAAAGAAAGGTTTGTCTGTGAATGAATAGGGAAGAGTCTATTTCTATAGGCATTGTGTCTTTCCTATGGGCAAATGTAGCATGGGCAAATGTGCAATCCTTTGGGCAATAAAACCTGTTATCAGATGGTTGTTCTGGCAACTGAGCCCTTTTGGGGTGTTAGTTGCTTTGGGGGGTTGTCTCCAGAACTCCAGCATATAGTTGACTCGTTGGGTTTAACCCTTTAACCCTTTAAGTGTCACCCCCCATTTTTTTAAATAGGTATGAAAGTGCACTATCCGAACTTAAATAGTTGTAATTCATGAACACTTTGGAATACAGATCTAAGGTTGGTCTCTTTTCAAAGAAGACAGTCAGCAGATTATTTTTTCAAAAAAGTAAAATATTAATAAGTTATAGAAGTTTAAATTTACTAAAAAGAAAATGCACTGTACCATTTTTATTTAATTTTATATAAAATACATATTTTACATAACAGGTTTTCCCCTTAATTTGATATCAAATTGAAGCCTTATGTCTATGTTCCAAATTTGAAGTTGATATGAAAAAAACTGAGGTTCCTGTAAAAGTTTGTTTGGGGCGTTATACCACAAACTGCCACCGGGTGCCATACAAACTCTATAGAATTTTTTAAAATGCATTTTTCTGTCACAAACGTCTACATTTCTCTATCAATTTTACTTCTATCACAAAATAACCACCAAATATGAAATCCTGAGACTCAGACCTTTCCAATGACATGTTTTTTGTCAAGATTATAAAAAGTTTGGATTCTAAAAGACCATAATGCATTTTGTAATATGACACTTGACACCGCTGCTAAGGGGGAGGAGACCGCCAGAAGATTTTACAGTACCATTTCCATGGTAACACAATGTCCGATTTCAAATTGTTTTTCATAGGATGATTCTTGGGCTTCTAAGCTTTCAAATGATATATAATTTATGATGATTACTAAAACATTTGATAGAGAAAAAGGACAACAAATAAAAGAGCGCCAAGCGTCCCACAGGTGGGACGGTGACAGTTAAATATAAATGTTATTGTTAATGATCAATAAATAAAATAAAAAAAAGTAATAATAATAATAATAATAACTTAATCTTGGGGCAATATTTGACATGCAGTTTTTGTACTGTAACTTAGACTGGTTAAAACACAACCACTACAGCAATAACACCATCGTTACACACTGTATATATAATAATGATGATCTTACCTTTAAAAAATAGTTCCGTAGACCATCCAAGATGTAGATGAGTGTTTTTTCATATGATCAGATTTGGAGAAATGTAGCCTTATGTACAACACTTGCTCACCAATGGATCCTCTGCAGTGAATGGGCGTAGTCAGAATGAGATTCCAAACAGCTGATAAAAACAATACAATAATCCACAAGTAATCCACACCACTCTAGTCCATCAATTAACATCTTGTGGACCGAAAAGCTGCATGTTTGACATCAAGTCGTTTTTAACTTAAAACCATTGCTTCGGACCTAAAATCATATACCGTTGCTTGGACTGATGTTATTATCAGCTGTTTGTACTCTTATTCTTCAGAGGATCCATCGGTGAGCAAGTGATGGAATGCTAAATTTCTCCACATCAGTGGGGAAACAAACTCCTCTACATCTTGGATGGCTATTGCCTTTTTTGGGTGAACTCTTAAACTGGCAGGTATGGTTTGTGAGTGTGAATTTCTTTGAAACCTCTGTTGGTTTCGAAGCTCTGAATTACATTACCACCTTAAAGCCTGTTTGAAAACATCCACATTTCATCATCTCAATGTATTTTAGTTGCGGAAATGACACAAAAATCATCCAGCATTTTATCTGTAAGTATAGAGTAACTTGATTAATTTATTGTCAAAGAAGTATACTTTGTTTCGTCAAAATGTGTTTTTTGTGTGTGTGTGTGTGTCTTGCAGGTCTGCTAGTATGGTGTCAAGCTGTGGAAATGTTAACAGAACTAACAAATTTGGGCCAAAATGCGTCCATAAACTGTGATCTTGAAGAAAAAGAGATTTATTGGATGCTACTAAAGCTACCAAATCCTCCAGTTATGATACTGCGGTTATTTTCAACTTCACCAACTCCTTTTTACTACGATGCACATTTCAGATTTAAATATTCAGTGCAACCTAAACATTGTCTATTCATAAGAAATGTCACTATTGATGAATTAGGATTTTATTACTGCATGACCACAGAGGCACCTCCAAAATTCAGCAATGGCACCAGACTTCAAATCACTGGTGAATGAGCATTTATTAATCAGGCCATATGGATGCTTAATGCTTTGGTTATTTGAATGTAAGGCTGTTTTGTACAGAACCAACTAAATTACCTGAGTGTCAGAATCACACTGAGGTGAAGTATATTGAGCAGAATCATATGGTGGTGAATCATACTGACCAGATTCAGAGACCATGGATGATTATTATCATCGTATCTGGTCTAATGCATGGTGTTCTGGTCTTTGTGGTGATTGGTGAGTTCTGTTTATTAATATAATGAAATTTAATCTGTTTGTAAAATGTGACAATAATTCTCTTCTCTTGCCAGGTTGTGTATGTTGCTTTTCTCCTGCAGCCAAAATGATAAACAAGAAAGCTTGTTCCTGACATTATATCAGTGGGTTGCTTATACTTCTGTTATAAAATAACTAAGAAATAGACATCAGAAATTAACTTCTCTCTTTTTTAAATAAACAATGGAATCATCCACCTAATAGATGATTGCTAGCCAAACGCTTCTTTGCCGATCAAATATAGGCAGTGTGGTTGGCCTTGGTTGGTAGTTTTTCACACAGTGAACTGCAAAGCCAAGTGGTTTAACCTTTAACATTATGAAACTTGTTTAGTTTTGCAGATATGTAGATAGTGTTCATAGATATAGAAATGTAAACAACCAGGTAGAAATAACAACAATCATTCTGTCAAACTTCTAAAACCCTGCTGACTGCACAACCATTCTTTTTTCCATCTGCAAATATCCAATATTCAACATTGCAAATATCCAAAAAAAACTTCAACTCATGAACTTTCACAATTTTTTAGATATTGAACATATATAGAAAGAAAAACGACATGAAAAACGAGGCTCCTTGTCTTCACTGAATGTACCTGAAAATATTGAAGTATAGATTTCAAACAAAGTATCCCTGTAATTTTAAAGCATTCAACTTTATTTAAACTGAAAAATAATGCTATTTTATTGGTTGATGATTAGCTGTGCAGTCTAAAGTTCAAATATGATAAGGCAGATGTATTGTTGAGTTTGATGTAGAAGTTTCCTCTCAGAAACTAAACGGGGAAAGTTTCAGTTCTGTTCTCAGACTCTGGATCTCGTTTCTCCATTAAATGACTGTTGGGAATTGTTCAAGATCCTGTAAATATACTGTGCAACTGCCAAATAAAAATAAATAAATAAAATTAGTGTTTTAAATCATTTGCTTCAGTGCACTAAATATCTGTTTGCATTTTTAAACATTTACTTTGCAATTAATTGTGTGATAATCTAGTAACATTTTTGCATGAACAAGGAGTCTCACAACATTTGTGACCAAATGCCAAAATTCTACTAAGTTCAATACAAAAGTAACCCAAGTCCATTGTCCGCAACAACTCACATTGTGTTCTCAAGAGTGAGACAAACACATTCATAAAGATGCTGTTAATGGCAATGAATGAGAAAATTCATTAAATGTTATGTCTAAATATTGAATATTATAACCTTTCAATAGTTGTGTGCATAAAACTTTGTATATTTCTGTAATGCCACACCAGCAGAGGGAGCCCTTACCCATGGACTGCCTGTTACTGCTCCCTCTGCTGCTTCTCTGGTTACTTCCTGTTTGGCAGCCATATAAGGCAGGCCATGCCAAACAGCTAGGGTGAAAATGACTCAGGTCTAGGGTCTAGGATATAATTTGGATGGGAATACTCTACCTAATCTGGAGCATGTAGAGCTAATTGTAAGTGGTAGAGGAGCTGAACATGCAGCGCTATCGTGAGCATGTGCTCTGAGTGCTCCATAGATTAAAGGGAGTATCTATATATATATATATATTTATATATATATATATTTTTTTTTTTGTCCTTCCTCAAAATTCAGACTCATCACCTATGTAAGTTTAATGTAACATCCAGTACAGTAGGTGGCGATAATGCTCCTAAGGAGTTGGTCGCCATTAAACAAGAAGAAGAAGAAGAAGAAGAAGCAGCTAGGGCGAAGTATTGTTTTGCCTGTGCAGACTCTACCAAGTGCTTTTCCTGTTTCATTGCCTTGTTTTGTTATTGCCACGGTTTTGTTTTGTTCCATAGTCATAATTTTTGCCCTGTTTCATTGCCATAGTTTTGCCTTGTTCCATTGCCTTGTTTATTTGTTACTTTTGGACTGCTCTCTGGTATTTTAACATTCTGCCTGTTTATTGGATTACGCTCTCGCCTTGCCCTGGATATTACTGTTTGTTGGAGACTGACCTTGCCTGTCTTGACTGCGCTGTGTTTAATAAAGCTCGCATCTGGATCTAACATGCTTCACTAGAGTCCCGTTACAATTTTGTTATTCGATGCATAATAAAACTACAAGAGAAATTTTCTGAAGACTTATATTCCCTCAAAGCAAGTTTAACATTGATTTTGCTAAAGTTATCTTATTATTATTATTATTATTATTATTGTTAATACAAATACTGTGTTTAGGTAGAACAGGTTAGGGAGGCTGCATACAAGATTCTTCTCCTAAGATCTGCTAACAGATTTGGGATAAAATGTGACCATTAACTGTGATCTTGAAGAAAATGAGGTTTATTGGATTTTACTGAAAACAGCAGATCCTCCAACAGTGATTCTACGATCATTTTCAACACCAATATCACCTTTTTACACCAATAATACATTCAGAAAGAAATATTCAGTGCAGTTTAAACATCATCTGGTTATAAATAATGTGACTGCTGATGAATTAGGAGTTTATTACTGTATGAACACAGAAACACCTCCAAAACTCAGCAACAGCACCAGACTGCGCTTCAACGGTGAGTTCATTTGCTTTTGCGGTGATAAAGACATGAACACTGCTTACAGACATACATGCTATTTACTGCTTCAATTTTTTAGATACTTATGAAAACAATTATATTCGTAAATTGAATCATATATTATCAGTGTTTTCAGTGATACATATCTGCAACCATTGCACTAACAGCAACAGTTGTTACAGTAACAGACTGTGAACACTTTAATTACAGAAACTCAACTAAGTGAGTGTCAAAATCATACAGTGGTGGAGATTATTAATCAGAATCAGACACAATATCAGATTATCATCATCATATCTGCACTGATGAATGGGTTTCTGCTCATTCTGCTGATTGGTGAGTAATTTTCAGCTATCTGTAAAAATATTAGTATTTGCTTTTAAAACCCATTGCTTTTCTTTATAGGCAGCTAAAGTTAATGAAATGTAAATGTAAATATTCTTTTTTAATAGTTATGCTTTGTTATTCAAATTTATGCTTTTATTTATGCTTTTATATTGTGCCATTTATGTGACATGTTTAATTTATATTAAGCCTTAAAGTTCTGCATAATTGAGGGCATGGTCACTTGAGTGACAGGTGGATTGCAGCTGCTGTCACCACCGTCGCACTAGGCGGGCGTGGTTTCAGCAACCAGTTCCACCCACGTCCCGCCTTTTTGTCAATTTTCAATAATCCGGGAGTGACGTGCAGTGACGCGACTCCAAGATGGCGACGGCCGACTCCCGCCCACTAAGAGCTTCAAAAATGCTCTTCAGAAACCTACGGGTGACGTCACGGACACTACGTCCATATTTTTTTTACAGTCTATGGTTGGAACACGCTGGCCTATACACCCCAGAAAGACAAGTAGGGCTCGCTGCTGCCCTCAGGAGGCTACAAGTGGAAATTTATGTTACTTCATGTCTCCATGGTCCAGTATAGAAATTACTGGTCTTGCCGCTGGGTGGCAGCTGTTACTTTTAGTGATTCTCTCTGTTTGTCACATGATTGGTTCTTCACCTCAACATCATACTTACATGCCACATTCATTGATTTAACAAAATAAAAGATTGCTTGATTAAAGGCCATCTAGCAGCTGAGGTGTAAAACCACAAGCCACTTACAGAAGAAAATTATTGGTAATTATTTTGGTCATTTTTAGTCAGTGTGGCTAATCAGTGTCTCTGGTTACATGAGATCATTTTATCAGAACGGATAAAACTAATGATAGACCAGGGGTGCCCAAACTTCGGCGTTTAGCTCCAACCCTAATTAGACAGACCTAAACCAGCTAACCAAGCTCTCCTTATTTATGCTTCACTATAGTGAACATATATGTTCGTTTGTTCCTGGTTCTTTTGTATTTATATTGTTTGCTTTCTTTGATCCTCATCATCTCTGCTTTTCTTTACATGGTCATACATGGAAAACATTACAGGCTAGAATAATGATCAAACTGAAGGGACATTTAAGGCACTAACCACTTTATAGAGACCTTTTTGAACAGGATTCTTGGCTTTTGTTTTATTCAGTGCATGTAAACATACAGTACTGTGTATGTGAGTATTCTCACAAAAAGAAAAGCACTGTCTGTAAAAAAAAGTTCTGTACTGTCAAGTACGTACAGAATGCAGATCTTCTTGTGACGTCCGCATTCTGAACTGAAAGAGTGAAGGGATCAAACACCTGCCCATGAATTTGCCATTCAAATTTTTATTAAGGTAGGTTTGTAATATCAGAATGCTTGGTTGTTTCCTTATGGTCACTGTAACCAAATTAATTTAGTATAAATGCACAAACGCAATAGATTAATCACAAAAAAATACTGTTTTTGTTTTATAATTATAGCCCATTACTCCTTTAATACATCTACATTAATAATATAAAGAGTTTGGTTCCAAAATGCTATAAATCCATTTTGATTAATCTCGAGTAAAAATGTGTTTTCTTTACCAAGAAAGTGGTTAGATGAAAACCACTATTTTCTGTTTTAAACTTTCACATAGCATCTTTAGGTTATAATAACAATAACCTTTTAACTGATATCTCTACCGTACGGTTGAGATAACTTTGATAGGGAATAAATCTATCAAAAGGAAGAGATGAGAGAGCAATCTTTCCACAGCTATACGGCCCCATCTCTGTGTTTGCTGTTTCCATGGAGGGATGGGAATTTCCAGTTTTCAAGTGAGAGCAGCAGTTTGCAAACTTCAGTCACACAGAAGGGAGATTGGTTCTGGTCAGTCATCAGATAAAGAGTCAAACAAGCAATCAAGGAAGTAGGGATGAAACCATAAAGTTGTTGTCAATAGGGTAGAGGGTAAAGGACAGAAATCTAGCAAAATATATGACAAATGTAGAAATGTTCATTTATAATAACTATCCAAATCATGCGTGACCGTACGGTTGATATGTCAGTAAAAGACATGGTATTGCCATATAGCTATATTATACAGACACTTAAAAAAAATAAATAATAATATATATATATATATATATACATATATATATATTAACTTTGTGGACTCTGAAGGTTATGAGATGTATCCAAGATACTAATAAAGTTAAATTAA
Organism: Cirrhinus mrigala; assembly: GCA_036247105.1. Classification (NCBI taxonomy): domain Eukaryota; kingdom Metazoa; phylum Chordata; class Actinopteri; order Cypriniformes; family Cyprinidae; genus Cirrhinus; species Cirrhinus mrigala. The sequence goes on from CM070028.1 coordinate 12,776,769, forward strand.
TGTTTGTCATAGGGCTGGGCGATAAAACGATAACGATATGTATCGCGATAGACACGTGACCGATATCAATAAAAAATGTGTTCGATATTTTTTATTCTTCGTCGGAAGAAAGCAGAGGTTGCGAAGCAAGTTTGGTTGCAGTAACAAAGGCACTCGCTCTCTGGTAACCTAGCAACGTAGGGAGTGACACGCTAACAGCCAATCATGTAACAGTATTAGGTTTGGTTGCGCCATATTGTTGTCTCGTGCTGATCTGCTGGATTCCACTTCATAAGCAGAAAATGAGTGCCGCAGCGAGCGAGGAAATTGTAAATAAAAGAGGAAAAGTCAGCTCACCAGTATGGCAGTTTTTTGGATATTATAAGTCTGACCGCCCACGTAGAAGGGGATGTTCTCGCAACCTTGTGCAACGTTCCCTAACAGTTCTCTAAAGGTGACGAATGTCCCGAACCTTTACAGAACATTGGAGACGTTCCTAAAACATTCTCTTTTGGTTACGAAAGTGCTGGTGCTCAATGTTCATTATACGACTTTAGGGGGATGTTCCATTTTGGTTACTTTTTGGTCAGATAAGAACGTTACAAAGAGTACATTTAGGACGTTAACAGGACGTTCTCACATGGTCCTCTATTAGTCATACAATAACGTTCGCAGTATGACTTTAGGAGGACTTTCTATATTTGGTCCTCTTTTAGTCATATAATAACGTTTGCAATATGACGTTAGGAGGACGTTTTATATTGGTTATTCTATGGTCACATAAGAACATTATAAGGAGGACATTCGGGATGAGTCCGGGACGAGCACAGTGTAATAACTGTCAAAAGATGGGATATTTTTCGCGGGTGTGTTGCTCGGGACAAGTTCGCACAGTGCGTGAAATTGACTTACCTGAGGTTCAGATCCTTTACATGCACGACTCACTAACTGATAAAATTAGGTGTAGTGCTGTCATTGCGACCGCAACTACGTCTGTACCTATCGAGCTTACCGTGGATTCAGGGTCATCTGTTTCTATCTTGCCAAAAATTGTGTATGATACACACTTCAAGAAAGACGCTTTGCAGCCTCCTTTAGTGAGACTAGTGACGTATTCCCGTGCTCCGATTCCCGTACTTGGCTGCTTACCTGTCACTGTCTCTAAGGATGACTTCACCTGCTCCACGTCGTTCTTCGTGGTTGAATCTGGCACAGCTCTGCTTGGGATGGATCTTATCAATGGGCTACATCTTCGTTTTGAAGGCAATTCAATTTTGCCAGCGCGCACATCAGCTCCTGTGTTGCGATTGTCTACTTTGACACCTTTACCTGCTTTGGGGTGTGCAAAAGGCTTTGTGCACAAGGTAAAGATTTCTTCAGCTGTGGCTCCTGTTTGCCAGAAACTCCGCCGGTTACCCTTGTCTGTTAAAGATGCAGTCAGTGAGGAAATACGGCACCTTCTCGAGTTGGGCGTTGTCGAGAGAGTGGATGCTTCGCCGTGGGTCTCCCCGATAGCGGTAGTACAGAAGAAGTCGGGTGCTATTCGTATGTGTGTGGACCTACGAGAGCCCAATAAGGCTGTAGTTACAGATAGCTACCCATTACCACACATCGAAGAAATGCTATCCTTGTTAAGGGGTGCGACTGTATTTTCCACTATCGATCTGGAGAGTGCTTACTTCCAGTCACTTCCACTTACTTCCATTGCACGAGGAAAGCCGTGATCTGACCTCCTTCATTACACATGATGGGCTTTTCAGATTTTGCCGTGTCCCGTATGGTCTTGCTTCAGCGCCCTCTGCTTTTCAAAAAATGTTGGCGACAGTTTTACAGGGACTTCTGAATGTTGCCAATTATCTGGACGACATCATTCTTTGGGGACGTACACAAACAGAACATAACGACACGCTCAAAGCTGTCGTTCAGCGCTTACAGGATGCTGGGCTGAAGTTAAACTAGGGCTGCACGATTAATCTGAGCTACGCCAAATCACGCTCATAATCGAACGCGATTCATCTGCGATTATGAGCGCGATTTGGTGTAGCTCGTCAGTGATTTACGGCTCTGTGTATTAATTGCCGATCCAGCTGAACGCACCTGATGGAGCTTTACTACTAATCAAAGTACCAGCTTTACTGACAAAGCGCGCCTCATAAACACATTTGATTAATCGTGCAGCCCTAAGTTGAACCAATCGAAATGTCAATTCAACAAAACCAGTCTGCGTTTCCTGGGACATACTGTGAATGCGCAAGGAATTCAACCTGATGAGGATCACCTCTCCGCTATTCTTCATGCACCGGCCCCAAAAGATGCGCCCCAACTCCGCTCTTTCATTGGCTTACTATCGTGGTACAACAAATTCATCCCAAATTTTGCCACGGTGATTGAACCTTTGCACGCTTGCGTCAGGCAGGGATCGGACTTCGTCTGGTCGGAAGAGGCTCAGCAATGCTTTGATGTTGTAAAAAAGTTGCTCGTTCAAAGCCCTATACTTTCATTGTTCGACCCAAAGCTGCCTACGGTGGTATCCACTGATGCCTCTAGCTACGGCCTGGGCGCTGTTCTTGCTCAGATTCATGAGGACAAGACGGAGCGCATTGTCTCGTTTGCATCCCGGACATTGTCATCCGCTGAACGCAAGTACTCGACTATTGATGCGTTGTACCATTGTACTGCTTCATCTAGGTAATTAAAGGATTCTTTATTTGAGGACGCCTCTTCATTGTTCTCACTAAGGATTTAACACACTGCCGTCTGCCGCTTCAGCAGAATGAACGCTACTTCAAATGCGCCTAGTCAAAAAGCCCGGTGAAGGTGGACTAAACCATTTCGTGCAAGGGAGAGGGTGCCTGTCCTCAGACACTATATGTACTTGGACACCATTTAATACATCAATCAACTGATGCATTTACCCAAAATATTAACATTTACATTAGTTAACAACATTTATTGTGATCTTAAAATTATATTTAAAGGAAAATAAAATTTCACTCCTCAGGGGCCCTCCCCCCACTTGGGGCCCTGGTAATTTAGTCCCACTTTTCACCCAACTACGACGCCCCTGCTGCTTCAAGTCAGAATCTGATCGAGCTGCGCAGCGCTGCGTCAAGTCAAACACACGTTATAACAAGCGCAACAATTTAAAAGATAAAAGCGGCAGGTTTGATCATCTGTCCGTAATTATTTTGATGTTGATGAAATTTGCTTAAAGAAACAATTTAACATTTTATTGTGATTGTAGCATAACCAGTTTAAACATATTTTAATAATGTGATCCACAGTTTTATACCTAAAGATGAAATTGTTCTCTTTAATATGTTGTTCATTTCTTCTTTTTATGTGTAAAATTGACTTAAATGTCCTTTTTTTCTTTTCTTGTTGAATTTAACTGTCGTTTCATCCATTAGGCTTTTAAAAAAAGCACAGTGGTGAATTATTCAGATATTTAACCTGTTTTTTTTTTGTTTTGTTTTTTTCTCGTGTATATATAATCTCATACTATGTTGAATGCATGATATTTGTTTTCTGTTGTCCATTATTAGGTACAACCATATTTTGCAGATCTTATATGTAATTATAAGTTCAGCAATAATAATAATAACAACAACAACAACAATAATAATGAAAAGAGTGACAAGTGCACTAACACCTCATAGCATCAGAAACTCAACAACCCTACCTACCAAGTACAGTTAAAACACACCTCTACGTTTGCAATGTCTGCACAAAGGAGACATCAGGCAGCTGCTAGAAGATCTCGCATTTGGAGAAGGCTGTTGGTTTTACATTTGAAAAATGTAAGTATTACTACTTAAAAATTAAGATAACACCATAATGAACTGCATTGCTAGCCCACCCCAACATTTACACACAATAATAAAGATAGATGCTAACCAATAATTACATAACTTTTTTTTTTTATAAAAATTGTTTTAGTTAAATGAGCAAGTGTAATTTGTTGTCATATGACATAGCTATGCATGAACATACACTAGACAAATGCAGCTGTGCCAATTCTGCTGCTGCACTGTGCTTCACAATCTCACTCTTCTCAATGGGGATGTTGTTGAGGCAGAGGAAGAGAAAGACCAAGAAGACGCACCACTGTTTTGATGCACATTGACGCACATTATTTGATGATGCTGTAAGGATCCATCCACTGGCCCAAACTTGGAGTCCAGTTGTCTGGTTGAAGGTTAATGCATGTTCAGTCTTTTCACAGCACTTCTGCAAAGTTCGCTTAATTAATCAGGATTTAGTTTCATTTTTAATCTAGCTCCATGTTAAATCTGACTCCAATTTCATATGATCGTTAGAATTTAAGTGTTTAATTTAGGCTGATCACAAATATCAATTAAGTATTAATTTAGATATCTGATCATTTCGGACTCGCTATACTTTCAATTATTCGTTCATTGGGGACCCGATGCCGCTCAGAGTCTGGCACCGGCCGATTACGCCGATCTCATGATCACAAAAACGCCAGTCTGATGCTGAGTCAGAGGTATGTAGGTGACTAATACCCTTTTTGACAGCCGCCTACTGCTTGCCTTCACAAAAAGTGTAGTTTACTTTAGTCTCTTCCCGTACAACTTGCTAACATCAGTGATAGACAGAAATCAGGAGGTCTCAGATGATGAGCCTACTGCTCCATTCAATCCTGAGCCTGCAGTTTGCTCTATCCTGGTCGTAATTCGCGGTAGCACCAGCCTCCTCACAATCTACTGGAAATAAGGATTTCAGAAGAGTCTAAAATGAATCAAATATAAGGTTTTATTTGTCAGGTAAAAATGTATCATGCCAATTACATAGTTTAACAATGAGAATCCAATTCAGAATTAAATTCAGTCCCAATTCAAATAAATACATAACATCAATTACTCAAAGATAAATCTAAGAGTGGGAGATGCATACCAGACCACGGAGAGACACACAACAGCATGTGAGAGCTTTGGAGGCTTATATACGCTTATATACCCAGACCAAAACAAACAAATCTTCCAATCAGTTGTAAAAAAATAAAAGACCTTTTGGTTTGTCAGGAGATCTCATGACCCAGGGTCACACCTGGCTGGAGATTCTCACCCGACCCTAAGGGGAAAACACACCCCTCAGCAGCAAAACACAATTCTACAAAAGTTTTTAATCTTTCTCATAATATAAGTGACTGCTATGAAATTGAGACCATTTTACCAATCGCACGGAGAGCTTTAGAACGATACCAAACATGAAAGGGAAAATTCAACATATTCACAAAATGTAACACATGTAGTATCTGGACATTCTTGGTCACTTTCAGTGGAATCTTTTGGGGGAAAAGTGTGAGATGCAGGGAGGGGAGAGGAGAGGGAGGAAGGGGGTTGTAAATGAGCAATAGGGGTGGTGTTGTTTGCCCTCTTTGAAGATCTCTTCTCCAGATTAGTTTTATTGTTTTGTTGCATGGCATCTGTTTTTGTCAGAGTTCCTGGACTTTAAATTCATGAGGAAATAATTTCACATCTTACAGTCCTTCCCTGCCCCTTGGGGCAAATCCCAAGCAGTCCCTAAGGGGTCACAATTTGATGATTTCCAAATTATGTCTACTGTCAAAGTCTTTGCAGAGCAGGTAGCATCAGTTGATGAGTGCAGGAGCATGGTGGTTACCTGAAATAAAAAACATTAAGACACGTTGATGAAAGCACTGCAGAATTCACATCAGTGAAACACACAGTCCCTTTGAAGGAAGGCGTTCTGCGTTGCTGCAGTCTTTTTGGTCAGGTGCGTTTCCACCTGCACTGACAGTGGTGGCAGTCAGTTTGCAGGATTACTTGTTGTATCAGGTCCATTGAGTCAATCAAGCATGAGCTGAAAGTGTCCTTCCATTCTGGGGAAGCATCTCTGTTAAGTGCCATCCTCCCCAGGATGTTTATCTGACCTGAAGAAGTCTTCAGTCACCTTCAGGTAGAAGGTGTATTTCGCAGAAATTGTCAGATTTCCATAGGTGAAGGAATTATTTCACTGATGATGTTCCGATGCATGCGAGACATCTGTACAACCCCTGAGTGACCATGCAATAATTGAACATTGATGACTTTACTGATGTAATGGAATGAGGAGAAGGTTATGAGATATACAAAACAATCATGTCAAAAGTGCGAGTGGTAAATAAGGTCTCCATTTTTTCAGAGTCAAATATTTAGTGAACAGGTCTCATTTGGTTGCCAAATTGTTTTCTACCAATATGCAAAGTAATTTGGATTTAGGTACTTGGTCTGGATGAATAAAAGGGAAGTAGCAAAATCAATATAACCGGTATGTTTACCATGGTATGCATAATTAGAATATATCATATAATTTAACATAGAAATACACAATTTCATAATTACCATCATAAAATTGCCTATATTAATAGTTTTAATTGCAAATCATTAATGCAGACCTAAGGTTTTAATCAAGTCAATTAGAGAATGAAATTCACAGAAACAGAGATTTTAAATCTGTTGTGCAGCTTTTTTTTCTCTTAATCATCCTCTGTGCATTTGATATGCAGGCTAAAGTCACACTTGATAATGCAGTTTGATTGGAATTCTTGTAATTGATTGATCTTTATTTATTTAGATAAATTTGTATTATCATTAGACATATGCTGTAAACTAGTGGGCCCCCTAGTTTGCAGCAATGCCAATGATTGGACATAAATATTTTGTCCTAAGAGACCGGTTGCATTGCTGAATAGGTCTCATTTTAGAGTTTGTAGTTAGAATTTGAATCAATTGATGTGTGACTGTAGCTGTGCAAGTCCTATGCACATTACAGTGCTTGCATACAATAGGTTCGCAATACCATAACATTTCCCAAGACTTTTAAGTTGCAGCAATGCTTGCTATAATTGAAATGAAACCATACATATAGGTCAAAATAAATTATTTTTATAAAGTACATAATGTGTAATAGATTTGAATGCTGTGAGTAATTTAGACCTGGATATTCTTATGAATACCAGGTGTGGATAGTGTGTGGTCATAGTTGTCATAAAAATGTGTTGTGTATGTTTGTATGTCTGTATGTTTGTGTATAGGAGATGGGTGATGCCTAGTCTACCATAATCTGTGTTGTGTAATTTAGTTCCAGTGCTACACTGGGAGATCATGTAAGTACTTGCAGTGCTATGAGGTGTGAATGACCCCTTGAAGTATCTCTGCACCCATCTCCTTGTTGTGTGTGTAAGTTGGTGTAGGTGGGACCAGACATCCTTGTGGAATTTGCCCCTCAAAGATAGCAGCAGTCAGCCTGAAAGGAAAACAGACAGAGAGGAAGACAGTTTAATTTTGAGCCTTTTCGCAAATCGCCCTAAAACTGGTGGACATAGCCACACAGTTGTTGGAAATGGTTGTAATCTGGGATTCCATACCATCAGGAGCAAACTTGTTTTAGTTTGCAAATACATGTATCATTATCATGATCATGCTTTAGCAAACAAAGGCCAAAATAAACAATGGTCAGATCTGGTTTTTGGTGTTTCAGCATAGTCTAAGCATGTTGCACCTTAAGTTACTGTTGCAGTTAAATTTACACAGTATGCTGTGTTAAAGGCATTATGAAATTCAGATCTGCTAGAAAAGTATCTTTCAGTGATACTGTTTACAGACGTGTGATCTGTGTTCAAACTTCACAGCATTAATTTGCTGATTTTGGTGCTGTGTTGTTAACTTAGCAATTGACATTTTCTTATGTTTTTTATACATTGACCATTTCCATCTCAGCAGTCTGTAACACTTGTGAATCTCTGCTTGATTTTAACATTGCACACAACTTTAATCACATGCCAAAGTAAAATGAGCTCTCTGATCAGATTCTGAGTTGGCGCTCCTAGTAAGGGGTGGTACAGTTTTCTAACACTTGCACCACCGTGTTTGTGGTTTTGTTGCAAGGAAAACAAAACTTGTACCTTCCCTTGTTACTGGGTTGCATGTCAACAAAATCAAATTTACATCATCTTATGGCCTTGGATGGATTTGGCCTACTCAAGGTACTGCAATCAGATCGATCATTTTAGCTGGTCAATTTTAGGCATGTTAACTTTTCTCATGGAAGATTTTTACACAGAATAGAAGATAAAGAAGTTCTTTCTTATTAGTTTGATCATTCTTCCTTTCATTTTCCTTTCTTAATGGTTCTTGCTTCTAACCACCTTCTCTTAATCTCTTTCCCAGCACTAATAGTGCTTCCAACTTCTTTCACATACAGTATATACCTTCTTTCTACATTCTGATCATTCCTCTTACTCTACTCTTTCTTCCTCTTCTAAACCAATGCTGAATAATCATGAGATTAAAGGCCATTATTGGCCATTGTAATATAATATATTATAAGGTTGTTATAATATGAATTATATTACATTAAAAATAATATAAATTAAAATACTTTTATTACTGGTCTCTGGAGGGCCTCCGGGCAACTTGTTCAGAACGACTGATTATTATCTCACAGATCTATTTTGAAGATACACTTTTGATTTGGCCCTGTGGCTACAGCAGTCCTAGCCTGTGCATCATGTGCACAGCAACAAACCAAACTGGAATTCAGTTGTAGATTTTATTGCTATGAACATTTAATGACCTGCAGGTACATACTGAAAGCATGGGTCGAATCATTGCTCAATCTGAAGATTTTGAGGTAACACTTTACAATAAGCATGGGTGTAAATTTCATTTAACAGTAGGGGGGACAATAAATATAAAATTTCTCATGAGCAATTTTTGAAGGGGACACAAATAATAGTCAAATTGTACTTATAAAGATATGTCCCCACAGTGAAAAACTTTGCTTCTATCATTATTATTGTAGCATGGAGACTGCGCCATTATGGTTGTTTTCAAAGTTTTTCTCAGGTTCAGTGACAAAGCAGATTTTTCTTCAAAACTATTTATTGCATTGTTTGTTATGTTGTTCACAGTCAAGCCATCAACATACAATAAAATTTAAACATGACTGTTATTGTGAAAAAGATATATAAAATAAGTAATGTTTTGTAACAAAATCAATTATTAAATAATCAATTTACAGTAACTGCTCTATGTAAAAAAAAAAAAAAAATCTGTCATTATCCCTTCAATAAAACCACCACACTTACCTGGTACTGTAGATCTGATTGACCCTGGTCTACCTGTCCCTCAATAATTTCTGTCTCCTTTGCCTGTGATTGATATTGTGACATTAGTATTTTCATAAGCACCCATTCTTAAAGCCAAATTGCTTTAATATGTGAACTTCTTGTACTTACTTGGCGTTTAGGTGCACTGAAAAATGATCTTATGTCCATTTTTCTTTTCTCTGTCATTTTATCTATGACACTGCAAGGCAAGGCAAGTTTATTTATACTGTAGCACATTTCATACACAATGGTAATTCAAATTGCTTTACATAAAGAAAGTAAAAGAAAGAAAAGTTGTGGATGTCCTCTGAATGAGTTTAACCCTCAGGCCTGGTTGCAAGCCTCTCAGCGACATCACAATTGCCCTCATGTGCATTCCAGTTTCAGATATCGAATTTCTAGTGTCTCTTCTTTTAACAGTAATCGAGATTTCTGGATGGCAGCAGTAATTCTCTGGGACTGAGACACATTTTCTCCAGATTAGAGATTCTTTTAAAATTCTCTCATTTTTAATTACATTGCACTGTCTTGCCCAACTTCACTTTCAGATACAAAAGATTGTAGTGAGAATTTGATTATCTTTCGAGTTAATCCAATCACAAATTTCCTTAAATTCTTTAAACATAACTGTTCGCTTTTCCAATGTTGCAAAGTTATTGTTATGAAGCCATTAAACAATAACGAAAGGAAATTGTTAATACCAGAATTTAGATTTTAATTTTCAGCCCTCTGTTGAGTACCAGAATAAAATTTGGATGATGTTATTCCAATTTTAAATTTTCATCTCTTACGAAAGTTGGATGTTGGTTCAAGAGATTTCATTCTTCATCTGCTCTGCCGCTATCACGTCCCTGTCAGTTCATGTGAAGCTCAAACCTCTTTTCCGGAGCACAGTTCAATGTTGCGCTGAAAAAACCCTTGTCTAAGACTGGGAGATCACGTCAGGGTCAGCAACTGTAAGGATCCATCCACTGGCCCAAACGTGGAGTCCAGTTGTCTGGTTGAAGGTTAATGCATGTTTGGTCTTTTTACAGCACTTCTGCAAAGTTCGCTTAATTAATCAGGATTTAGTTTCATTTTTAATCTAGCTCCATGTTAAATCTGACTCCAATTTCATATGATCGTTAGAATTTAAGTGTTTAATTTAGGCTGATCACAAATATCAATTAAGTATTAATTTAGATATCTGATCATTTCGGACTCGCTATACTTTCAATTATTCGTTCATTGGGGACCCGATGCCGCTCAGAGTCTGGCACCGGCCGATTACGCCGATCTCACGATCACAAAAACGCCAGTCTGATGCTGAGTCAGAGGTATGTAGGTGACTAATACCCTTTTTGACAGCCGCCTACTGCTTGCCTTCACAAAAAGTGTAGTTTACTTTAGTCTCTTCCCGTACAACTTGCTAACATCAGTGATAGACGGAAATCAGGAGGTCTCAGATGATGAGCCTACTGCTCCATTCAATCCTGAGCCTGCAGTTTGCTCTATCCTGGTCGTAATTTGCGGTAGCACCAGCCTCCTCACAATCTACTGGAAATAAGGATTTCAGAAGAGTCTAAAATGAATCAAATATAAGGTTTTATTTGTCAGGTAAAAATGTATCATGCCAATTACATAGTTTAACAATGAGAATCCAATTCAGAATTAAATTCAGTCCCAATTCAAATAAATACATAACATCAGTTACTTAAAGATAAATCTAAGAGTGGGAGATGCATACCAGACCACGGAGAGACACACAACAGCATGTGAGACTTTGGTTGTAAAAAAATAAAGACCTTTTGGTTTGTCAGGAGATCTCGCGACCCAGGGTCACACCTGGCTGGAGATTCTCACCCGACCCTAAGGGGAAAACACACTCCTCAGCAGCAAAACAATTCTACAAACGTTTTTAATCTTTCTCATAATATAAGTGACTGCTATGAAATTGAGACCATTTTTCCAATCGCACGGAGACCTTTAGAACGATACCAAACACGAAACATATTCACAAAATATAACACATGTAGTATATGGACATTCTCATAGTGACTTTCAGTGGAATCTTTTGGGGGAAAAGTGTGAGATGCAGGGAGGGGAGAGGAGAGGGAGGAAGGGGGTTGTAAATGAGCAATAGGGGTGGTGTTGTTTGCCCTCTTTGAAGATCCCTTCTCCAGATTAGATTTATTGTTTTGTTGCATGGCATCTGTTTTGTTGCATGGCATCTGCAGGCAGCAGGCGGCAGGCGGCAGGCGGCAGGCAGAGTCCAGATCAAGTGTACGTTTATTTGCCAATAAAATTACCATGCGGTGGTAATTTCATTGGCAAATGCTTCAGCGTCCTCCACTGAAGTGAAGATCATCTTTTCAGATCCATGAGTGACAATCAGACGGGCGGGGAACAGCAGTCCATGTCTAACACCAGCCTCCTTTAGTTTCTTCTTAACTCCATCAAAGTTTCTGCGCTGTGAAAGGACCTTCGCTGTCCAGTCAGGATAGATATAGATCTGCATACCCTCAAACTGAAGGGGTGACTGTTGTCGGGACAGCTTCAGGATTAGTTCTTTATCTTGGTAATGGTGGATTTTTGCTATTAGCAACCGGGGCCTCTCTCCATTAGCTGGCGGGGGTCCAATACGATATGCACAATCCACTTTTACTCCGGATGGAAAGTTTTGGCCTCCCAGGACGGCCGGTATCAGCTTTTCCACAAATGCCGTTGGGCAGCCATTTTCAACTTTCTCTTGCAGCCCCGCAATTCTAATATTTTGCTGGCGGGAGCGGCCCTCCAGGTAATCAAGCTTAGTGTGTAGGGCTTTATTGACAGCAACAATATCCTGGCAGAGAGCCTCTAGCTCGGAAATGCGGTCATCATGTTTGACTCTCGCGCCCTCCAGATCGGAGATACGGAAGTTAGTATCGGAGAGCGATGCTTGCATTTGCAACAAAGTATTTTCGAGAGAGTTAAATCTGTCATTCATCGACTTATCCATAGTTTGGATAGACGCTTGGATTGCTGCCAAAATAGGGGATAAAGCCATGGTCCTGTCGTCAACAGACATCTTTTCATGCAGCCGTTTTACACTGATGCTTAATTTATTCACCCCTCACCACACCGAAACTGAAAATTATACACAAAAAAACATTTAAAAAAGAAAGAAAAAAAACAAACAGCTGCATGAAAAAAATAGAGAATTTCCACAGGACCTGAAAAAAAAAAATAAAAAAAATAAAATTAATACTTTGTATTTCATTCAGACATTCCAGCCTATGTTCCACTGAGACAATGATCTGGAAGCTGAGCAGGAAAAGTTAACAGTGATGTTTTGGTCCACCATGTGACTTTAGCTAATTTTATAGAAAGTACATTTATATTACTTACTTTGACTTAACTGTATCATATTACTATCTACAGTAGGAGTGTAACTGTCCAGGATGGATGCTATTTTCATAATCAGCGATCCCACATTGTAATGACAGTTTATTCAGCCTCAGGCCTCAAGATGTGGGTTTCATTGCTAATTAGAATACAAAAATTATAACAATTATTATTACTTATAAGATTAACACATGCACTTATATGTGCATAATATAGGTGTAGGTGAGCAAATGCGCTCAGAATGTGAATGCAACGCTTTTTAATTGCAAGTTAGATTGAGCGTTTTCCCATAGAAAACCATTACAAAACACATTAGTGACAATGGAGGACCAAATTTTATGTACTTTTTTAAAAAAGCACACGCACACTCTCTTTAAATCTACCATGACAGAAAACAACACCAAGTTCGATTAAAATGAGCATATATTTGCAAGACAGGGTTAAAAGAGTAGAAAAGTATTTTAAAATAATTGACCTTAAAAACCTCACTTTAACCTTTACATAATTATCGACCTTCAATGGTAATAAAAACACCTTGACTAAATGATCTGTGGTTCATTTTTTTCCCTATTTTTACAGGAATAATATGTAATTATTACATGCCATTTATTTTAAATTACACATTACTCTGTGAAAATACAGAACATTTCTTAAATAAATAAATAAATACCAAAATATAAGAAATTATCTATAAATTTAATGGTGGAACTTTAAAATACAGAAAATATCTGTGAAACAACAGGTATTTCATCGTATAAAAAAAAACAATTGTGCAAAAAAAAAAAAAAAAAAAAGAAATACAGACATTTACATGTAAAATTACATTTATTTTTAACAGTGTAGAATATGAGCTCTATTAGACTATTTTTTTTTTCTTTTTTTTTTTTATCTTTTACATACAGCATACCATATTTTCCACTTTCAGTTATTTGTAGCCTATATAATTTCATCTTCATTTAAAATACATTTACAATTAACAATGACTGGTACACATAGAGTGGAATAAAAATACTATCTAATATAGAAGAATCCGCCTCTTTTTCCGATTTGCGTATAGATGTCCACAATCTTATCTCCTGATAAATTTGCAGTCAACTCGTTTTCTATGTGCAGTAGGGAAAGATCAGAAAATCGGCCCTGAGTCATTGTAGATCGGAGCCAATTTCTGATTCTTCTCACTACTGAGAAACTTCTCTCTGAGACAGCAGAACTAACGGGCAGTGTGAGAGCGAGCTGAAGGAGTCGGTAAAAGTTTGGATATTGATCTCTCTGCACTTCATTTGTAAGTTTTTCAAGGGTGATTGGCGATGGGATAGCACATTTAACAAGGTCCATTTCAGCTGCCACAAGCTGAGGGTGGATCTTAAAGCTGGCATAGGTGCTTAGTAAAGGACCGATTCAGTTTTTGTTGCAACTGCACAGCCACGCTCAGGGCCGTTGAAGCTGTTGAGAATTGCCTGTCCAATTCAGCCAGCATAGTGTCTAAAACAGGGAGATACAACTGACATTTAAACATCTGTGATTCTGATTCCCAGTTTCATCACGCTGGCCAAGTGTGGTCTGCCGGCACGTTGGCGGTACTGGTGCTGCAGGTTCCAGGGCCGGGGGTGTTTTCTGACATATTTTTTTATTCATATCTGACAAAATCGATTGGCTCTGGTCTGGGGGGGCAGTGCCTCAGATCAGATCATACACACAGAGCAGCGTTACCCGGACTTTCATTATCGTTCTCTGTAATTTCCCGGACCCTTTCATTTTCGTTCTTGCTGATTTTAATAAAGCTAATCTCATTGCTACATTGTTTTAAAGGATGCATACCACTCTGTGTCCCGTGCAGTGCTGGGACTCTGATCACTGTCTAGTTTATCTTCTACCAGTATACAGGCAGAAACTTAAATATGCTAAGCCTGCAGTAAGAACTATAAATAGACCCCTCTCACCCCAGACACAACCTGTTTGCACTTCTCCCCTCAGGTAGACGCTACAGATCTCTGAGCGCTAAAACATCTATGCATAAAAACAATTTTATGCACCCCATCCCATCTCCAGCTTAAACAGCTAACACTTGAATCATTACCTGTGTTCTGCAATTCATTTCTGTATTTTTTCTCCATCTCTAATTATTGCCTCTTTCTCTAGTATTATTATGTAAATACATACGCACATCTCTTTATTTATACAGCTATATATAGAGTAAATAATGCAGAAATCTGTACATAAATCTTCTGTTCCAGATTCATACAGTCATGAATCTGGTCGGTGACCTTCGGTTCACTCACCACCAGATGTCGCTCTCGCCTTGTCACATCACACAGACTGTTGCTTTGCACCCCGGACTACTACACCCATCACCCATCGCGCTGATTGCGTCAACACCTGTGGCCAATCAGGCGCTCTATATAAGCCCCGGACTTTCCCTCTGTTACTGACGGAGTTTATTGTATGGTTGTTTCGGGGATGTTCCTAGTTTCCTAGCTCCCTAGTTCCCGCCACGGATGGAACCACGCCTACTACACGGACTATCCCCACGTCTTGCCTTCATCATATCTGTTTGCTATTGTTCTGACCCTGCCTGTTTTCGCTATGTCTCTGTCTCGTCCTTTGAATAAAAGCTTGCGTATGGATCCGTTCGCCTCTCGTCTCCCTCCCACCGTTACACATACACATTCTTATTTATTTTTAGGTTTTTAGTGTTTTTAAGTTTTTATAATAAACATAGGCTGGTCAGAAATGTGTGCCAGATATTATTATATTATTTTATTTTATTTTATTTTCGGATTTACTCATTTATTCAAGACTTTAAGACTTCATTTGTGATGTCTAGACTTAATTTTATTAAATACATACATACAAAAGTGTAGTGTTATTTGTGTAGCCTGATCCAAAAAGTGAAATTAACTGTAGTAAATAAGTAAATGTACTCAGACTTACACGTGCGTGAAAATAAAACTTCCTTTAGTCTCTCCTGGAAAAACACTGTATTCCACTGCAAGTGGAATATATATTTATATGTATATATTCCTGCTGTCATTGAGTCTTGTCTAATACAATAGTCTTGAATGTCATTTTTTCCATTTACTGTCAGTAAAAAAAGGACAAAACTTCCTCATTCCAATGAGAGCAAAATAAAATAACAAAAACCAGGAAACTTTGACCTTCCCTTTTTTCCAGATCTAGGCTCAATCCAGAAAGATTCCTATCCTGACAGGTTGTTAAGGGACTGTTAGACTCAAGGTTAATATACTCTGATGGTCTGGTGGGAGGAGAAACTCAGATACACTCTGGGTTGCTGTCAGGTGACAGCTTTTTTACACAGGACACTGCATTACTGATGTGTTGGTTATTCACACACTATTGAGCACCCTAGCAATGAAAACCCACACAGACATATCTTCAAATCTGAATGTCATAGAGACATGGGGGTCAGAGAGACACCTCGGATCACTTCCTCCTGACTCTTACAGGAAATTGCACAACTGATTATGCGCTGGTTACTCCACTGCACACCAGGCCCAAGGGTGGGCCAAGTGATATTCGAGGTGGGCCCGGGGTTGGGGGGATGGGGTCCCGGCCTGCTGCACACCTTGGATCACGTCCTCCTCACCTCAACATGGTTCCTGACACAACACATTTCACCTTTTGACGTAACCTATGCTCACTCTCTCCTGGCTATCTGCTATGGTTTTATCTTCACTTCCTCCCCCGAAACAGTACTGATACTTTCTGTTCTTCTTTTACGTGTTGTTTAGAGCAGGGCCGCTGCTGGCCAAATGGGTGCCCTAAGCAGAATTGTTGCACCCCCTCCCTCGAATATTATGGAAAGTAAAAAAAAAAACAAAAAAAAAACAACTACTATATGGGGTCAAAATAGAACTTATAAAAGTAAAATGTAAATAAATAAATACTTTGTAATTACATTGTATCATTTATAAATTACAGTCAAGTACAGTCAACTATGGCTATGATTTAATGATTACAGGTTTTTTTTTTTTTTTTTGTCACAGCATTAAAATATCAAAAATAATCTCATTTGATCTATCAGTGCTTGATATTAATAGATCGTCTTTTTTTCTTTCCATGTCTTCTTCTTTCCACACCAGTCCTTTCTTGTATGCAATGCAAATGTCTACTTTCTATTCCACTATCCCACTCCTTCTGCCATTTCTTTTCTTTTTTTTATTTCATTTGCTATTATACTTTTAACTTCTATTTTACTTCAACCTCAATTTGTGAATGTTTTAAAGCCTGTTTGGCCAGTTCATCTGCCTTCTCATTTCCTTTCACCCCCATATGCGATGATACCCACAAGAAGTTTATATATTACAAAAGATTTACAAAAAAAGAAAAAACAAAACAAACAAACAAACAAACAAAAAAAAAACAACACATTAATATGTTAAAAAATAAATAAATTAAAAAACAAAGAATAATAAAAAGAATAGTTTAAGCTAAATCATAAACAAAAATGTGCAATCCCATGCCTTGTCCATTGTGAAAATGCAGACCAGTCTGCTTCAGACCCTCACAGATATACAGGAGGGGTGAGGGAGAAGATACACACACACACACACACACACAGACGACAACAACAACAACAACAACAACGACAACAACGACAACACATGATGCTTCCATTTCTCTTTTTCACGTTTCCGGGTTCTGTACCGCACGTCGTCATCTATAGCGTCATCTATATCTAAGTAAAAGAGCTTTTTGAACAATGCCAAGTACGTTAGACAAAGCAACGTTTCATACTGAATTAATCAATGATCATCATGGAGGCTCAACATTACCAATATATGTTTTATTTGACAATACTGCATATAAATGTTCCATAAATTAGGGTGAAATAGTAGTTTTTAATCAAAGTATTATGAACTCTTCTACTTCTGTGTAACATGATCAGATGTAATTGACGTTCACAGCAGCCACAAAAAACTGGTCAGATGCATCAGATATTCATTCATCTTTTTCAGATTTACTTCAACAACAGTATTCACCAGTATTAATATCGAATGTTCGAATTAATATGTTTCTGATCTCATTGTATCTCCAGTGAACTGCATGTAATGTCTAGACTTTAATTTATCAATAAAAGACATGACAAAAACTTTGTTTTCATTGGTTGGACTACAAAATATTTTGCCAGTTTCACTGAACAATAATTAAATGTGAAATGTAATAATAATAGCAACAATAAGCTGGTCTTTTTAGCAGCTTTTCAGCTGTAAGCATCCGCCCATCTAATGTGACAACTGATCCAATAATAAGTGAACTCAACAGAAGTTAATAAAATGAGTAAATGTACTCACACTTACATGAGAGAGAATCTTCCTTTCATAAAGTCCTCTGAAAATTGTGGTATTCTGGATCCTGATCCTCAAATGAAACATTTATCTTAATTAGTTTTTAATACAATGTCACGTTTTAAACATCATGTCTTCCGCTTATTGTCACTGTAAAAGCAGCACAAGAATTTTGAGGAACTTCCTCATTTTTACCTAGTGAAATGAATACAACAGGGAAAAATAATTTTCATAACTCTGCCTTTCAAATGGTCGTCAAAAATTAATTAACAACAAGCCGACATTTTTCTATAACAAGAAATTACCTGTTTTCAGATCTGGGCTCATAGATCCTCTTTCTTGTGCTTCACACTGCTCAGGCAACGTGAGACCAGGTGCGGATTGGCAAATGCCAGAAGGGCCGGACCATTTTTTAAATGTGGGGCGGTCAGTTTTTTTTTTTTTTTTTTTTTTTTAATATGTATTGTTTTTACATGCAGGCAGCTTTTATCTCTTGCAAGATGTGAATATTATGATGATGATAATAATAGTAATAATAATAATAATAATAAATGTTAAGCATTTGGCCCAATCGGCGACGGCCAGCTGGTTTCGAGATGGGCCGACCCAATCCGACCCAATCAGAGGTTACGCGGACGTAATCAAAATCTGGCAAGAATGTCAAACTAGGCAAGATGGACCGTAAAAAAAGGAAAGGCGGTGCCGAAAAGCTCAGAGAAAAATCAGACGCTGCCAAATGCATAAAATTAACTGAAATATTCTCGAAAGGTTTAAATTCGGCTGCTGCATCGGAGGACAGTAGCGCGGTAGAGGAGATAAGAAGAAAACAGAAAATATACTTCTAAGTCATTATACTAAAATATACTAAGTAATTTTCACGCCATTCACGCTACTTCTGACAGTTTTTGACAGTAACCTACACTGTGTTTAACAGTTGTAAGCTTAGCGTAGAACTCCCATACATTTTAAAATGTCATTATCAGCAGATAACGTGGGATTTAGGGTATACAGACTGCTGTATGCTACTAGCAATATAGTCTAACATGCAAAAGAACCTATGGCTATAGCCATAGTACTGTAGGCATTTGTAGTGAACTCTGAATACATAGCTAGTCTTTAAAGTAAAACATTAAATACATGCATAGGTTACAGTATGTAATTAATCCTTAGGTAGGGTGGAACATAGACTTATATTACAGGCAATAGTGTAATATATCTATGCAATAGTTAGACAATGTAAAATGAGACATTGGCTTGCTTATGTTCTCCCTTGACTGAATCGTGTGTTCATCTATTCAAAACTAGAATGTTTCTGGACCCAGTGCAGATAGCTCAGCTGCTGCAGCAGAGTTAAGTATCATGGAGGTAGGAAGACAGCAATGAGAGAGACACACCCTGACACAAATGCTGACAGTTTCTTAATACCGTGTATAGAAAACTGATATAGAAACCAGTTAGGCGTTGCCAGTGGGGGACTAGTTCACCACAGATGTCCGGTCAGAGACAATGAGATGCAATTAATCCAGAATTCTTTTGATTCTTTATCCTTTCCACAAAGTTTCCAACAAGTACTGAGCATGCAAGTGCTAACAATCACTTTGGGGTATCCATGTGGGTTGGTGTGTATGTGTGGTCTACAACAAATTAGAATAAACAAATTAAGGAATCAGAAAAACTTATACAAATAAAGATACTAAAACACTTCCATGTACAACATGAGTATGAGATCACTGGCTGACTGCCAGAAACACTTCAAAATAAAAGCTCATGTGAGCCTTTTTAACACTGTGGCTCTAATTAACGATAAATTAACCCACAGTGTGTGATACACATTCACAGGTTACTTCTATCATAAGGGTTAATTTATTGTTAATTAGAGCCACAGTGTTAAAAAGGCTCACATGAGCTTTTATTTTGAAGTGTTTCTGGCAATCAGCCAGTGATCTCATACTCATGTTGTACATGGAAGTGCAGACAAACGGCATAAACAGACAGCACACGGACTCTACAAGATTCACAGATTATTTTTTATTTAGTTTTTACTGTATGTATAAATTTGTTATAAACGGTCGTTTTTGTTCCAGTCACATACATTAAATGTTTAAATATCTATTACATATGGTACTGCTTATATTATTTCACCATCTGTACACCAATATAAGTAGTGAATGTGCGTGTCCGTGGGTGGGACTGTGTCGGTGTGGTAATGTGGGCTGGTGTGGCTACAGTGCAAGGGCTGAATTTTTGTCCCAGTCCGCCCCTGCGTGAGACTCAAGATTATGGTATGGTAGGAAGTGAAAGAGGGCAGTCAAAAGAGAGAAGAAAACAATTAGGCAAGTGGGTTATTTCCACATCCATACTGCTCATTCAGCACAAAAATGGACTCCACTGTCAGCAACAGCTCTCATTGTGGTCACACGTGTGAGACAAACATACTATGCAAACATTCAGACAGATGCTGTAAATGACAGTGAATGAGAAAAAATAACTACATTTTATGTCTGAATATTGAATATTATAATGTGTTTATAGTTTTGTGCATAATTTCCTGTGTATTTTGTATATTAATGCATAAAACTACAAGAACAAAAATTGCTAAAGACTTATATTCCCTCAAAAACAAGTCTTATGACCATACAGAGTTTTGTTATTTGTTAGAATGTTTAGATATTTCTACTAAAACTGCTTTTATTTATTTATTTAAAAAAAACACTGTTTTTGAGTGGAAAAGGTTAGCGAAGAGTTAAGGATTCTGCATGCATGAGTGCAATTTGTTCTGTTTGATTAAAATCTGTAAGAGGATTTGTATTTGAGACCATCTACTCATTTTGCACAATGTGCTGTGATGTGGAAAATATCTAATTTGATGTGCATTAACATCCGTGAAACCTAAACCATGATGTGTTTAAAATAACGGGCACAGACCAACATTTATTTTTTTTTATTAATGGAGGTTTGAGGATGTTTTTATACCGAAAGCACAATTACATTGAGGATGAGGGTCAGCTGGGTGTTCAAAATCAATAAAGCTCATTTGATAAGGAAAAATAACCACCCATTCTCAGTGTTATCTGTTCTTTGTGTCATGTTTCTTCACATCCTTTTCCTGCTGATTAATCTATACAGTCTTTGTGTTTCCCTTGTCCTTTGTCTGTCATTGTTTCCTATTTGAATGTTGTGGACGGCTGGTGTCTCTGTTCCCCTGTTCTTCTGGTAATTTAGTAATTGTTTTGTTTGTGTTATTAAATGCCCCGCACAGTTAGATCCTACAGTTACAGTTACTGGCAATTTTCCTTTTGGAGATACTTTTATCTTTGATATTTCTGATGTCTTTTGCATCAGTGTTTTTTGAGAACAGTTGCTTGTAATCAGCTGTGGAGATGACAGATATAGCAGATTCAGTGTCTAACTCCATTTTGAACTCTGGAGTGAGCCAAATGCCTCCTTAATACCAGAGATGGCAAAAGTACACACATCCTTCACTCAAGTAGAAGTACAGATACTCATGTTTAAAAATACTCTGGTAAAAGTAGTGACTACACTTTTTTACTTAAGTAAAAGTAGAGAAGTATGGGTTCAGACATGTACTTAAGTGAAAAGTACTCATTACCATACCTGTTTTAGTGTCACGCTGGTAACTGGACCTCATGTCATATTGACACATTAATACAAAATATCTTAAAATTTGTTAGCTAATGAATGTATCAAGGCTAAACAACCACTATGTAGAACAGGGCCAGACTGATTGCCAGAAACACTTCAAAATAAAAGCTCATGTGAGCCTTTTTAACACTGTGGCTCTAATTAAATGCTCAAATTAACATCACACATTATAAATCAAATGCTCAAATGATAAATCAAATGCTCAAATCAACATCGCAAACGGCAAATCAAATGCTCAAATGGAAACCGAAAACGCCCATGCAAATGAGGAGTGCCAATCAACTAGCGTGGGCGGAGCTTACAAGGCAGAACTGGGTACCTCATCAGCTGTAGTGATGGGAAGTTCGGATCATTTTACCGACTCGGACCTTTGGCTGCGTTCGTGACAGTCACGAGGCGTCGGCGCCGCCTAAAGTCGGACAAAATTTCTAACCGGCATGCACTGCTTCAAGTCAGAATTTGATCGAGCTGCGCAGCGCTGCGTTAAGTCGAACACACCTTATAACAAGCGCAACAATTTAAAAGATAAAAGCGGCAGGTTTGATCATCTGTCCGTAAATATTTTGATGTTGATGAAATTTGCTTAAAGAAACAATTTAACATTTTATTGTGATTGTAGCATAACCAGTTTTTAAACATATTTTAATAATGTGATCCACAGTTTTATACCTAAAGATGAAATTGTTCTCTTTAATATGTTGTTCATTTCTTCTTTTTATGTGTAAAATTGACTTAAATGTCCTTTTTTTCTTTTCTTGTTGAATTTAACTGTCATTTCATCCATTAGGCTTTTAAAAAAAAGCACAGTGGTGAATTATTCAGATATTTAACCTTCTGTTTTGTTTTGTTTTTTTCCTGTATATATAATCTCATACTATGTTGAATGCATGATATTTGTTTTCTGTTGTCCATTATTAGGTACAACCATATTTTGCAGATCTTATATGTAATTATAAGTTCAGCAATAATAATGATAATAATAATAATAATAATGAAAAGAGTGACAAGTGCACTAACACCTCATAGCTTCAGAAACTCAACAACCCTACCTACCAAGTACAATTAAAACACACCTCTACGTTTGCAATGTCTGCACAAAGGAGACATCAGGCAGCTGCTAGAAGATCTCGCATTTGGAGAAGGCTGTTGGTTTTACATTTGAAAAATGTTAGTATTACTACTTAAAAATTAATATAACACCATAATGAACTGCATTGCTAGCCCACCCCAACATTTACACACAATAATAAAGATACATGCTAACCAATAATTACATAACTTTTTTTTTTATAAAAAATGTTTTAGTTAAATGAGCAAGTGTAATTTGTTGTCATATGACATAGCTATGCATGAACATACACTAGACAAATGC
Source organism: Cirrhinus mrigala (assembly GCA_036247105.1). Classification (NCBI taxonomy): domain Eukaryota; kingdom Metazoa; phylum Chordata; class Actinopteri; order Cypriniformes; family Cyprinidae; genus Cirrhinus; species Cirrhinus mrigala. Next base: position 12,799,588 of record CM070028.1, read on the forward strand.
AGCTGATTTGAATGTGTAAATTTTCAGTTAAGCAATGAATTAATGCATTAATTAACAAAATATGTATATTTTATTTATTGACAACAATAGGAAACATAGTAAATAGTAAAAGAATGAATAAAAGTAAGCATCACAATAAATACATACATATACAAGTCAACAACAGCTTTATTCAAACCTATTGTTCTAACAATCATGTATTTACAGACGGTGAACCCCACATCCTATTGCCATCTCAATGCAGCTGTGCCAATTCTGCTGCTGCACTGTGCTTCACAATCTCACTCTTCTCAATGGGGATGTTGTTGAGGCAGAGGAAGAGAAAGACCAAGAAGACGTACCACTGTTTTGATGCACATTGACGCACATTATTTGATGATGCTTTTGAAACCTCTGTAAGTCCGGCTCCATTGACTGATACTGTATGAACAGAAACTGGCAGAACAGAATCAGATCTTCAGTGTCTTTTGGTCTTTCTCTAGATCTAGCTCTCGCTGGCTCTGGGCTCACTGATGATGAAGAGGCCATATTCGGTCCAGATGAGGCAACAAGGGCAGGTGGAATGATGGAGGGTCTCATCCATGGCACCAGACCCTTTCCAGGATGCTGCTGTGGATTTCTCCTTTTTTACTGCTTGCACCAGTCTGCAGACATTTCAGATCACACAAAGATGCACAAACATAATACAAAAGCAATAATTCTAACTTTTGTTTTTAACAATAATTTTAATCATTTCTGTTTTAGAAGTAACAAAAATACTTTATATTTTTGTTTCAAGTCTTTCTTTTTTTCCCACAAATGCCACTGTCACCTGCTCTACCACAAAAATCTCTGCAGCAAATGCACAGAAATCACAAATCAAGAAAGTGCTGTAATAACTCTCTTTGAAATTACAATAAATAAAATAAAGTACAACTTAAGATTTAAAAGATGTTTTATTAATTTATGTAATATATATACCCACTGAAAGCTTTTCATGGCAGCATTCCTTTATCAGTCACTCTACACCGGATAAGTACACGTGTCTCGTCTGTCCCTGTAACATTCAGACAAGATGTGATTTAATACTGCTTTTACATTTTAAAGTGTTGCTGAGGTGTTAACTGGCTTTTTATCCAACACAAATGCTCCTCAATTTATCAACAGTACTAATGGACAAATGAAATAGATAACTCATGTTTAGTTACTTTATGTGTTTATTTACATTACTTACATTCAACTAAAGCAGTGTTGACAACAGTGAATTCTGCATAATAAGCACACATAATGTACATCACTCACTCAGATGTATGTTCATGATGTTGTGGTGCTCATCTGCAATTCTTTTACAACATTTTTCTGTCAGTTGTTAAATAGACATTTAGTAATCGTCTTTAAGATGTATATGGTTTATGTAAATCCACTTTGTTGACGTACGTGTGCTTACTGGAGCTCTACTGCTTGCTATACATAATAAAATGTGTTTTTACAGCAAAATTACAAATATACACGTTACTGTCTAGTCTTTGCACCTTAAGCAAATAAACAGTTTAGTAGGTCAACAAATACGATTTTAACACAAGGAACCGTGTTTTGGTTTATAATACTCACATTTGTAAATACCCTCGTCGCGGTTCTCAGTCATGTTCGACGACGACGTATTGATCTCCCGTGGACTCTTGGGATTGAGAAGTATCCATTGATGAACACTCCAGAATCTGGGCTGAAGTAGTAGGACATCCAGGGATTTCTCGCCTACTCTTTTATGTTTCGAACGTACTTATTTCTTCACATACTCTTTTTTCCCACTATATAGTAGGTAAGTAGGCATATTAGAATGCAAATTAAGTATACCCCAGCTAACAATTTTTGGTTCCCAGAACATTCTGGGAACGTTAGGTTTTGGTTCCCAGAACGTTCCCAAGAACGTTCCCTGTTGGTTAGCCAGAAAGGTTTTCTTAACGTACATAGAACGTTCCCTGTAGGTTAGGGGAACGTTGCGGGAATGTTCTGAGAACGTTCCCTGTAGGTTCCCAGAACGTTCCCCTAACCTACAGGGAACGTTCTATTTACGTTAAGAAAACCTTTCTGGCTAACCAACAGGGAACGTTCTATTTATGTTCCTAGAAGGTTCCCTGAAAGTTCTCTGAAGGTTCCCAGAACGTTCTCCTAACCTCTTCACTCCGATACCGCTGCCGTATGTCAGCACTTCCGCGTCCCGTAGTAAGCAGCATGGAAGACGGACGGATGTGGACCTCAATAATCACTACTACAAACCATGTCTTGTTTTAAACTATTGTTTTATCCTTACAGATATTTAGAGCACATTTAACCATTATAAGGAGCATTAAATAAGATTAAATTATCCTTTAATATGCTAGATTTGTCTTATTCGTTAATATATAAGATTAGAAGTACCAGTTTTGTTTATTAAAGCACCAAATAACATTGACTTCAACAAAATATTGGATTTTAAAAATGTGAATTTTATTTTTACATACACTGAAAACAAATAACATTTATTTGACTTTACTTAGAATAATATTACATTCGTTTCTTACCACTGAATTAACGATGATGTGCTTCTCTCTTTTGGTCAGTACACAAAAACTTCTCCGTTAACATCATGTTCTCTTCAATTAGACGTGTCAAATTTCCCTGAAATCACAATGTTGTGTGGTGTATATATATTAATTATAAGTAATTATTCATTAAAGAGATCAATCAAGGAATGTTAGTCAGTCAGGAAAACGAAATGACCGTTAATTTTTAAATTACGCGAGTGCGCGGCTTTCTGTGGAAGGCAGGATTAAGCGCGTGCTGGAGAAGCGCGTGCAGATCAGAGGCGCGCAGAAATGAAATATACAAACAAACCCAGTGTTAATGAAATGATTTTCTGACTACACTTAACCTTGGCTTAATTTTTGCTATAAAATTATTTGTAACCAGGTTGAAAAGTTGTTGTTCCAAACAAAAGACTGGTTTATTTCATACCGTGGTTTGAATGTACTGCACATAGAGTGTGTTTTCGTGTCTTTCTCACTTTGTTGCCATAATGTTACGCTGGCCCTTTAAGAAACACGGTTGTGTGAGAGTCACAAAGTGTCGCGAGAGCTACAGATGAGCAGCGCGAGTTATCAGTGCAGAGTGAATGTGCCTTATGCGGTGGAGGATTGAGATCGTTAAAAGCCATTAAATCACACAATATAGAGAAATATGCACATGCAGTGAGTTATACACTCCTTCTCAATTATAGGGTGACTCGGATGGCTGTGTAGTTTCGCATATTGACAGCGAGTGCTGACGAACATATCAGTTTGGGGAAGATAACCACCAAAGCGTAAGTTTTGATCATATAATCTGTATTAGTGGACTGTTAAACTTAATTTGTGCATAATCTTATGTAAACCAGTGTTATGGAAACATAATTATTTTGTTTAGAGGGGAGAAAAGTGCTTCATAGACCCCTTTGTGTTTCCAGTGCGGTGTAAAGCATTCAAGTGAGTGTTGTTTACTTTTATTAATTTTAACAGTGCTTATTAGTTATGCACATACATGTTTTTTTTGGGACAAGGTTGAGGGAAATATTGTTCTAATGTCATGTTCTCCAAATGTTAAGAAATAGTTTTGTAACTTTCCCCTTATTGTGCGCAGAGGGAAGTCGAGTCAGCATTAATGTGTACCTGTGCTAGACTGCTGATGGACTGTAAGTTTTGAAACATCAAATTCATTTTTGAAGTCCTATAAGAACTCATTTACAAATGTGGGGTTGACTGAGTGTTAAATTGTGCAATAGTGTTGTAATGTATTAAGGATGCTCAAAAATGTAACTTATAATTCTGAAGGTTTCAGTGGCTCCTGCTGGAACCAGGGAGTGGCTCCTGCTGGAACCAGGGAGTGTACCTTTACCAGGCGGATTGATCCTCCTGCCTACCTTAGTGTCCCCCCGAAGTCGGATGTTTCCAGTTCAAGTGGTTAACTTCTCCCAGGAAGATGTTTGGCTGCCTCCTAAAGTTCGGCTTGGGATACTCACTCACTGTCAGTGTGCTGGAAGTGACACTTGTGAGGTAAGATTCCAGCGCATCTCTGCCAACCACGAGGAGGTGAGAATTGATCAGAGAGATAAGCCAATGTCTGATTCTGATCTAAATAATCTGTTAAGTAGGCTGCATATAGGAGGTACTCCTGAACAGCAAGCCAGGCTTGGTGTACTACTCATGAAGCATGCAGATGTGTTTGCAGTTTGTGATGAAGACCTGGGATACTCAGATCGGGTAAAGCATGAGATCCACTTGACAGATGATACTCCCGTTTCTCAGCCATATCGCAGGATACCACCAACTCAGTTTGAGGAGGTCAAAGAGCATATCTCAGGTTTACTTCGGAAGGGTGTCATACAGGGAAGCTCAAGCTCCTTCGCGTCACCCATCGTCCTAGTGCGCAAGGCTGATGGAAGTCTGAGGCTATGTGTGGATTATAGGAGACTAAACTCCAAGACTAAGCGTGATGCTTTCCCATTGCCGCCCATTGATGAGAGCTTGGATGCGTTGGGTGGAGCACAAGTTTTCTCGACAATAGATCTTGCTAGCGGTTACCATCAAGTTGCGGTCCATGAGAGGGACAGACCTAAAACGGCCTTCACTACACCCTTTGGCCTCTATGAATACTGCCGGATGCCCTTCGGGCTATGCAATGCGCCTGCAACGTTTCAGCGGCTCATGCAGGCCAGCATGAGTGACCTAGTCTTCCAAATTGTGCTCATCTACTTAGATGACTTGTTGGTGTACTCGTCCACCTTTCAGGAACATCTGGTGCGCCTTGAAACAGTGTTTAAAAGGCTGAGAGAAACTGGGCTGAAGGTGAAAATAGAGAAGTGTCATTTTCTGCAGGCAGAAGTGAGATTCCTAGGCCATCAAGTTTCAGCTCGAGGCGTGAGTACGGACCCTGATAAGATAAGTGCAGTTCAGGAATGGCCAGTCCCTAGCACTCTCAAGGAACTCAGGTCATTCTTGGGGTTCTGTAGTTATTATAGAAGATTCATTCAAGGGTTCTCTCAGATAGCTGGGCCGCTGCATGATGTAGTGAATGTGTGCCTTAGAGAGACAACTCCCAGCAAGGGAGCTCAGGTGTTTAAGAGCTCTTGGTCTTCCCAGTGCCAGACGGCATTTGAAAGTCTCAAACACAAACTCACCAGTGCACCAACACTGGGGTATGCTGACTTCACGCTTCCATTTGTGATTGAGACTGATGCGAGCAACCTTGGGTTGGGAGCAGTCTTGTATCAGCATCAAAAGGGCAAGAAGACTGTGATCGCGTATGCCAGTAGGAGGTTGAGAGGGGCTGAGAAAAATGATCAAAATTACAGCAGCATGAAGCTGGAACTGTTAGCGCTTAAATGGGCGGTCACTGAAAAGTTCCGAAGTTATCTACTGGGGTCCAAATTTACCATCATAACGGATAACAACCCCCTTTGCCACCTTGTAGAAAAGTGCTTCATAGACCCTTTGTGTTTCCAGTGCGGTGTAAAGCATTCAAGTGAGTGTTGTTTACTTTTATTAATTTTAACAGTGCTTATTAGTTATGCACATACATGTTTTTTTGGGACAAGGTTGAGGGAAATATTGTTCTAATGTCATGTTCTCCAAATGTTAAGAAATAGTTTTGTAACTTTCCCCTTATTGTGCGCAGAGGAAAGTCGAGTCAGCATTAATGTTTACTTGTGCTACACTGCTGATGGACTGTAAGTTTGAAACATCAAATTCATTTTTGAAGTCCTATAAGAACTCATTTACAAATGTGGGGTTGACTGAGTGTTAAATTGTGCAATAGTGTTGTAATGTATTAAGGATGCTCAAAAATGTAACTTAGAAATTCCTTCCCATGTACTCTTCATATAATTTGTGTAGCCTTATTCAGTTGATCACTTTGATTTGTTAACAGCTGTTACATCTACATTTCTATTTGTTTTTCCAGCATGAGAGGCTACTGCCGTTGTCTATGTTAGCTGGTTATTGTGAATGTGGAAAAAGACACATACTCAATTTGTAGTGAAGATCATTTTATTGGTCTTGTTGGCTGTTTTAAGCTTTAACTTTTCTGTTCTAATTCCCCAAAATTTGCATACTTAACGCTGCTCTGATCGAAGTGCAGTCGGGATTAAAAGACCCCTTTAAATTCTTCATCCTGTGTCCGGTGTCACAAATTCATATTCCGGGCTACATATATAAATTATTGTAGGGGATTTGCGGATGTCAATTTAGCTCAAAGGGAATCATTTAAGATTGAACAGAATCTCCGTTTTACAGCGGATCAATGAATCGGCCAGCGATTCATTGAGCAAGCCGTATAACACCAACTCTGCAATGGATACTAATATCCACAATATAGTGAAAACACTATTAGCACGGTAACAAGGTCGGCAGTTTAAGACATTAATTTATAAGCACAAAACACAAGATACTTCTCTTTTCAATATGAATAGGAATTTATTGGAAAAACCTAAGACATACCTAATCTAACACATAGCACGCATTCACACATTCATACGAGTTGCAGAAAGAGAGAAATTGAGGAAAGAATGAGTTTAGAAGAGTGAAAATATGAAGTCCCAAGTTTATAGCATACGTATATGCAATTGCTTAGACCTGAACAACCATCAATCATTTAATTAACCCTCGCATTGAGTTTCTCAATGAGGTTATTCAACTTTATATCAAATGCACCAGTTCAGCTAGAATCTGGAGGTTGTACTTGCGTTGCCTTTGTGTTAAGGGGTTTCCTTTGATGACGTCGTTGCAGAATGGGGTTCCCCAAGGTTGCTGATCGGCTGGAAGTTCGTGGTCTTTCGAAGTGATGTCTTGGGCATTGCTGGAGGATGGAGTCGTGTGCGCTGGTTGAAGTTTTGAGATGCGGCTTAGCGGCAAAACTTAACTTAGAACACACAACTCTCAACGGAAAGAAAAAGATTAAAGTAAAAGAAAGAAATGGGACGATCTCCTCTTGTTTCATATTAGAGGAGTAGCTGGCGTGCAAGCCAGGAAGCGTTCAAAGAACGCAAAAAGCAGCGGCAAAAATGATGGCTAAGAGCATGGCTAGCAGTGATGGATGAAACCAGTAGCTAAAAGCAACGGCTAAAAGCATGGCTAGGAGCGATGGAAATAGCTAAAAGCATGGCTAGGAGCAACGGTTAAAACCAATAGCTAAAAGCATGGCTAGGAGCGACGGTTAAAACCAATAGCTAATAGCAAAATTTCATGGTGTCCTGTGGTTTTAAACTCAGATTTGGACACATCCCAAAATGGTGTCTTGACCAATTAGATGTTGTCTTAACTCGGGATATTGCTATGTTTCTCCTCCCAAAACATAAATCAGCACATTATCTTGTCAGTCACATGGTCAGAATTTTCCCGCTTTTGCAGAGTATAATTTGGCCATGATTTCTATAACGTGAATATAATACATTTTACAAAGAACTGATCGGTGGAAACATTCAAAGCATGAATTTTCAAACTCATACATACCAAACACAGATATAAACCCTTAAGCTATTCAATAGTTATTAAAAGGACATACACAACGAGTGATTAGAACGTAATAGACAAATGTGTAGGTAACATACATAGGAGGGAGTTATGCAATGGTCTGATGTTCATTCATAAGTCCTTTTAAGCATCATTTTGGTGCATATTTGGTAAAAGGGACAGTCTCTCTGTCATTCTGTGAACTAGGGGCATGTTCTGAGGAACAAAGGAATTTTGAAGGAACTCAGTCTGGTTCTTGTCTTGGGTGGGGGAGCACCACCCAACAAAGTTTCCTCATGTGATGGTCCTGATGTGCTGCATCTTTGACCATTAATCTTGGGTTTCTTGCCCCAAAATTGACAATCTCCTTCCTGAGTTGGGATTATCAATAATTGTGTTCTGTTGTGTTAATGTTGCAAGTTGTTCAAAGCTGTTGAAGTTGGTTGTTCAAGTTTACTTCAGGCTGGCTGGCGCCAGGGTATCTTGGACAGATTTATGACGTGGTCTGGTCAGCATGGGCCTCTTTGTGGAATTTGGCTCTTTGGTTTCAACCAAATGTTCTGATCGGATCTTAAATTTTTTTTCTGATTCGCTCTGATACCCTACATTATTAACATCGCAATTATAAATTATAAATAAATTAAATTATATTATCATTATAATGCTATTTGACCACTTTGATGTCTACACTTTATTAAACGCTTATTTCAGACATGAAAAAAATTGTTTGTTTATGATGAAAAAGTATACATTTCAGCATTAGAATAATCAGAAAGATCTGCTAAGTTTTTATTAGTTTACATGGATATGACAACTAAAAATAACCTGCAGGGAACGTTCTGGGAAGGTTCTTTTTAGGTTATAAAATTAAACCAAAAAATAACCTGCAGGGAACGTTCTGGGAACGTTCCCTCTAGGTTATAAAATAAAACCTAAAAATAACCTGCAGGGAGTGTTCTGGGAAGGTTCCTTTTAGGTTATAAAATTAAACCAAAAAATAACCTGCAGGGAACGTTCTGGGAACGTTCCGGTTTCAAACGCAGCCTTTGAGTCTCGTTCAGCAAAATGAACGAATCTTTTTTCGAGTCATTTCGTTCATTTTAGCAAATATAATTTAAATGTTACGTGTTGCCTCCCTAACACATCACAAACGTGGATCACACTACAAACAAGACAAAACTATAATGCTATAAGAAACAGAAAAGATTAATTCATTGTTTACCTGGGTCTTTAGTCTATGATTAGCTCACCTCGCCTCTTCTCTGACAATTTTTCGGGTTTGAGTCGTTCGCTCATCACGTGACAGCCTTAATAAGCTTAACCAATCCAGTGTGAGCCGGAAAAAGAATTGATTAGTTTATAGGTGTGTTCGACTTACCGCAGCGCTGCGCAGCTCGATCAAATTCTGACTTGAAGCAGTGCATGCCGGTTAGAAATTTTGTCTGACTTGAGGCGGCGCTGAAGCCTCGTGACTGTCACGTGTGCCATCAAAGTACCGCGATAGCGATTCGAGAGACAGCAGGTGTGTTCGACTTTAGGTGTGTTTGACTTTATCTATGGCTTAAGACCGCGATCAATGAGAGTAGCCGAGAGCAGTCACGGGCAGAGCTGAAAACGGAGCTGTCAATTCGGACACTTTCTGCTCTCGTTAGTGACGCTCTCGCGGTGTTTGCATGCACTATCACAGATGAAGTGAATTAAATGCAATATTTATCAAATACACAGACTTTTCAAAAGCGTTTTCATGAGCAACAGAAACACGTTTCATATACTGCTTAATACAGCTCCATCTGAACAAGAATAATGATAAACATAAACATATACTATTTAAATACTAATAAAGTGGGGTTATTTATGCTTTTATCAGTGTTTTATGATAAATCTGACTCAATATAACATTGTGACTGCAGTAAAAACACTTTTTTTGTTCTAAAAACACAGATTTGTCAGCATTATTGGACTTGAGGATCTTAGAATGAACCCAAAACACACGTGATCGCTGTCATGTGGTGAATCTGGCCAATCCTGAAACAGCCATGTGGTCATCACAGCTCCTGCAGCCGCTCTGAAGAAACTGCGCCGGCTGAGTCAGCCGACTGCTCTCGAACTGCTATCGCGGTACTTTGATGGCACATGTGACAGTCACGAGGCGTCAGCGCCATCTCAAGTCGGACAAAATTTCTGACCGGCATGCACTGCTTCAAGCGCTGCGTTAAGTTGAACACACCTAGTTTCTTCAGAACGGCTACAAGAGCTCTGATGACCACATGGCTGTTTCACAATTGGCCAGATTCGCCGCATTACAACGATCACATGTGTTATGGGTTTATTCTAACATCCTCAAATCCGATAATACTCACAAATCTGTTTTTAGAACATTAAAAGTGTTTTTACTGTAGTCGCAATGTTACATTGAGTCAACTTTATCATAAAACACTGATAAAAACATAAGAAGAGTTCAGATGCAAAACCAGCTAAATCCATCTGACCTCTTTTTTTTGTTTTTTTTTTAAAAATGCATTTTTATCAGGCTCAGATGTATAGGTTTCTATGTAAGTACTGGTACTTCTGATTGGGCTGAGGCTGATATTTTAGTGAGTTTGAAGAAAAAGTATTTGATGGACGTATACTATGTATCAAGAGCATTCACTCTGTATCATTATCTCATTTTTGACCGAGATGGCTTTTAGCTGGTTTTGCATCTGAACTCTTCATATATATCCCCACTTTATTAGTATTTAAATAGTATATGTTTATGTTAATCATTATTCTTGTTCAGATGGAGCTGTATTAAGCAGTATATGAAACGTGTTTCTGGTGCTCATGAAAACGCTTCTGAAAAGTCTGTGTATTTGATAAACATTGCATATAATTTACTTCATCTGTGGTAGTGCATGCAAACACCGCGAGAGCTTCACTAACGAGAGCAGAAAGTGTCCGACTTGACGCCTCCGTTTTCAGCTCCGCCCACGACTACTCTCGGCTACTCTCGTTGATCGCCGTCTGTAGCCGTAGATGAAGTCAAACACACCTAGCATGGACACCTATGGGTCATGTGACCACTTTTTTGTAATTTCATTTATTAGTATATGACGACTACTTTACTGAGATAGCATTAATCAATTAATTGTTTAAAAAAAAAAAAAAAAAAAGAAGGCAACACAGTACCATAGAGGGTTAGTACAATGTCATGTCTTGAATGTGATGTTTTCCATTTACTGTCAAAGTAAAAAAAGCACAAGACTGCAAAACTTCCTCTTTCCAAAATGAAAAGCAGGAACCAAAAAAGCACCCTGACTATTTCAGAACTTTTTAAAAAAACTTTTTAAACAGCTGTTAGATCAGGTCCTCACGCCAGACAATTAGGATCCAATGCTCAGACTTCGTCTGAAGAACTCAAATCCGACAAGTTTTGTTATACCAAACTGATTCACAACAACATCCCATAAACCTTGAGTTTCTATAAACATTCCTTTGTATCTCTTATTCATGAAGACAAACAGCCCTTGAAACTACACAGCCATAAGTCTAAACAACAACGGAAAAAATATATAAAAAACAACTATAAAATAATATGAATTACTAATCAATTAATGAATCAATAAAATAAATATATAAATGATTATAATGGTTATTATAAATGATTATATGATTAAATGGAATAATTAAATGATGAAATGATTAATGATTCTAAATGAATAAAGAATAAATGAAGAATATATAAAAAGAAAGCAAAACACAACACAAATGTATGGTTGCTCTGAGGCAAAACACACACAGTTTGCATTTGAGGATCGTCAGATCCTTCATTCCCCCCTCTTAATCATATATGACAACATAAAATGATTATTGCCCATCAAACTTTCATAACCTTTATCAAAACATACTTTGAAAAGTTTGGGTGATCAGGCTGTACTCTTCCCTTCTACATGTTCAAAAGAACAGGTCACTTCTGTCATACCACATACCAGCATCGGTTAAGGGAGATTGCGTCTCTGACCATTGTCGTACAACAGTAAACTAAAATCTGATAAAGCGAATCAACACTCTTATGGAAATATACAAGAGTAAGATGATTGACACTCTTGAAATTGTGACTAAGTCTTTTAAAAGTGTCCCAATATTAATTCAAACCATGTGTCCCACATGTTAAGGACCATAATCCTTAATCAAGTTTAGCTACTTGCTTGCAAAACTTCAGATAAAACTTAGACTGCTTTTCTGGTATAAACAACATTCAGTTGCAATCACTTTACATGATTCTTTATGTTTCACCCTGAGATTTGGTACAATTTGAATTTCCAAAAACTCATTGTGAAAGACATGTTCTAATTGCATGTGCTTTTACCTTTTCCAAGTATTACCACCTTTGGCCATTTGTCATATTTAGCATCTTTCCATCTCAGCATCAGGGTTTCTGTGTATTCTGAGTATTTACTCAAGTTGCCTGTCAGGTTTATCAAATTGAACCTAGAATTGTTAATTGGAGGGTACCATTCAACCATTCAAGAACAAATCAGATAATGGTAATATATGTGCATTGAAATTCCACTATTGAGAGAGAACTGAGGAAAAATTCTCTTAAGGATCTTGTCCAAATTGTGTTTTTGACGTCACGCATCCATTAACTTCTTCCGCATGTTTCCTAACAATCCCCTCGCCCATATTGTTTAAACATGAACAAATTAAAAACGCCTAAGTGACGGACACACACTGGATCTGGTGTGACCAGAAAAGGAAGCAAGGTTCGGAGCCTATTATCCATCTGATAATTTAGAAACAATCAAATCCACAGATTTACGTCTTGGCTTTATCTGTGAGTTGTGAGTGAGGTGTTTCAGTGCGCAGATGACATGCCTGAGCAGTGAAAATTTCTGCCGTTCATGCGGCGGCAACCGCAGCTGCCTGGTCAGCAAGGGTCATCCGTCTCACCTCTTAGTGAGAAACCACTCTGCTGCCAACCTGCTCCAAAGTCATGCACAACACCCAAAGGCACAGCAGAAGTCCATGTAGATTTCAGCTGTTTGCCATCTGCCAACTCACATTTTGAACAATCAAATTAACTGACACTGACACTGACTGTAGTTACTGCTCAGCCTGCCTTGCATTCCCCATTGTTCACAAAAGATGAACAGCGCAGAAAATCAAATTTGAATTTGGAGTTCCAAATTGTCTAAATGTTTTCTAACCTCTAAATTTCAACACAAACTAGATTTCCCAAAAATTATGTTTGGCAATTTTAGCATCATGGACCACTTGTCACATGTCCTGCTGCTCAGTCAATAATGCAATGCAGTGCATTTATAAAGTGTAGACAGCAAATAGTTTACATCAAACATTACAAAGACTCACTCTGCAAAGCAAAAAATACTGTCTGAACTGTATAAACAAGGCAAAGGCCTTGAGTCATGGTATGAGTTGCGGAGACTAATACCCCTCTCATAGTTATTCTGTTTTTCCCATTCTTAGGTTAGCACAGCAAAATCTCTACCACTGTATCTGATATATCTAGTGCGAATGCTACTTGTGTCAATTCCTGAAAAAAACAAAACTATTTCAGCTTCAGGAGTTCAGTCATTGAGCCCTGAACTTAACAAATTGGAGAAAACTGTTTAACACTGCAGTTTGCAGATGAGCTGCAATCCAACTACCCCTGTAGTTACATCCTCAAAAGAATCTTATCATTGAATAGTTCCAGAAATCAGATGTGTCCTAGCATCTCACAGCACCTAGACGTGACTGATACACCAGTAAGGTGTTAAATCAAATCTGCCAAAAGACTGGTGAAATAGCGGTTACACTGTTAAACCCCAAAAATAGCTAGTGGCATTGACCAACGCCCATTAGCAACATCAGTTACTAAAAAACATTGTTATCCATAGAAATATCAAAAATGACCAGTTTTACATGTCATTGAAATTTGTAAAAATAACCTGATGAAATCACTCTTTCTCAGAGTCTGAGACAAAATAATTTCTCATTCAGCTGTTGTCTTTCAAGCTGATAAAACTAGGGGAGCAAGATTAAAATTCCCCCAAATTATTAACAGATATAAATATAGCATATAAATATGTATATAATCACTCCAGGTTTCCTTGGAGGGTTTTAGACTGCAAATCAAGATTCACACCGGCTTTGAGGCTAGCACTCTCTGCTCAAGCTATATCTTTGCAGCTATCATAATAATAATTCAACAGTGAGATTAGTGTCTGCATCACATCTAAACCCATTAAATTTCCAAATTTCAGAGTTATTTACCCTACTGTTAGTGATGTGCTTCCCACACGCAAAAACAAACATCCTCAAGCTTTTGTTCAGACTTGTCCCTTTTTTGCCCAGATTCGCTTTACCTTCACAGCAATTACTTTAGCATCTGTTTAATCTGACAAATATCTTTAAGAACTTTTAAAACATTTTCAACATTTTTTGAAACCCTGTTTAACCACTTCAGTCTTTCTGTTGTCCTTAGGTTAAATGAGAACACCTTTCAGCACTGTGATTGTATGTTTAGCAACTATTAATCATGTGTTACTGCTTCTGTTTACTGATCTTAAAATGCTCGTCCAATTGTTCCAAAATTAATTATCTAATCTAGCTTAACATCTGCCCACTCCATAACTGAAGAAATGATATAATCTGACCCAGTAGCAAGAAGCTGCCACCACAGTACATACTGAATTTTTCATGAAATGTCATACAGAACACACTCACTCCGCCTTGCAGTAGTTAAGCCACGAGAGTCGTCCCCATCCTCACTCGTGGCCCCGTAGTCAGAAGCCCAGTGGTCTGGGACATTCCACCATCTGGTCGTGCGAGAAATAATCTAGACTCCGCTCTCATGGAGATAACAGCACTGTGTTATTCCATCCTGCCGACTACGCCAATTGTTAGATCAGGTCCTCACGCCAGACAATTAGGATCCAGCCCCGGACACCAGATACCGTCAGAAAATATCAGTCTTTCCGGTAACAGAACAACTAGTCAGCAAGCTGTAGTTACCCCAACCCCACTAACAGCAGGTTTCTGTCAGTTATGAAGTTGACCGATGGAAGCCAGAAAAGAGTAGAAGCAGGAGACGAAGTAATGATGATAAAAGGAGCAGAGTTTATTGAATAGTCTTAGTTGCGTATGTCTCAATGCTCAGACTTCGTCTTCGTCCGACAAGTTTTGTTATACCAAACTGATTCACAACAACATCCCATAAACCTTGAGTTTCTATAAACATTCCTTTGTATCTCTTATTCATGAAGACAAACAGCCCTTGAAACTACACAGCCATAAGACTAAACAACAATGGAAAAAATATATAAAAAACATCTGTAATATAATATGAATTACTAATCAATTAATGAATCAATAAAATAAATATATAAATGATTATAATGATTATTATAAATGATTAAATGATTAAATGGAATAATTAAATGATGAAATGATTAATGATTCTAAATGAATAAATGAATAAAGAATAAATGAAGAATATATAAAAAGAAAGCAAAACGACACAAATGTATGGTTGCTCTCAAGGCAAAACACACACAGTTTGCATTTGAGGATCGTCAGATCCTTCACAGCTAACATAACTATAACAATAAATAACCTTTTTTTCAGATCTAGGCTCAATCCAGGAAGATTCCTATCCTGACAGGTTCTTAAGGGACTGTTAGACTCAAGGTTAATGTAGTCTGATGGTCTGGTGGGAGGAGAAACTCAGATACACTCAGGGTTGCTGTCATGTGGGCAAGTACAGTGTGTTTTTCTACATCTTTATTCTGACCAACAGAGAAACCAAACCAAACATTTTGAGCGGTGAGTGAATTCTCTGATTGTCCATTGCATTGCAGAAATCAACATTGTTCAACGCTGCAAACACATGTTATAAATAGAAACTCTGCCTATGCTTACGCGTGTTAATCATTTTTGTTTTATAGGAGTTGTTCTTGATGCTTTTGTGCAATTTTGTGCATGTTTAGATATTGCTATTTTGCGGGAGTCCCGCAAATCATTTTATTTTATCGCATCCCGCACATCGCATCGCACTCACACATCAAGTCTTGTCCCGCGCCGCGCGTCGACGCAACAGAGAACGGCGCCGGACAAGACTTGATGGGTGCCCTTTCAGGTGTTTTAAAATGGATATAGAGTTTTTCACGATTGAAAAGGCTTTCTTCCCCTCTGACAATGCACAATAATGTTCTTTTTTATTTGACAGAAATAAACTCAAAATAATGATTGTATTTCCAGCTACAGAACACGCACTTTCCTCTCCCCATGCTGACTTCGTTTTCATTGGTAGAATCCGCATCACAGGCGCTTACCAGTCAAATTAGGTCTCAGGTAGAGGACGTCGCGTGTTCTAGCCAACACCCAATACAATCCAGATGATAAAACAGATTCTGTCGGCAATGATGTAACGCAGCAGTAACGCATGCTTGTAACTATACTCTAATTACTGATTTAGAAATTATAACGTGTTAAATTACTCCATTACTAAAAAAAGAATCAAATTACAGTAACGCGTTACAAAGTAATGCATTACTGCCCAACACTGATAAGGACCACAGACAGGTCCCACGGCGGAATCAGTGGCTTTGACACCCTGTTCAAACGCCGTGCACCTCTCATAAACCTGAATACAAGCGGGTGACGACCCATAGTGTTATTGTCAATCCCCACATGACACGCAGAAATCGCCGCGAGATACACCTTAACGGTGGAAAAAGCGCTGCCTTTATTCAAAAGTTCTTGCAGAAAACAACACATCTGCAATGATCAGAGAAAAGGGCTTTTATTATTCCTTTTATTATATGTGTAATTCCTCTGGGACTGTTGCGAATGAGAGAGTTTCAGAATTGGAGAGCAGCACTACACTTATGTCCAAAACGCCACCTCAGCTGCAAAGTGATGGTGTCAGCACTTCGCATGCGCACTCTCCATTACTGGAAAAAATGTTTGTCTCTGCATTTTTTCTGCATCAATTTCTGGTTTTATGCTTCCCTATTCTATACATTGCTTGACATTAATAGATCCTTCTTTCCTCTTTCCATATCTTCTTCCTTCCACATAAACCTTTTTCAATTCAATTCAATTCATTTAAAATTATTTGCATAGCCCTTTTCACGATACATATTGTTGCAAAGCAACTTTACAGCAAATTAAAGTTTTTACAATATATTTAGTAGTAGCTTACTAGTGTTGACTAGTTGATGTACATTTGGCAGAGATGTATGGTAAAGATCAGTTACCCAGACTTGACTTAACACCCAGACTTTTGACTGTAGTGGAAGTAACGGTACATTCATCTAGTTGTAGATTGTAAGCTAAGCGATTTTGTGTGTTGTTTTTTGGTCCAATAAGTAATATCTGTCTTATCTGAATTTAATAGGAGAAAATTATTGGTCATCCAATCTTTTACATTTTTAACACACTCTGTTAACTTCGATAATATAGAAGTTTCATCTGGTCTTGTTGAGATATATAGTTGAGTATCATCAGCATAACAGTGGAAATTAATCACATATTTTCTAATAATATTACCAAGCGGCAGCATGTATATTGAAAATAGCAGAGGACCTAGGACAGATCCTTGTGGCACTCCATACTTTACTGGTGATAACTGAGATGACTCCCCATTTAAATAAACAAAGTTGTAGCGATCGGACAGGTAGGATCTAAACCAAGGGTGGTGAACGTCGGTCCTGGAGAGCCGCAGCCCTGCATAGTTTTGTTTCAACCCTAATCAAACACACCTGAACAAGCTAATCAAGGTGTGAAGGGTTACTAGGAAGCTACAGGCCGGTGACTTTTTGTTATGGTTGGAGCTGAACTCTGCAGGGCTGCGGCTCTCCAGGACCGGAGTTCGCCACCCCTGATCTAAACCATCTTAAAGCCTGCTCTTGGATACCCACATAATTTTGTAGTCGATCTATTAGTATGTCATTAACTATAGTGTCGAACGCAGCACTAAGATCAAGTAAAACAAGCAATGAGATGCAGCCTTGTTCTGATGCAAGGAGCAAGTTAGTGATTTTAACAAGTGCAGTTTCTGTGTTATGATGGGACCTGAAGCCTGACTGAAATTCTTCATAGATATAATTTTTTTTTTTGCATTTTATTTTGCATTTGCATTTGAGTTAATTATATTGAGAAGCGGTTCTTCTGCTACAGGTAACAATTCTTTCAGTAATTTAGTGCGTACAGCATCTAATAGGCATGTTGTTGCTTTAGACACAGTGATGAGTTTATTTAGCTCTTCCTGTCCTATAGCTAGAGATGGGGTACTTGGACTCGTACTCAAACTCGAGTCTGGTCTCGAGTATTATTTTTAGCAGACTCTGAATTTTCACAGACTGGGATGCATTTTTATTTGGACTTGACTCGGACTCAAGCATTTTGGACCAAGATACCTACTCCTTTACCACCACCCTTGAATTTATACATTTACTGTAATATTGAATAAAGTCAGTCCCGCCTTATACTTTTTCACAGTCTAAAACCTGTTTCACTCTGAAATATGTCACGAGACATAATTCAGCCATAACTTCTGTTACATGACTTTTGCTAAGCAGAGCAGGACACTAATTGAGAGATTGTGTGATAACAAAAATCTAAATGGCAAGATCTAATAGAGGTTTGCTTTTCTTTCATTTCAACTGACATTGTGTTTTTCTAGTTGTAAAGGTTAAAAACAGGGGTGCCCAAACTCGGTCCTGGTCCTTGGTTTAACTCAAAAGAATTTTGCAATAGACAGCATCTTTTATACATTTGCATGGAAACATTTTAATGTAACAGACATAACATAACTATTCATATTGGGAGTGAGAGATGTTCACTAGTATTGGGAGTGAGAAATGTTTATTAATGTTTTTTTCATCTTAAATTTATTTCATCTTTCATGTTATGACATAGATTTGTCTGTATACTCAGAAAATTTTCCAGGCCAAAATCTGAGTCTGTGTCAAGTCTGAATACAAGTCCACATGAGTTTAAGTCAGAATTCATTCATAATTGCAGTCCAAATCACACTGTGAACACACACCCGGAGCAGTGGGCAGCCATATTGCCATCACTACGGCGCCCAGGGAGCATTTGGGGGATTGGTGCCTTGCTCAGGGGATTCACCTCAGTCGTGGTATTGAGGGTGGAGAGAGCACTGGTACAAGCCCGACTCCCTAACCATTAGGCCACGGCTAATGTGTTTTAACCTGTTATGTCATCCTATTACAGTTTTTCTCGATTGCTAAGACACATTTCTTGAAAGCTGCTCTCCTTTTCTCTAAACTGTGAACACAAAACCCAATTTTCAAGCTACATTCACAAAACCTCAGACTCTTCTTGCAAAACCAAAGTTTCACCTCAAAACAGTTCAATCTGTGCTCAAAACTCAACTATGTTGTCAAATCGTGCCCAGAGTCAATCAAAATTAAAAACACTACTGAACAGTCACTAAACACTACGTAGAAAAATAGAAAACACAATGCTCAGGACATGAAGCTGGAGAAATAAATGTTTATTGTTCACTGTAGGCTAAATGCATGTTGCAAAACAAAGAAAACCTGTGCATTTAGCACTTGTACAAAAAGACAAAACAGAAATCTTGTGCATTTACCCGTAGCACTTGTAAAAACAAACAGAAATCTTAATCCATAGGGCACTCTGTATAGCTGTTTCATGCGCAGTCCGTTGCGCTTGAGGACACGATAAACAGTAGAGAGGCTGACACTGTTGATACCCTCAAAATTTACATGGTCCTCAATGATCTTCTGCTGAATTTCACTCAGTTTAATGGCATTGTTCTCACAGACCATATCAACAATTAGGGTCTCTTGGTGTGGGGAGAACATACCTGTCCTCCCACCCCCATGTGGCAGTCTTTCAATTCTACAAAAAGAGAACATGGAGTTACAAAAAAATACATGGAATACTAGGCCTACAAACAGTTAGACCAACCCTCCATTACAATACTACAGTACATTGGTACAGTGATGTACTGAAACATATATTTACTTACAGTATACTGTGGGACAGTAAATAATTATTTTCTCACATTCACTTGCATTGACGGTTTTTCAATCTAGAGGTCCAGTGGGGTTTTACGGATGGGCGGGACTTACCAGCTCTATAGTATGTCATACAGTAATTGCTGTCAACATTTACATACTGTACTATAATGTCAAAAAATGGTAATTACCTGTTCTCTTCTCTAAATCTTCGGATTATGGTGGACACAGTGAATCTACTGATGTTTGGTTGTACCCTTTGTCCAGCCTCCCTCATGCTCATACCATGGACAAGAACATGGTCAATCACAGTAGCTCTGATTTCATCAGATATTACTGTTCTTTGTCTTCGCTGACCACCTCGACCACCTCTCACATGAACTCTTCCTCTCAGATTTCTATCCATTGTAGGGCCTCACAAACCAGTGCTCTCTGAACTGGCTTACTGTATATGTTCCCTCACATCATTAGCCACAAGTGTGATCAGTTTTGAGTTGTTGTGTTCAAGTGGTGACACCTGTGCTAATTGTGTTTGACTTTTGTCACCTGTGCTCACCATTATGCAGCACGGGTGCATCACAATGAAAATGTGTTGGCAAGTTGTGTCTAAACAGGTGAAAAGTGCTTATGGTTTTGCCAAAAGAGTGATTGATTCAGGCCACATTTACACATAGCCGGGTATTTAGAGAAACAAATATTTCCTCCCCTCCGTTTTTAATAATAACATTGTGCACACAACATCGTTTTCAAAAAACTTGTCATTTATATCAACCCGCATAAATACGCCGTCGAGCGCCATAATAACTATGCCAAACCTATGGGTGGCAGTATAGGGAAAAGAATAAAGCCATGCAAGCCAATCAAAATCCTCAGAATCGACGTTGATCCGTAGCCAAACAAACTGTAAATAGGGCGCTTACATGACGTTAAGCATTTTCTGGCGCATAATGTGACGTTTGAGAACCTAAAAGCCCGTTTCTCCCAGTTGACACGGCAACACATAACCGGCGTTATCAGAAATCTCCACTTTGGCCGGAGTTTTTAGAAATAATCGTTTTCTGTGATAAAAACGGGGTTTTCGTGTAAATGAGAGGCCAAACCGCAGGGAAATATCTGCGTCTTCCCTTCGTGTAAACGGGGCCTCAATCAGTGGGTTCAGGCAACTGAGCATTTGGTTCAGACAGTAGGGTTTAGTGTTTTAGCAATTGAGAAAAACTGTATCTCCATTGAAGGTTCTGATTGGTGTGTGATAAATTTTGACTGCTAGTGTTTCTGCTAGTGTGAGAAATGTAGGGATTTGTGTGTAGAGTAACAGTTGACCAAATCTGACTCATGTGTTAAAGCAGGGGAGTAGTGTTTATAGTTCAGGGAAATGGGTGTGCTTTTTAAAAAACGGCATTATGGTTTTGAAATTTTAGTTCAAAAGACTGGTTATAATGTTTTAGTAATCAAGAAAAACTGTAAAACAAATTAGAAACATTTTATGATGCACAAGTGACTCGATGATGTGGAGGTTAAACAAGTAGTTTTGAGAATTTCATTTCTGATCTGAGAAAAGCACCAAACTGTAAGTTGACTTTGGTCTTTTTATCTCCATCGAAGGTTCTGATTGGTGTGTGATAAATTTTGACTCCTAGTGTTTCTACTTGGGTAATTGTGTGCTAATTGAGCTTAAACTTTGCAGACTTGAGTGAACAATATTGAATGCTAGTGCTTTCTAAATGATCACATGGTGTAAGTATTGAGAAATGTAGGGATTTGTGTGTAGAGTAACAGTTGACCAAATCTGACTCATGTGTTAAAGCAGGGGAATAGTGTTTATAGTTCAGGGAAAAGGGTGTGCTTTTTGAAAAATGCCATTATGGTTTTGAAATTTTAGTTCAAAAGACTGGTTATAGTGTTTTAGCAATCAAGAAAAACTGTAAAATGATTTTATTTGGTTACAAAGTA
This sequence comes from Cirrhinus mrigala, assembly GCA_036247105.1. Lineage (NCBI taxonomy): Eukaryota > Metazoa > Chordata > Actinopteri > Cypriniformes > Cyprinidae > Cirrhinus > Cirrhinus mrigala. The sequence continues at coordinate 12,821,036 of CM070028.1, forward strand.
CAGTTTAAACTCTCATTTCTGTCATTTCAGTTTGTCTGCAAATCACAGTAGAGGCTGGTATTGTCAATTCTGTTATCCTGCTGTTTTCCTAGTAAAAAAATATGTAAATCACAAACATCCTTGTGTTGAGTGTTTCCATATCAAGCAACACTAATGATAAATGAAGTTCAGTAACAAAATAAATCATTGTGTACTTTTTTGCCTTTTCTGTCTCATTGTTAGTATTTTATCAAAATATGTATGTCTGTAATTTAATGTTACCAATGCTTTGGCAATGTAAGGCTTTTTTTTTTATATATAATGTCGGTACAGCCACGTGAATCTGGAATCTATTAGTATTATAATAATGCACAATGTCAAAGAGCTCAAAAGGTCAAATTAAATTAAACAAACAACATTTAACATTGTACTATGCCTATAAAACAGTATGGCAAAAAAAGTCTGAACAATGTGAGTTTTGGGACTTTTGCTTTCTCTCTCTTTTATTTTCACTGTAAGCCAGAATCAAGATGTGATAAACAAAACTCACTATACTTGCCCAATCACCACGCCCAAAATCTCCTCCCATCAGATATATCAAGGTTTTCTATCAGGATTTCTCTGTCAGTACTCAATGAGAGCAGCTGATGTAGTCATTTAATGTTTTATTTGAGCATTGGATCCAGAATACAACATTTTGAAAGAGGAGTTTATGAAAGAAGCTTCAATCTCATGTACAGTAAGTTTGAGAACATTTTTCCATTTTATTTACTGCTGTTGATTTGACTTACTAGATCAAATGGCATATCTGATAGAAGGACAACTAAGGCAACCTGTTGAAAAGACCAGCTTGTTTTTAATATTAAATATTAAACTTATTTTTCAGTGAAACTAGATCAATATTTCGTAGTCTAACCAATGAAATGACAAGTCGAGACATCACAGACAGATGATCGAACCAATCAAACCAACAAAAGAGCAACAATATATAAGTGCCATGAAAATTCCCAGTTAGTCTAACACAGTACACGTAGCAAGATTTGTTTTTTTAAGTAGATATAAAATAAATAGATAGAGCTAGTGTTAGAGGGTTATGTTATTTTTATATGTTATCTTTTATAATAATTAAAAATAGATATAATAAAAAGAAAGAATAGAGAACACTAGAGTTAAGAGTTTAAATAAATAAATAAATAATAAATAAGAAGAAAACAAATATAATAGATACATAATTATAGTCCATTACTCCTTTAATACATCTACATTATTAATATAATCAAATTTGATTGCAAATAGAAGATGTGTAGACCGTGTGTATCATCAGTACCTGATTACACAATTTCTAAATGTATTCTAAATGCCTACAACAGTACAGCATTTTATTGTAATATTTAATTACTTTTAATAGTTGTTACATACAATTCATTTAATTATTACTAGTAGTGGATGACTCTTAAAATAAAGTGGGTCTGAATCCTTTCCGTCTGAATTTTTCACAAGCTGAATAGATTATCTGTCTTTAATGATCAGTTCCCATATCTCTGAAAGTCATGAATGTTGTGTCGTTGTTCTGATGAAGACAGAGATTATTCTAGACACAGTGATTGACAGTAGAAACATGTACAATGTTTATAATGTTGAAGATTCAGTGGAAGGTCAAGAGTAAGAGATCAAACATTCCCTCTAGAGCAAATGATAGTCAACTGCACTAATATGCTTTAAAAAGACTAAACAATATCAGGTGCGCATGTCTGATCATTTCACGTCGACTGATGTCACTTACGTCTGATGTCACTGAGAACCGCATCCGGATAAGGAACAGCTTACGCTACAGTTTGAAGCTTGTTACCTACACTTCTAAAATATTTGTTAAAAATGAATTAATTAATACAACATAGTTGAATAATCATAGGAAATCATGATCAAAAGGTGCAGTATGTTCTAAGTCAAACTCAATCTCATTCATTTCTAGTCTTCGGTCTCTCGTTATAGCGTCTGTCTTTGGCCTTGTTTCTTCTGGCCCTCAATTATTTCATTTAACAGAGAAAACATTTGGGCATCATTAATAAGTACATTAATTAGTACATTGATCATGATCATTGATCATTAATTGGTTAATAAATGATTAACAGGTTTATCTGCAGAGAAATATCTTTACATTTTGTATTAATTTGTGCATTAGCGATTAGCATTAGCATCATGCATACTATCGTGAACCTTTTGAAAACAGTTTGTGCATTTAATTTTGATTAATTATTAGTATTTTGATTGAACTAGTCTTACAGTGTATTCAGGGTAGACATTTCACCATTTATTCTGAAACTGTAACATATTTAGTGATGAGTTTAGCAGGTACTGGATGATGATGATGACGATGCAACATCCAATACATTATTAAGAGAAATAAATGGAAATATTTTTTGGTAAATTGCCAGTTTAGATGAACAATGACTAACAAATCAAATGACTGAATAACAGAGATACATTTAAGTTATACTATAAATGTAAGTATTATATACAGGCCTATACTTTATTAACAAACCATCAATTCAGATTTAACTGAATTTTTACAATTATATTAATTATTTATCAAATGTGACCCTGGACCACAAAGTCGCTGGGGTATATTTGCAGCAATAGCCAAAAATACATTGTATGGGTCAAAATGATTCATTTTTCTTTTATGGCAAAAATCATTAGGACTTTAAGTAAAGATCATGTTCCATGAAGATATTTTGTGCATTTTTTACTGTAAATATATCAAAACGTAATTTTTGATTAGTAATATGCAATGCTAAGAACTTCATTTGGACAACTTTAAGGGTGATTTTCTCAATATTTTGATTTTTTGCACCTTCAGATTCCAGATTTTCAAATAGTTGTATCTCAGCCAAATATTTTCCTATCCTAACAAGCCATACATCAATGTTTAGTTGTTCCGCTTTCAGGTTATGTATACCTTTATGACTGGTTTTGTGGTCCAGGGTCACAAATGATAAAGACCTTCTTCCACAGTTTTGAGGAGTGTCTTGCCCGAATGATTTCATTTTAACATTTCACTCATATAAAAACTATATCTTCTACTGATCTGCACTACTGAATTACTGTGAGGCTATACTGATTGATAAACTTACAGGTACATTTTTTCAGTTTCTGCAGCTTTCTCTGTGTATTTGCAGTGGTGATAAATAAAGGTAAGCACAAAACAACCTACATTTAAATGATCATTCAATACCACAGTGTGTTTTGTGTTCACAGTAAAAGTTTGTGTCATTTCAGTGTCTCTGCAGAACACAGTAGTGGGTTTCAATGGCAGTTCTGTTGTCCTGCCGTGTTCTTCAACTGAACATCATCTTGAACTTCAAGACATTAATGTGCACTGGAGACACAACGACAAGATTGTGTTTGATATAGTCAAGGGTGAAGATTCAGTAGAGCAACAGAACCCACTGTATAATAACAGAGTGCAAACTTTCCCTGAGGAGTATGAGAGAAGAAACTTCTCCATCAAACTCAATAATATCACCCATGCTGATGCAGGAGTGTTCATCTGCTTCATCACACACTCATCTTCTTCTGATCAGGAGACTGAGACTGTACGGCTGGTCATTAACGGTGTGTAAAAATAGCTTATTTAGGTTTTAAATAAAATATATCCTGAATTTCAGTCTAAATGCTGCTGTATAGAGCAGCATATGTTGTCTTTATCACAGTAATGTTGTTGTTTTCTTGAACTTGTTTTGTTGCAGAAACAACAGTAGAAACTGGAAAGCAACCCACTGATGAAGAAAACCACGCACCAGAAACACAGTCCAACTGGGGGAAGATATTAGGGATTATATTATTAATCTGTGTTTGCGTTTCTTTAATTTTCATAATAGCCTATTTCATATTTCTCTGGAGAAAAACATTTTCCAGCATGTCTTGTACTTTCCAGCAACAATGTTAACAAATAAGTGTTCACATCAGCAGCAGGAACGGCACATCATACATAATCACATTTTGTGTTGTAGATATTCTGGCAATGTGCACTGCTTGTTATCATATTGTAAAATAAAACTCTGAAACACTTACTGTGACTGTATTACTGTGTTACTGTATTAGGCACCATTAGTTAACATGAACCAAGAACTGACAATACTTCTACAGCATTTATTAATCTTAGATAATGCTAATTTCAGCATTTACTAATGCATTATCCAAATCACAAGTTGTGTAATAGCATTATTTAATGCACTGTGAAGTAACATGACAGTTGAAGATTCAGTAGAAGGTCAAGAGGAAGATATCAAATATTTCTTCTAGAGCAAATGATAGTCAACTGCACTAATATGCTTTAAAAAGACTAAACAATATCAGGTGCGCATGTCTGATCATTTCACGTCGTCTGATGTCACTTATGTCTGATGTCATCGAGAAGCACATGCTGACAAGGAATATTTTACGCTACTGTGAACTTCAAACTGAACTTTTGTTTCGTTTAGTAATGTGAATAAACAAAAAGTGTCTTGAAAAACAGTCTGTAATACGATTTCTGATGTCTCTACATTATACAATTATTAAATAATAGTTGGATGTCATATAATCTTGCTGTGAAAAGAGCAGCAATAATTCAAATGATAAGCAAATGCAAAAGCCGAAAGAAAGCAAAGCAAAGCTTCCTGTAGGAAAATGTTGTATTCTGGTCTCTAATTCTCAATGAATAATTTCTCTGAATGATTTGTATTCTTGCTGTCACTTAATACACTGTCATAACTTTACATGCAAAGACACCAAAAGGAAGAGAACTGAAAACAACAAGAATACAGTAAAAAAAAAAACTTTACTGCAAAATGCTAAAAAAAATGCTAAAAAAAAAAAAAATAATAATAATAATAATTATATATATATATATATATATATATATATATATATATATATATATATATATATACACACACACATACATTATTTGAATATTTGATGATAATATGAGCCAGTGTACCATTTATTAAAAGCAGGCATAAATAAAAAAAAATAAAAATAAAAAAATCTCTCTCTCTCTATACAGTACCTTGCGAAAGTATTGAAACACCTTCATTTTTACTATTTTATGTTGAAGCCTTATGTTAAACTGCTTGAAATTACTTTTTTCTCCACATCAATCTACACTCCATACACCATAATGACAAAGAAAAAAATGATTTGTGACAACTTTGTAAATTTATTAAAAATAAAAAATAAGTGCATTGCATAAGTATTCAGTAAGTAATGTGGTACTTAGATGAAGCACCTTTACAGCCTCAAGTCTTTTTGGGTATGATGTTAAACAAACAAAAGCAGTTAAACATAAGGCTGCAACATAACAAAACATGAATAAATGAAGGGGTTTGAATACTTTTGCAAGGCACTGTATATATATAGATAGATTTGGATAGATATATAAATACTTCTACAGAGAGAGAGAGAGAGAGAGAGAGAGAGAGAGACTCAAATGCTGGAAACTAGTTTATTAGATATGAAAAAATGTAACTTATGACTAGGGCTGTCAGTCTGTGTGTTATGGTGGGGATTTTTCAATGATTTCGGTGCAGGTTACATCATTACATCCTATGCCAGTAGGTGGCAGTAAGGTGTTGTCTTTATGAGTGAGTGTCAGTCAGTCTCCGATAACAGATAATGTGAAATCCCTTTAAAAGTCTGCATGAAACTGCTAGTGATAGTCTTCCTTATTATGATGTGTGGTGAAATGGCTGATTGAACAAGAAGAAAAAAAATATTGGGCTTTTTTTATTTATTTATTTATTTATTTATTTATTTATTTATTTATTTATTTATTTTGTCCATCGAGTGCTGATTTGATCACTGTGGCTGTGATGTTTTTATTTCATGCGAGGTTGTCTCACCCTTGCACCAGTAACACGTCCTTGGAGAAAACATGTTATTGCAAGAGGGAGGGGAAGTTGCACTGATCAGCCACAACATTAAATCCACTAACAGGTGAAGTGAATAACTGTTATTACATTGTTACAAAGGCAGCTGGGTGGGAGATACAGTATTATATAGCAAATGAACATTCAGTTCTTGAATTTCATGAGTTTTGAAAGCAGGAAAAATGGGCATTCGAAAATATCTAAGTTATTTTGACAAGAGCTAAATAGTGACGCTAGACAAACGGGTCAGAACATCAAGTCAAAGGCCATCTAGCCCATCTGGTCTGATCACACAGAAGAGCTACTGTAGCTCAAAATGCTGAAAAACCTAATGCTGGCCGACATAGAAAAGTGTCAGAACAAAACACACAGCCGTAAACCAGTCAAAGCGCCCATGATAACCCCTGTCCAAAACCCACAATGGGCACAGGAGTGTCAGAACAGAACCATGTGCTCACAAAAAAAACAAGACAAAATCTGGAGCTTGAACATCTGAATTTTGGATGGGAACATCACACTTCAAACACACACAACACACCACATGAGTGTCCTGAATAGATGATGTGGAGGTTCAACGGAAGTTTTTAAAAATTCAGCTGCGATCTGGGAAATATACCAACGTGACGAGAAAAAACATGATCAAATATCAAACATGCTGAACTTAATGAAGTGATGATGGTGAGGGGGGTTAGGTGTTGTGGTCAGAGCAGATTTAACTTTGACCTCCTCTGCTTAATGTGGGAAGGTTTTTTTTTTTTTCATCTTCCTGTCTTTAGAGCTACAGTTTATTTCATCTTCAGTGTTGCAGGGTGGAAAGCAGGTTTTATACTATAAGTGTCTTAATCCACGACAACAAGATGAAGATCATTCAGCTTCAGTTCTGTGAGTTTTTCTTACATGATATTGGTTTATTTTACACGCTTTTCAAACTTATTAAAATTATACAGTTTTATGTTATGCATAACAGGGGGTTTTAGTGTTATTTATTTATTTATATTATAGATGTATTGATCTATTGTGAAGCTGCAGTGTCGGATCTACTAACTGATTTGGGATCAAATGTGATCATAAACTGTGATCTTGATGAAAATGATGTTTATTGGATTTTACTGAAAACAGCAGATCCTCCAACAGTGATTCTACGATCAGTCTCAACACCAACATCACCTTTTTACTATAATAATACATTTAGAAAGAAATATTCAGTGCAGTTTAAACATCGTCTGGTTATAAATAATGTGATTGTTGATGAATTAGGAGTTTATTACTGTATGAAAACAGGCACACCTCCAAAACTCAGCAACAGCACCAGACTGTGCTTTAATGGTGAGTTTAATTCTTCTTTCAGTGATGAAGACTGAAGAATGCTACTTATATATTATAATTATATATTATAATTAGAATTTACTGCTTACATTTTTAGATATTCGTAAAAACATAATTCTATTAATAAAATACATCATATCAGTATTTTTGGTGCTACAAATGTGCAGCCGTTGCACTAACAGTTACCATAACTGTGGTTAATTAAATATGCCAATATTCTTTAAGCTTTTGAAAATTTTTTAAATATTGTTTTTTTAATATTATTTAAGATACATTATAACTGTACAGTCATACTGAATCTGAAAAACTGCTCCATTTTTAGGACTATTAAATGTTTTTGTTGGAAACAGAAGATCTGCAGAACAATCACAACTCAACACTACAGCAGCAAGTTATAGATCCGCTTCAGGACCATTTACACTTTAAAAAATGTGAATCCATCCTTATTACTAAAATTAAATTCTGTCTTAATAATTATTGATTTGAATTCATTTGATATCTAGATTTCATTCTGCTTTCTAAAGACTAGTTGGAAATCATGAGATTAATCACAATTATTTTATTTATATTTTCCTTTATGCACCTGCCTTTGTATTTTAGTGGGTCCCACAAGTGAATCATCATATTTTGGTGTCAGTAAATCAAAACATTAGAAAAATGCTTCAGATGAAATGTGTGTTTAGAAACTTGTCTTAATATGTATCTGCTGAAAAAATGTGTGAGTTGTTATTTCTTTTTCTACCACTTTGACCTTGAATGGAGAGTGTGTGCAATATTATTCTTGTGAAGCCTGATTGGTTGAGTTTTCAATGTTGTTGCACCAAGAAGATGGTATTTTTTATGGTATACAGAGGACTGTTTATTTTATCAAGATTTTTTTTTAGTAAAGTGACCATAATATAATAAAGTCTGAGTGTGAAATGTCATGGCTTGTCAACCTAGTTTTCTCTGACTTTTTTTTTCTTGCACCTTTGTTTGCCTGTTTTAACAAAATTAAAAGTGTGAAGGGTCTGTCTGCTGGGGATTTTAAAATTCATTTCACTTTGAGAAAACATTTATGTCTATATTTTGGCATTTAAATAAGAATCTGAAAAAAACAACAACAACAAAAAAAAAAAAAAAACAAGACAATAAACATAGACAGGTATTGCTACAGTAGAATGATGTTATACTTCCTCACGTAAACAGCACTTTTCTTAAATACTAAAATAATTTTAGTATTATAATAAATAATAGCATTATTGATTAGTTAGGACTTCATGACTGTATGAACACAGACAAACCTCAAAGGAGAAGTCCACTTCCAAAACAAAGATTCACACATAATGTACTCACCCCCTTGTCATCCAAGATGTTCATGTCTTTCTTTCTTCAGTCATTAAGAAATTATGTTTTTAGAGGAAAACATTGCAGCATCCCAGCCAGCAATGACATGTGGGGCCCAGATGGATTAACTATGGGTTCCATGGGAACTGTGTGGGCATGGGCTTTGGCTGGGTGAAATCAGTGGGTCCCATGTAGGTTTTGTAGTATGAGTCCCACATAGGAAGCCCATATGAGCTGATTACATGGGCCCCATAAGGGACAGGCATGGGCCAAGTGGGCATGGGTTTGATCTGGGAACACATACATGGGTCTTGAATGGCATATTTATGGGCCAAGTGGGCATGGGTTTGAACTGGGAACGCATATATGGGTCTTGCATGACATAATTATGGGCCAAGTGGGAATGGGTTTGATCTGGGAACACATACATGGGTCTTGAATGGCATATTTATGGGCCAAGTGGGCATGGGTTTGAACTGGGAACGCATATATGGGTCTTGAATGGCATATTTATGGGCCAAGTGGGCATGGGTTTGATCTGGGAACACATACATGGGTCTTGAATGGCATATTTATGGGCCAAGTGGGCATGGGTTTGAACTGGGAACGCATATATGGGTCTTGAATGGCATATTTATGGGCCAAGTGGGCATGGGTTTGATCTGGGAACACATACATGGGTCTTGAATGGCATATTTATGGGCCAAGTGGGCATGGGTTTGATCTGGCCCACCTGGGCATCCATGGCTGGCCCCCATGTGGATCCCGGGTGCAAACCCACTTTAAACCCCTTTGGGCAGGTGGGGCCCAAATGGGTCTGTCATGAATTGCCCGGTTAAGACCCACATAAGACCCTTACAGATCCTACTTAAAACCCGCCGTGGCATCCACGGCTGGCCCCAATGTGGATCCCGGGTGCAAGCCCATAATGGGGCCCACATTTGCCGCCCATGAAGCCCTCATCTGGGCCCCACATGTCATTGCTGGCTGGGATCTTTCTCCATAAAATGGACTGATATGGTGCCTCGATTTTTAACTTCCAAAATGCAGTTTAAAGGCGGCTTCAAACGATCCCAGCCAAGAAAAAAGGGTCTTATCTAGCGTAACAAATGGTTTGAGATTAAAAAGTATTTAAATTGTATTATTTTTATGAAAATAACTGATCATTTCGCTAGATAAGACCCTTCTTCCTCAGCTGGGATCATTTACAACCACATTTTGGATCGTTTGAAGCCGCATTTAAACTGCATTTTAGAAGTTCAAATCAGGGCATCATGTACGACTGAAGAAAAAAAAACATGAACATCTCGGATGGCAAGGGGGTGAGTATCTGTGAATCTTTGTTTTGGAAGTGGACTTCTCCTTTAAAGGGGTCATTGGATGCCCATTTTCCACAAGTTGATATGATTCTTTTGGGTCTTAATGAAAAGTCTCTAATATACTTTGATTAAAGGGGTCATCGGATGCTAAGTTGACTTTTTCATGTTGTTTGAACATTAATGTGTGTTGGCAGTGTATGTACAAATCTACCCTATAATGATACAAATCCATGCAGTGGTTTTTAATTAATCTGTAAAAATAATATCCCCTTTTTCAAATTGAGCCATTCTCAGATGCCTGTCGGTGTGCCGTCACACCAACAGAGGCCGCTCCCACAATAGTTGATTGACATGAGCTCTTACCTTAGACCAGCTGTCACTGTCCAGTAACTTTACATGTTTCAATGCTGGAGCAGGGATGTAAGTTAGACAAGAATATCTCCAATTGAGCGATTGAGGTGTTTGAGGTGATTGTGTTGCTGGATGTAATAATGAACATAGAGGTCATCATTTACTCCCGACATCTGAGCCGCTGAAGATGCAGTGGATTTTGACAAGGTAAAAAGGGTGTTGTTTTACAAAACCATTGAGAATTTTTAATCAAAGTATATTAGAGACTTTTCATTAAGACCCAAAAGAATCATATCAACTTGTGGAAAATGGGCATCCGATGACCCCTTTAAAAATTCTCAATGGTTTTGTAAAACAACACCCTTTTTACCTTGTCAAAATGAGCTCTGCAAAAATCGTCTCATTCTAAGGGGTTGTCCCTTTAAATGCAAATGAGCTCTGCTCACCCCGCCCCTCTCTTCTCTCTGTGGAAAGACGGTTTTGTTTACATTAACTGCATTTAGCCGCATTTAGCGTGTTTAGCCGCTAAACTTCCTAACTACCACGTTATAAGGAAAGGCGATCGCAAAGATTCATAAAAAAACGGTTATACTCACTTCTGCTGTAAGTGAAGCTGGATCATGAATGATTCGCGCGAGCATAGACGGATATATGTAGATCGGGAGGCGCATTCCCTTCACAAACAAACGTAATCCACTGCATCTTCAGCGGCTCAGATGTCGGGAGTAAATGACGACCACTATGTTCATTATTACATCCAGCAACACAACACCTCAATCGCTCAGTCGGAGATATTCTTGTCTAACTTACATCCCTGCTCCAGCATCAAAACATGGAAAGTTACTGGACTGTGACAGCTGGTCTAAGGTAAGAGCTCATGTCAATCAACTATTGTGGGAGCGGCCTCTGTTGGTGTGACGGCACACCGACAGGCATTTGAGAACGGCTCAATTTGAAAAAGGGGGATATTATTTTTACAGATTAATTAAAAACCACTGCATGGATTTGTATCATTATAGGGGAGATTTGTACATACACTGCCAACACACATTAATGTTCAAACAACATGAAAAAGTCAACTTAGCATCCGATGACCCCTTTAAGCACCATTTCCAAATTCATCACAAATCTAATTAAACTTTGTAATTAATATGTATGAATCAATGAATAAATAAACAAACAAACAAACAACTCTGAAGTGATGAAACTGAAGTGCTAAAGCAAAACCAGAAACATGTTCCACTGGCTTTGGCACTTGACAACCAACGACTCTCACCTTTGTCTAGAGTGGAGGTTTAAGTGTGAAACGAGTGCAGTGTTTCCAGTACCTTTATGTTTATAAAGTTCTCACAGTCTAAACCTCTAATGAAAGAACAGCACTGTAGTATGTCTGCTTTCAATTGTTCAGTAGATCTACACATTTAGTGCACATTTAGCACTTGCCAAATGTGTCACTTCACCCAAAAATGAAATCAAGCTTTGATTCATAAAATGCTAATCAGCAGCTATCGGAAATTGAGAGTGAAATAAGCATATAGCGAACAAAGTTAATACTCGTGGCTCCTGTCGAAATATTGAAGTTTTCTGAAGTGAAATAATCATTGTGTGCAAGAAATTCAACATTATTTACAACATTATTACCTGTAATCTAGACTCAGTCGAATGGGGAAGTCCAATTCTTTTCTCCGAACTGGTTCTTTCGGACAGTTTGTTTCAGTGAACTGAATCAAATTGTCGTTTCACTGCTTTGTTTACATAATCACGTGACATATATGCATTTATATTATTAAAGCACCCAATAATGGACAGGATGTTTTTTTTTAAGCGAGTAAACAAACCTTAATCAACTCACCATCATTCACGCATGTGCATTTAACCGGCTTAGTGGACTTGGCCTGAGTCGGAACCAAGTGTGCCGCACGAGTACACTTTTATAACATTTATATTTGAAAGGTCAGATGCAAAAGCCTTGAAGTACGTCTGACGTTTTTCTTTAAATATAGCATTTCTTTCTGGCTGCTATGTATAGCTTTTAGTAAGTACCGGTACTTTTGATTGGGCTGAGGCTGGTATTTTATCGAGTTTGAAGAAAAAGTATTTGATGGACGTATAATATGTGTGGAGAGCACTCACTCAGTATCATTATCTCATTTTTGACCAAGATGGCTTTTAGAGGCTTTTGGAACTCTTAATTTATAGGCCTGTATGTTTCATCCAGTAGAGGGCGCCACACAAGAGAGGGTGCTCGCTGCAGAGCCAAACGGGAGGAGCTGGAGCTCTATCTCCTCCTCGCTGGAAGTAATGGGTGGAGATAGAGACCTAACCACACCCTAACCCTACCGCTTACCCTATCCGAAACATAACTCCACCCATTAGTTCACACAGGGGTGGAGCTGGACATCCAGAGAGGGGGAGCTGGAGGCCATTCGGCTCTGCAGTGACCAGTACTTCCCACACAACAGTAAGACAAACACACTCAGTAAAACACTTACTTTAGTAAAATGGCAGAGATTTGTAATTGACAGTAAATGACACAATTAACTTGTATTTTTAGATATTCTTCCAGTTTTCAGCATAAACCTCACTCTATTTTTTGTGCTTGTTTGCAATTTTATATCTTAATGACTTAATTCAAAACAAGGGTAATATGTGGTGATTCATGAATTGTAGGCAGCAACTGTCAGCAGTTAAGAGTCAAAAACAGGGCCGGCCCTGGCCAATTTGCTTTTACCTGGATTTTACCTGGTGCCCCTTGCTTCGCAGCCCATTCCACCAATAATACATTTTCTTATTAAAAAAAAAAAAAAAAGCTGATGATAGTGAAATGGTAACACTTATAATAAGGTATCATTTGGTAACATTAGTGAATGTATTAACTAACTTGAACTAACAATAAACAATACATTTGTAACAGTATTTCTTATTTTTGTTAATGTAAGTTATTGAAAATTAAACTTTTTTTTTTTTTTAATCGTTTCCAGTGAAACTATAAAACATAGGTGCTGTCTAATTCACATTATAAATTACACACAAACAGTTGTAATAATTACATCTGGTATTTTAGCAGAAACTGTATTCATCTGAACACTTCTCTAGCATACAGTAATGTTACTGTTCAATCTTCAAAATAAATTTTGAAGTGTTCGACTTCCAGCAGATGGCAGCAATGTTTTACTAAACTATAGCCCTTTCTAACGTTATCACCTCGAATTACACTGAAAAACGTACATCTTTAAAGTGAATTTTACATAAAGTGTTGCTAATAAGCCCAGTTATATACAAATATTATTCATAAGCTAATTCCATTAGTTAAATACCATAAAACCCCCAATACTACACAATAGCGTTAAATATTATTAAAACATGTTATCATGTGACACGAAAAATGACAGGATTATGTTACAAAGTCTCGGATTTCTGGAACTTTTTAAACTTTAGACTAGGCCAACATTCATTTACAAACTTTCACCTCATGTACTTTATTCTCTTTGTTCCGGTTTTCCTCTTCTTCTTCTTCTTTTTTTTTCTTCCCTGGGCACCAGAGGGCTTTTTTTTTGACAAGGGAAGGCATTATATTTATATTGTCTAGTATTGGGTTCAGGTTCACCTTGAGTTTAAGAGGGAGATGTTTATTAATGTTTTTTCATCTTAAATTTATATTGTTACATGTTATGACGTGGATTTGTCTGTATACTCAGAAAAATTTCCAGGCCAGAATTTGAGTCTGTGTCGAGTCTAAATACAAGTCCACCTGAGTCTAGTCAGAATTTATTCATTAATGCAGTCCAAGTCTTGAGTCCAGGTACTCCAACTCTAATATTATCTAATGTAAACCTTCATGCATCATTGTGAGCGAGATTGTTTAAGGGAGAAGTTTAGTTCTTGCTCTTTCCAATAAAAGAAAAGTTGTCAAAACATCAACTCCTCATATTCTTAGATAAGTGACTTTAGCTTTCACTTGGATTTTTTCTAAAGGAAGATGAATATGATGGATTAACAATATCTATATTAGAAATGTGACTGACAAAAAAGAAAAAAAAAAAACAAACAAACTGGGATCTATTATAGTAGCTTAAGACAATAATCTATGGATTTCAGAAGAAAACTGTTCAGTTCTGGAAATGTGTTGAGTTTAAGATGATTAATGGCTTAGTAACCTTGTTTAAATAAAGAGGCTTCCTCTTTGAATCTTTTCACATCGCCATGAAGCTTTTTTCTTCCAAAACACAAACACTTGAGGTACAGAAATGTTAAGGCAGAAACACATTGACATGATTTATAGCAAAAAAATAATAATCCTGTTTTGGTTTCAAGATCTCATTCTGTTATCCAATATGAACAGCAGTACACATTATTTTCTAACAATTTATTATGAAACAGTAAGAGTATAACAGCACAAAACAGTGTACTTATTATACAGGCCTTAACAGTATTGCATAATTTAGCTAAAAGTATTTTTTAACTTACAATAACTTACAATCTCACAGTGTGAGAGAAAGTGAATCTATTAACTCCTAAAACATTTTAAACATTTTAAAAGGGAGCTTGAACTCTCTTTTCTCTTGCAAAACATGACACATGCTATTATAAAACAACTAATACAAGTGTGCAAACACAAATCAGTATTCTCCAGTCTGACTTTGCTTCTGGTCCTTGGTTTTCTTGTTCAGTGTTTTTTTCTTTTTCTGCTGTTGATTCTGCAAGTTCAGGAAAAAGAAAAACAACAACAACAACATAAATGCACTGTGATAAAGACAACAGATCATTTATATACTGTACAGTAGCATTCAGACTGGAATTCAGTCTGTTTTTATCTTAAAAATTCATAATAAATAAAATAAAAAATGTTACACACCTTTGATGATCAGTTTTATGGTCTCCTGTTTATCTGAGGGTTTGATGAAGCAGCTGAACTCTCCTGCATCAGTGTGTTGAAGATTGTGGAGTTTGATGGAGAAGTTTCCTCTCAGATACTCATCTGGGAAAGTTTCAACTCTGTTCTTGTACAAGTGATCCTGTTGATCTATTGAATCTTTATCTTTAATTATGTCGTACACAATCTTGCTGTTATTGTGTCTCCAATGCACTTCAGTGTCTAGATCATGTTTGGCTGAAAAACACGGCAGGACAACAGATCCACCAATAACACCCTCTACTGTGACCTGCAGAAACACTGAAATAACAGAACAATTTGATTGTAAAAAGTTTGTTGGAAGAAATTATCTTTGAAGTAGTTTGTTCAGATGCTCACCTTTGTTTATCAGCACTGCAATCACACAAATGAAGAAGCAACTGCAGAAACAGAAAAAAAGAAAGCTCCTTTAACTTCTGAAATCTCAACCAGATCAAGACATTCATAACAAACTTGTTTGAGATGAGCAGAACTGATCACTAGTGATCATGCCAGTTATAAACGCTCTGTGACTTGCCTGTGACTTTCAATAATTTTGCAAACTGCAGGTAGACACATCAGTTTATATTTACCAGCTGAACAAACTAAAAGCCTGATGGATTCACTGAATGCACTTTAGCTTAGAAAAATAACAAGGTTTGGTTTTGTTAAACATGTTAATCTTTTATGCTCAAATTTTTCTGCTGGTCTACATTTAAGATGAAGTGTTTGGGAGCCGAATAACCGTATAATAAGATAACACATAATTCAGATGCTTGACCCTAAACATTGTTATGAAGCAAACTTTTTTTTTTTTTTTATGATTATGATTATGATTGTGCCGTGTGACACTCCTGGAAACCTTTAGGGTAAGATTTCACCCTCACAACTGTGGCATGATGTTGTTGTTGTTTTTATTTAAATTGAATAATTATTATAATTCATGGAGTTATTATTTATTAACATTTTCATTTGTCATATCCTAAAGACCAGTTGAATGAAATCATTCAGTCTGTTGCTATTACGACAATCTTCCTTAAAAACGGTTAAGTAAACTACAAATAGGATTCAGGTTAACTGTTTCATTTGCCAGTTGTCAACTGTCACTGTTCAAATAAATTGTCAAAATGCATGAAGGTACAACTAAATTAACAAATGTTTCCATTTATTTTCCTTAAAACTGAATGTGGCATATTAAACCTGCAGATGTTAAACTCTGAATATGATTTAGCATTAAATGTTCTTGTTCTTAATTAATCATCTTCACCCATTTACACTACTGGTAAAATTGTTTATTTCTTGCCCTATAAAATTCAATCAACCAAATAACTATGAAAAAACAGCTGTATATGCACAGGGACACAAGGCAATACAACAAGCTAATGCTAATGCTAAAGCTAAATCAAAACAATACTTTTAGCTATTTCTCTGTCTGTGTTTTAACCTGTTATTCAATCCTGTTAATTAACAATCATTATCAAACAATGATTAAAGCATTAATGATGCTGAAAGGGTTTGTTTGTTTGTTAATGCTTGTAGTTAAGACTAAAACAAAGAAGGCCCAATCGATGAGCTTTGTTTAGTTATCGCGGCAGCTCTAAAGTGAAATGTGTGGGAAGAGCAAATTGTAAAAATAGAACTTCATTAATAAACAGTAAGAAATCATAAACAAACCTGGTATTCATGGTACCCGTTATAATTAATTAATTGCAGAATTTCTGAAATACTATCGTGACTGTTACACGTCTTGCTTAACGGAAGCCGTCACAGAACCTGGTCAATCACGTGGTCAAAAAAAAAAAAAACGTCCGTTGACGTCATAGATATATATTTATGCACCATAAGGAAGATCAGGCTCTTCCTTTCAGAACAATGCTACATAACTAGTCAAGCGACTGCTCACACCGTTCATCAATTTGCACTGGCTACCAATAGCCTCTTGCGCAAAATTCAAGACATTGATGTTTGGCTTCAAAACAACCACTGGCTAAAATCACTACTTATTCAAGAGGCACAAAATCACTCTCACAGATTTTTACCATAACTGTTTAACTCCATTCAAGCAGCTGAGTCCTTAGCCATCTTTAAGAAATGGTTAAAGACACATCTAGTCCATCTACACTTGACCTTCTAACACTATAGCATCTCTATTCTATATCTGTCATATCTGTTTTCTTTTTATTTATTAAAAAAGTTTTGTGTTCTCTATTCACTAGTGTTCTCTATTCTTTCTTTTTATTCTATCTGCTTTTAAGTATTATAAAAGATAATAACATAACCCTCCAACACTAGCTCTATTTATTTTATATCCACTTAAAAAAATCTTGCTATGTGTACTGTGTTAGACTAACTGGGAATTTTCACGGCACTTATATATATATATATATATTTCTCTTTTGTTGGTTTGATTGGTTCGATCATCTGTCTGTGATATCTCAACTTGTCATTTCATTGGTTAGACTACAAAATGTTGATCTAGTTTCACTAAAAATAAGTTTAATATACAATATAAAAAACAAGCTGGTCTTTTCAACAGGTTGCCTTAGTTGTCCTTCTATCAGATATGCCATTTGATCTAGTAAGTCAAATCAACAGCAGTAAATAAAATGGAAAAATGTTCTCAAACTTACTGTACATGAGATTGAAGCGTCTTTCATAAACTCCTCTAGCAAAATGTTGTATTCTGGATCCTGATGCCCAAATAAAACATTAAATGACTACATCAGCTGCTGTCATTGAGTACTATCAGTGAAATGCTGACAGAAAACCTTTGTCTGGTGGGAGGAGATTTCTAGTGTAGGTGACTGGACTAGTACAGTGAGTTTTGTTTACTGTACATAAACTGAAAAAAAAGAGAGAGAGAAAGCAAAAGTTCCAATTGTTTAGATTTATTGCCATGCTGTTTTATAGGCATTAAATTACATTAAATTAAATTACAGACATAGATATTTTGATAAAATACTAACAATGAGACAGAAAATGCAAAAAAAAAAAAATAAAAAATAAAAAATAAAAATAAAAAAGGACACAATGATTAATATTGTTATTTAAATGTTCAGTGGTTTGCAAAGGTGATCTGGTGAGCTTCATTAAGTTGGCTTGAGAAAGCCAATTTACTGATCTACTATTTAAGATTATTCTTCTTCTTCTGAGCCAAATTTCGGTATCTATCTCCTCCTGGAGCTTTCAAGCTAGAACCACCAAACTTGGCCCAGACCTTCAGACTGGTCTGACTCGGTGTGCTATATCTTTTCTAACTGATCTGGTTTACGGTTTTCGTAAACCAGACTATCAAAACCACCAAAAATCCCATAGATTTACATTGACGGAATGTTCAAATGAGCCAACACTTTTCAAACTCCAACTGACAAAATTCAAATCTAAACTCCCAGAATCCCTTGAGGCTCAATCAAGCTTGCTAATCATGCTAGCAGCATGCTAATCATGTTGGAAACATGCTAACAAATTGCTAATAACTCGTTAATCATGCTAGCAACATGTTAGTAACATGCTAATCATGCTAGCAAAATGCTAGCAACTTGCTAATCATGCTAGCAGCATGCTAATCATGTTAGAAACGTGCTAACAACATGCTAGCAACATGCTAATCATGTTAGCAACATGCTAGTAACATGGTAATCATGATAGAAACGTGCTAGTTACATCCTAATCATACTGGAAACAACATGCTAGTAACATATTAATCATGCTAGCAACATGCTAGTAACTTGTTAATCATGCTAGTAGCATGCTAATCATGTTAGAAACATGTTAACAACATGTTAGGAACATGCTAATCGTGTTAGCAACATGCTAGTAACATGCTAATCATGTTAGAAAAATGCTAGTAACTTGCTAACCATGCTAACAACATTCTAGTAACTTGCAAATTAATGCTAACAACATGCTAATCATGCTAACAACATTGTAATTGGCCTATAAAATACAAACAACAAGTCAATCATGCTAAAACATGTTAACAACATGTTAAATCATGTGAGCAATGTGTTAAATCATGCTAGCTGCTTTCATACTTTTACAACTGCTTCAAACTTTCAGGCTAGGCTTTCTCAAGCCAACTTAAAGTTTTTTCTTAAACTTTACTTATCTAGTTTATCATTAGTGTTGTTTGATATGGAAACACTCAACACCAGGATGTTTGTGATTTACACAACAAAGAAAACACATGCATAACACATCTGACAATAGCAGCCTCTACTGTGACCTGCAGACAAACTGAAATGAGAGTTTAAACTGTACTTTGTAACCAAATAAAATCATTTAAGATCATTTAATAAGATCATTTAAGTTGGTTATATATTTTGCTTTAGTTTGCCAGTAGTAAATATCAATTCACATTTTTAAACATTAACAATTTTACCATTAATTGTAATAATCCAGCAAGATTTTTGTTTGAACAAGGAGTTTGACAAAATGTTTTCTTTTGTCCAAGCAGCACACAGGATCATTGTCAGCAACAGCTCTCACTGTGGTGTCAAGTAAGACAAACACACTATAAAATATACATCAGATAGATGCTGTAAATGACGGTGAATGCGAAAATTCAATATATTATATGTCTGAATATTATAATCCATTTCTAGTTTTGTGCACAAATCCCTGCATATTCTGTGTAGTGATGCATAAAACAGAACAAATTGCTGATGACCTAAATTGAAGTCTTATTATCATACAGTTTTGTCTCAGAAATAAATGAATTTAGATTTAGGAGTGTTTAGTTGTTTTTACTAAAACATAACAAAAGTACGGTGTTTGGGTGGCAAAGGTTAGGGAAGAGTTCATAACACATGTACAAGAGCACATTTTGTTCAGTTCAGGCAAGTCCAAGTGGAATTTCAAGTCCTCAACTTTAAGCTTCAAGTCTTAAACAAGTCATTAGTGCTATTTGCCTAAATTAGTGCATTCTCTCGCAAAACCAGCTGAGTTCGGACTAACACTTCCTGTTCACTTCCTATACAGCTTGTAGTGGCTCATGCAGCTTGTACATTCGCAGTTGAGCGGTTCATAGAGCTTTATTTTGAACTTGGACTCAAGTGTTGTATAAGTACATCAAGGCACGAAACAGCAGCGAAACACAGACCAACATAACTTTAAGATCCAACAACAAACACTGAACTGAATCCAACTTATAAAGGGGTGCTAAGGATACAAGGACAGGTGTGGGTGATTAACCAATAATGACTTAACAAGGAACGGAACAGGAAAGACCATATATGGGCACAGAAGGAAGAAACCAACAAAAACAGTCCACAGGGGTGTGACAACCTCGAATATGAACAGAAAGCACTAAATCGCATTTTTGTCCCATAAAGAAAATGCGGCTTAATGAAGACGGTGATAAAAAAAAGACCAAATATGCTATAGAAATTATCAAAAATATATTCTGTGTACGTGCAAGTGGATGAACTCAGAATATGAGCTGAATTGCATGATAAGCGTTTTCTTGGCTAAATAACATGGCTTAATATAAGAAAACAGTGATATAAAAGGCAACATTTTATATTTTATTAAAAATATACTACAGGCAATTAATGCAGTAATCTATAAGCCAGTGGTTCGCAAAACCCCCTTGAACTGATTTACAGGTGCATTTTTTTTACCGTTACAAAGGCAAGATTTTTCTAGCCTTATCAATTGTATGTCATGCATGTCATATTCTTAACATTTCATTAGGTGTATTGATATAATAAATTAAGCAATAAATAATGACAAAACTAAGTGGTACTTGTAGATTCAAAACTAAAATCGCCAGTAGGTGGCGGTCACTGCCTTAATGAGCAAGGTATCACGTCATTCATTCATTCAATAACTAAGTAAATGGTTGTAGTTATGAATGGGATATTAATCACTGACTGAAATATCTTGTGAATTTGCACTCTATTGCTAGTCCGGGTTGAGGTAAAGGCTACTGTTTGTCTGGTCAGAACAACGATGTCTCACTCAGATAATCCAAACTGGTTTTATTGAATGTGCATAGATGTGTGCGTTAAACTCTGCACAAACTCTTCACGTGAGCATCCCTGAAGCCACTGAACATGTAAACAACTCTAGAGCGCATGTGCGCTACCTGAGATGCGGCCGTGCATCCTTCTTTATAACAACAATTCTCCCGATAGGCCAAAGAGCATGGGGCAGATGGGGCTAATTCATCCCAAAGGTGTTCTATCGGGTTGAGGTCAGGACTCTGTGCAGGCCCAGGGGCGTCGTAGTTGGGTGAAAAGTGGGACTAAATTACCAGGGCCCCAAGTGGGGGGAGGGCCCCTGAGGAGTGAAATTTTATTTTCTTGCAGGCCTATAATGTTAGGCTACCTTTGGTGGCATCTACTGTTAGCTTTTAAGCATTCTGCAAATAAAACAGAAATTCAGAGAAGTTGTGTAATAAGGCTTTTTTTTGTTATACATATAAGAGTTCTTAGATTAGTAGTAAGGTTGTAGGTAGTTGTGAACCTCGAGCTTACGGGGGCCCATGGCCACTGCTTGTGCATAGGGCCCAGAATTTGGTGCTACGCCCCTGTGCAGGCCAGTCAAGTTCATCCACACCAGACTCTGTCATCCATGTCTTTATTAGGGCTGCACGATTTGGAGAAAAAATCTAATTGCGATTTTTCTGATCAAAATTGCGATTTGCGATTTAAAATGCGATTTACTACTATTTCGTGAACTGAACCAGTACTTTTAAAAGAAAACTCACACAAAATGGTGGATGACACAAGAATATCTTTTTATTGGACAAAAATGTTCTTTAAATTGAACAATGTATTAAAATTTTAAATTATACATTAATATTTAAGTAAATACAAAACACAACAACAATAAAACCTAAACCACCTAACCCAACTACAATAATTTAACAGCTTCAAATTTCAGCAATTCTTTTGCAGAAATATGACCATGTGATGCGATCTGGGAAAACCCGTCGGATTATTATTATTAATCTATCTTGTCTGTCATCTCTGAAAACATCTCTTCGAAATTCACTTGTGTGGTGCTTTCCCTTAACACCACAAAAACAGTTAACCTATCAAAATAAACCACGTAGCATATTTAGTAAAGGCGTATCAATTCACATTCTCCACCAGTCCTGTGTAAACTACTGCAAGCAAAGTAATTTATTTATTTATTTAATATTGTGAGATGGCGGAGCGCAACAACGCCGTCTAAAGTACTGCAGCTGCTCACTTAACCGATCGTTAGTCTGTTTGTGTAATGATGCCGTTAAGCGCTCCTAACTTGACAGACAGCTCTCGTTAAACCCGTAAAGTGAAAGTGAAAGCCGTCTCACTTTAAAGCCATTTTTCTCAAAATCCCATTCCTGAAAATCATCGCTATCAACCTAAGATAGCCATAACGTTGGTTACGTTCAAGCTATGGAAAGTGCTTGAACCCAGCTTTCATATGGTGTTAAAACCTAAAAAAGGTAAAATTTCACCATGTGTTGGATTTTCCTAGATCGCATCACATATTTGCCTTCTCTGGCAAAATACCTCTCCAGATATTGCCAGCTGATGTCTAAAAACTGTCAAACACGGTACATCCCTCTGCTTTCAAGTTTATTCCATGTACCATCAAACGTTTCATTAGGTTTGACCTGTTTCCCCCTTTACACGCAACTGTTGTAAAACATTTGCTGCACGTCGCGGTGTCTGAATAATTTCTCGTGAAAAATAGCAACAGTTCAGAACGTTTAGTTTTTGGCATGTTAAGTTAGACGCGTTTAACGTAGCTTGCTAAGCTAACGGCAAACCACCTGCTGCAGTCAGAGCAAGTGTATATACGATATTTGCTGCATTCACGCGCTTCTCGGATGGTCTCATTTCCCGACGATTTGTGCTTTTAATTCGAAATGTGAAAATGGACAGTAATTACAAAGATGTCTTGGATTTGTATCATCAAAGCTTACCGACGTTCACGTGAGTTTTCTCATTCAGGAAATACATTTTCTGATCATTCTGACACCCCATTAATGCAGTATTTAAATTTAACTAGCGATCATGCATGTGGATGAATCAAATCTTCTTACGTTCGGCACGTTTTACAAAGTACTTGCCTCTGAAGTACATCAGAACTTCGAAATCCAAAATAATTCTAAACATATAAGGTGCTTTTTCGTTTAGGTACCAAGTCGTCTGCAGGACTTTGCTCTTCTGCAGACACACTGTGTTGGGAACATGAGCCGCAGCTCTCGCTCGTCTTGATCAAGCGCCTTTGCGAGCTGGGCGCGAGCATGTTGAAGACGACCATTTTCTTTACATTGTTCTCCACCAGATGATGTGTTTCCTTTCAAAAACTTAAAATTATGTTTAGTGTGTTATTTTAAACATGCAGCGAACAAATTAACCATGGTTTTACTACAAATATAAAACAAAAAACAAAAAAAAAAAAAAAAAAAAAAAAACAAAAAAAAAAAACATGGTTACTATACTTAAACCATTAAGTAAATGCCATCTTCATTTTAGAATGTTCCAAAATCATGCCTTAAAGTATAAGCAATCAAATCACTGACTGTATTTCTATAATAGGCCTACTTGAGTACAAGCTCAATATAAAACTCTATGAACCACTCCATTGTGAAAATACGGAGCTGAGTAAACAGGAATTGTTTGTCCAAACTCAACTGGTTTTGCGAGAGAATGCAGAAGTTTCGCGAGGAACGCAAAAATCTTTGTGAGAGAGCGCAAAAATTTAACGAGAGAATGCAACAAATATTTTCCTCCCACCCTTATTTTTCCCCAAAGTCCCTTTAAGGCAAGCCATTTCACTCGGCAGCCATCTTTGAAACGCCTCTTGGGCAGGCAAGTGCAGCTATCTGTTTCAATGGGGAAACATCAAATTCTCCAAAACTGTTTACCAAGCTTACGATTAAATTTCATATTCTGACAACAAACTGCCTTATAAATATTGTTCCTTTTGCTCCAGTAGTGTTAAAAAAGCTTATTTTTCAGGCGAGATCAGTCAGTGCGCTTGCGCAGTACTAAGCGCACGTCTCAGAACGCTGACTGTTTCTATAGCAACCGGGACTTATGCAGTGACGCACTGACTTTACTAATCAACGATTGGCTCTTTCATTAAGAAGGCGGGGCTTTGCGGCCATAATGAGCTTTGCGTCTTTCCCCATTCAAAACTATAGGAGTGACAAATCTTGGGTATTCTATAGTCTTTGTTTTTTCCCCACTACCATGTCCCTTCTGGGGCTCTGTATCCGGAGCTCTGTACTTGCATGCAAATGAGATATATATTTTTAGTCATAATCAGAAAAAAGAGACACACTTCACTGCAATAAATGGGTAAATGGCAATTAAAACTGAAAATGTGAATCCTAAAATTAATGGGATTGTCGGTATAATGTATCTATTTGTTATTAATTATATAATTGATATGTGTTTCTTCATGGTGTGTTTTAGATTTAGATTTAGTTTTAGATTTATATTGTTTTATGTTTGCTAATATTTGTAAAAACAAAACAAAAAAACAAAAAAGAAAAAATAATATATATATATATGTCTGTGTGTGTGTGTGTGTGTGTGTGTGTGTAAAAAACTACATCCTTTACCAAATATGATTACTTAATTCCTTATAACATTTCAGTCGATCAACAGCAGAATTATTTAGAGAAATAGGTTTGGGATCTTTGACAGTATTCTGATCTTTGACAGACATCCTGGTGCTGTGTCACCACAGAAACTCCACGCCTAGTGAATGTAAAAAATCAAACATCAGAAGACACGCAAACTACATGACACATGTCTTTGTATTTGAGAACCAGTCTGGTCACTATGAAAACAGGCTTTAGTGTCATTATAACCATAATACAGAGACACTATACAACAATAATATAATACATTCAATACAAAATGCTCTGCCTTTGCATGCCATGTACTTGTTGGATGAATTAATATGTCAAACTGAAGACAAACACAATATAACAATTAGAAGGAATAGATATTAAACCAATGTGTACCGAAGAGTTCAATTTTATTAATATAACCATAAGGCAAACACAGAATAACCAAATCTGTATGCCCATATACCAGTAAACCAATATGAATACAATTTTAATGGCAACTGAAAAGGCTGTATTTTTAACCTTTGCTTCTCTCTTTCAGTTCAGAATGAAGACGTCACTGGAAGATCTACATTCCTACATCTACATCATATCATTCCATCTACATCTTATCAGCTGATCACCCTTTTTTTTAAACAGCGTTTATAGTTTTTCTTATTTTGTGAGAACACTCACATGCACAGTACTGTATATTTACATGAACTGAACAAGACAGAAGCCGAGAACCTTACTGAATAAATATGAAAAATTACATTTGTCTTTAATGTTCACTGCTATAACTGAAGCGTTATATGTAAATGTATTTATAAAGTGTTTAGTGCCGTAAATGTCCCTTCAGTTTGATGATTATTCTAGGCTGTTTTTTCCCCATTCATGAAAGGTGTTTAATAAATTAAATAAAACAAATACAAAAGAACCAGGAATAGATAAAATAATAATAAAAGATTTTACAAAAAAGTGTCCAAAATATCACATCACAGAAGCTGCACTATCTATGTGTAATGAAAATGAGTAGTATAATTGTTCTTATTGTGCACATTTATTGTACAATATTTATTTAATACAAGAATAAATGAATAAACCACAGTGCTGTGTGAGTTCAGCTCTATTATTACCCACTAAACACTCTAATGGTGTCCTTTTGCCACATTTGCGTCATCGACACACATTTTATGTGATCAGTGGAAACAGATGCAAATCCTCTTCTAGGTTTTATGAAAGCAACCTCACATCTCTGTTGCCAGTGAAGTCACAATATTCTAAACACTTCCTTGACCTTTGACATTAAACACAGTATTTGTTATGTTGTAGTAGTCAGTATCTCCCGGAATGAGAGTTGCTGCTGACAATGCACTCAACCCAGACTGCTACTTCTTCCTTGTGTGCTGAAATATGCTGAATTTTAATATGTAGCTTGGCACACACACAATTGTAGTAGCTTAATTAGAAGGGGAACAGACTGAACAGAGCTTCAAAATGATCAGAATGTCATACAGAATGTCTTTACATACAGTGAGGCTCATTGAGGCTTGATAATTCCATGTGGAACCAACTGTATCTCAGCAGCAGAAATATGTAGAGAAATGGGACTGGACTTCTCACTTACAATGTTTCACAGAAACACTACTCTAATAGTAAATATAAAACATTAAACGATAGCATCAGGTGATAAACCTTTGTAAACTAAAAGAGATAAAATTGAATCTATGCATTTATGAACCAGTCTGACCAGATTTCAATAGCATTGTGTCCGAATCTGCTTGACCTTGAACAACATTTCTTTTTGCCACACTTCTGCATTCACTTATCACTTTCTTTTTCACCTACTGCCCCCTAGAGCCTACATGCAAGAACTACACGACAGGATGTACAATATATATTTGTGAAAACAGAACTTCATTAAGAAAGCATAAACATACCTGATGATCATGGTGCCCCAATATTATTAATGTATATACATATATATCAAAATGCTACTGTGCAAGAATCACGTTTCTGTGTTCTCTCGGAAGTCGTCATCTATATCCAAGTAGATATGTTTCTTGAACAATGCCAAGTACGTGTTTGTCCAAACAGCGTTTCACACAGAAATTAACCAATAATCGTCATGGTGGCCCAACATTATCAATATGTGTTTTATTTGACCATACTGTATATAAACATTTCATAAATTAGGGTAAAATGCTACTTTTTCATTGAAGTATCATACGGTCTTCTATACACCACTCATACACCACACATAAATCACTTCTCTATGACAGTAATTGAGGTCAGCAGCAACCTCAAAAAGCTGATCAGAAATGTGTGCCAGATATTCATTGATCTTTTTCAGATTTAACAAGTTGACTCTCATCCATTTTTCACATCTGATCTGATCCTTGATCTTCTACTTTTACCATTTTCAATATCAATCATGTGTCTCATCTCATTGCATCTCCAATTATCTGTATGTATTGTAATGTCTATGTAATGTTTAATTCATCAATAAAAACATGACAAAAGCTTAGTTGTATTTCTGGTTTCAATGGCTGGACTGCAAAATATTCTGAAAAATAATTAAGTTTGATATATATATATATATATATATATATATATATATATATATATATATATAATAAGCTGGTCTTTTCAGCAGCTTTTCAGCTATAACCATCTGTCCATCTAATGTGATATTTGATGTAATAAGTGAAAGTAAATTTGCTCAGACTTACATGAGTATCAGAGAAAAGTGTCCTCTTGTAAACCCCTCTGGAAAAGTGCTGTATTCTCAATTGAAACATTTTTCTGAAGGAGTCTTTAATAAAATGTAATTTCTTGAACATTATGTCTTGGGTTGAGAACTGGTCCTTAGATGGTCATGAGCTGTAAGCTGTTCCTGAGCTGGTTATAAGATGGTTATTACCTGACCAGGAGCTAGTTGCTTAGGACCAGCAGCTTAAATCAGCTCATAACCAGCTACCATGCTTCAAAACATATTCAACATAGTCTGTTTTTTTTTTTTTTTTTTTTTTTTTTTTCAGCAGGGTTATCACTGTAAAAGCAGTGCAAGACTGAATAATTTCCAGCAACCTACTCATTCTGACCTACAGAGAAAAATTAAAGAGAGAGAATTGATTAAAACAGAGAAATACAGCCTGTTTTTCCATACATTTTAAATGGTTTCAAAAATTAGTTAAAAACCAGCTGACATTTTTCTATAACAAGAAATAAAGTGTTTTTAGATCTGGGCTCAGTCCAGAAAGATCTTCCTCATAGTTCCTCTCTCTTGTTTTCATGCTGATAGATTATTCAGGGACTGTGAGTCACAAGGGGAGTTTTTACTGAGTCTGATGGGAAAAGAAACTTCAAAGACACACAAGACTTCTGTCAGATGAGCTGGAACAATTAAGGAAATACAATACTATTTTGTGGTTTTGTTTCTTCAAAAGTCTCATTCTGACACTAAAGAACAAAAAGAGAGATTAAGCAAATGTCCCCAAACGCACAGCCTTCAAAGTATCAGCAAGTAGGTTTGGTTGAATGTAGTTATATAGCATATTTTCTTAGTATTTAAACTGAAAAATAAACCTATTTTATTGGTTGATGACTAGCTGTGCAGTCTAAAGTTCAAATGTGATGAGGCAGATGCATTTTCCTGTATTGTGTTTTAAAAATCATTCAGGTTGATGGAGAAGTTTCCTCTCAGAAACTCCACAGGGAAAGTTTCAGTTCTTTTCTCAGACTATGGATCATGTTTCTCTGTTTAATGACTGTTGGGATTCGCATCATACTCTCACTGCCATTGTGAAGAATACTTCAAGACAACAGAACCACCAGTAACAGCATCTGCTGTGACCTTCAGACACACTGTAATAACAGAGATGAGCTTTAAAGGAACACTCCACTCCACAGACCGATAGCATCTCGCTCAAAAATTACCATACATAATGATGATATTTTTCCTATTTAAAACTTGACTCTTCTGTAGTTACATCGTGTACTAAGACTGACGAAAAATGAAAAGTTGTGATTTTCTAGGCTGATATGACTGGGAACTATACTCTCATTCCGGCGTAATAATCAAGGAACTTTGCTTAATTCCACTTTTTATTTATACATTTGTGTATTTATTTTCACATTTAATCATTTCTTTGTCCATATGGTAATGAGTGTGAAACAAAAGCTAAAACTTAAAACTCGTCAGAAATTATCTGTAATCTTCTTAATGATAACACCCGTTAAGTCCGGTGATATCCGGAGTTGGAACACGCTGGCCTATACAACTCAGGAAGACAAGTAGGGCTCGCTGCTGCCCTCAGGAGGCTACAAGTGGTAGTTTGTCACTTTATGTCACTATGGTCCAGTAGAAAGATTTCTGGTATCACCACTGGGTGGCAGCTGTTACTTTTAGTGGTTCTCTCTGTTTGTCACATGATTGGTTCTTCACCTCAACATCATACTTACATGCCACATTCATAGATTTAACAAAATAAAAGATTGCTTGATTAAAGGCCATCTAGCAGCTGAGGTGTAAAACCACAAGTCACTTACAGAAGAAAATTACTGGTAATTATTTTGGTAATTTTTGGTCAGTGTGGATAAACAGTGTCTCTGGTTACAGGAGATCATTTTATCAGGACGGATAAAGCTAATGATTTATTGAAACTTGAAAAATAAATGCGTGATTTCCATGGTACTATCTAGACCAGGAGTGCCCAAACTTCAGAGTTTAGCTTCAACCCTAATTTTACAAGCTCTCCTTATTTATGCTTCACTATGTTCATTTGTTCCTGGTTCTTTTGTATTTACATTGTTTGCTTTGATCCTCATTATCTCTGCTTTTCTTTATATATTCATACATGGAAAACATTACAGGCTAGAATAATGATCAAACTGTTAAGGCACTAAACATTTTATAAAGACCTTTTTGAATAGGTTTTGGTTTGGTTTTTATCAGTGCATGTAAACATACAGTACAATGTATGTGAGTATTCTCACACAAAAAAGCACTGTCTGCAAAAAAAGAAAAAAAAAAAAAAGTTCTGTACTGTCAAGGACGTACGGAATGCAGATCCTTTTGTGACGTCCACATTCTGAACTGAATGTGTGAAACAAAGGGATCAAACATAGAACTCACTCCTGAATTTGCCATTCACATTTTTATTAAAGGAACACTCCACCTTTTTTTTTGAAATAGGCTCAATTTCCAACTCCCCTAGAGTTATACAGATGTGTTTTTGAATCCATTCAGCCAATCGCCGGGTCTGGCGGTAGCACTTTTAGCATAGCTTAGCATAAATCATTGAATCCAACCATTAGCATCTCACTATAAAATGACTAAAGAGTTTTGATATTTTTCCTATTTAAAACTTGACTCTTCTGTAGTTGCATCGTGTACTAAGACTGGCGGAAAATGAAAAGTTGCGATTTTATAGGCCGATATGGCTAGGAACTATACTCTCATTCCAGTGTAATAATCAAGGAATTTTGCTGCCGTACCATGGGTTCAGCAGGCGCAATGATGTTACACAGCGCCTGAAAGTGACCGGCACTAAGTTTGTGTAGATACAGAGTTGACGGCTGCGTAATATCATTGCGTAATATCATGTAATATCATAAACTTCCCTATAAACCAATCAGACTTCAGAGTTGAGTTTCAGATTTAGGAGCTTGAACGCCAGCTTTATTTGTACTATGGTTAGGGTTTGGCTATGGTTTGGGTTAGGCAGGGTTCAGTTTAGGACTATGTTTCTTTAAGAGCTTTTTATTTATTTATTTGTTTATTTTTCTCTTAAAAACTAAAAACTGCCTAAAAACTGGAAGGAATTTTTATTTTTGAGCCACTGCCTCTGCACTTCCTGGAGTATTTAGAATGTAAGTTCACAATTTGTGAATAAAATATGTGACTTGAAAAGATTTTAACATTTCATTACACAATAAAAATGACAAAAATGTCACAGCTCAAATGTGATTTTTTTTTTTTTTTTTTTTTTTTTTTTTCTGGAAACAGACAAAATCTACTCTTTTGTGGAGTGTGGTTAGTGTGTAACAGCTTGTGCTCTTCCATTATTAGTGTTTATAGCTGTATACACTTTATTTCTAAAAGTAAAGGTGCTTCATGATGCCATAGAAGAATATTTTTTGTCTAAATGGTTCCATAAAGAACCTTTAACATCTGAAGAACCTTTCTGTTTTACAAAAGGTTGTTTATGGCTAAAACAGGTTCTTCAGATTGTAAAAAGGTAAGAAAGAGATGGTTCTTTAAAGAACCTATGACTGAATGGTTCTTTGTGCAACCAAAAATGGTTCTTCTATGGCATTGCTGTGAAGAACCTTTTAAAGCACTTTTATTTTTAAGAGTGTAGTAGATCTAAATTCTGAATATGTGTCATGCATATTTTCACATTTGGTAAGTGGCTTGCAGTTGTAATTTTAACATAAACATGAAATGATATATAAAGAAAGACAAAACAAAATCCATTTAACTTTGTTAAACACAAATAACAAGTGTGGTAGAGAATTAAGGCATAAGCATACTGACAGACAATTTATTTAGCTACAACAAAAACATGGTCCTTATTCAGTGTTCAAGATCTCATTCTGTTAAACAATAAGAACAGTACAATTCATGTGGGAATACGATAACAGCACAAAACAGCATCTTTTGCACCAGAGAAAACCAATTAAACCTGTAACCTGTAAGAAAATTATAGACAGTGAAAAATACAACTTTTAGACTGTCATTTATGGCACTGTTTGATCTTCAGTTGAAACAGAAGAGAATTAGGCCGCTCTAGCAGTTTTAATTCTTATTCTCATAATAAAAATACAAAAAAAGAATAAGAGCAATAATTAATAATACAGCTGATAAACCCAGAGCAAAGAAAATGTGACCTCTGTTTTTTTCTCCCCGGATTTCTGGATTAGTTGGGTTGTTTTCTTTTTCATCTGCAACATAAGTGTAAAAAAGAACAGTTAAAACATCACTGCACTGTGATAAAGAGCAACAGATCAGTCTGTGATTTAAATAGCAGCATTCAGTCTGGAACATCACAATACTTATTGCATTTAGATTCTATGAAACTTTTCAAATTAGTATCATTATAAATGAATCAACCAGTTTATACACACCCTTGATGTGCAAATGTACAATCTGCTCTTTAAAATCAGATGAGTTTGTGATGTAGCAGTTGTATTTTCCTGCATCAGTGTGTTGAAGGTTGTTGAGTTTGATGGAGAAGTTTCTTCTCACATACTCGTGAGGGAACGTTTCAGTTCTGTTCTTGTACTGTGAGTCCTGTACTACTGAAACGTCACCTTTCACTATATCATACACAATCTTGCTGCCATTGTGTCTCCAGTGCACATTACTGTTTTGAAGTTTAAGATGGCTTTCAGTTGAAGAACACGGCAAGACGACAGAACCGCCAATAACAGCCTCTACTGTGACCTGCAGACAACCTGAAATCACAGAAGCTGTAAGCAAACAGTTTGGCATTTATTTGCGTGGTATGATTTGTTTGATGCTCACCTTTGTTTATCAGTACTGCAAACACACAGATGAAGCAGCAACTGCAAAAACAGTACAACAAAAAAAAAATCTGTATATTCCTGTAACTCGATCAGTATCATGACACTAGTATTACAAAGGTTAAAGTTGAGTTGATTCTCACATAGATGTGATAAGACATCCTTGTGGTTAAATTATCTAATGTTTTGTTGCTGATAAAAGTGATCTGTGAGCTTATTTTATGTTGAATGTTAATTCATTTGAACACAAACAAACACAAGTTGGGTTTTTTTGTTTTATAGGTTTTTCATAGGCGTAATGGTGTTAATATTGTACCCAAGTACATACATTTCAGAATGTGGTGGATGTGGAATAATCACTTTGAATCTAAAACGAACTGAAAAAAATAAAAATAAAAAAAAATCTCTTGGCTCAACTTACCCCTCAGTGTGGGGTAAGTTAAGCCACATGAGGATAACCTGTGCTACTGATTATTCTAAAGGAAAATGAACATTTTCACCGCATGCTGTATCAAAGGAAAATAAATTCAATAAAAAGATACTTAAAAAATACTTATAGTTACAGTGTAATATTCAGTGGTATATAGTGTAATTCAGATGTATCATTTAGTCTGATATCTGTCCTTTTTTAAATCATTATTCAATTAAAATGTCAAAAGGCATCAGTTTACAAGTACAATAAATATATGTATCCATTTATTGTCCATTAATAATATATAATAATATATTAGGTTTACCATTATCCTGTACATACTAAACTCACCTAAATATAGTACAATTTGACAGTGAATGTTTATGAAGGCGATCGTCTTCATCCATTCTACCCAGACGATAATCCAGAATGCTAATGCTAAATGCTAATCACTAAATCAAAACAATATGTACAGCAAATAAACCATGCATATACACCTGATAATCATTCTTTAACCAATTCACATTTAATCTACTAGCGACAGTTAGACAAAATGTCCCTTTTCTAGTTTAAATAAAGCATTTGACAACCAAAACACAGCAGGCTGAGGCCCTCACTAGGAAGTATGTCACTTGTTTTTTTCTAAACAGCATTCATAGTTCATCAAACGTACCTTTTCATTGTGGTAACCCAATATTATCAATATGCTTCTTTAAATTATTGAATATAAAAAAAAATCAATAAATAAAAATCTGAAATTAGGGTGAAATACTACGTTCTCAGCAGAACGTATCGTGACTCCTCCACTTCCGTAAGCTACGGACAGTACGGAAGATGTCATACTGTTATTACGTCGACAGTAACGAGATGATATGGTCATAAAAAGCCTTTGTTTTATGAATATTTCTCAAATTTACTTTAGTAAATTCAGTAAGACTCCTGAGAGACAAGATGATTCTTGTATGTTTTCACATGTATTCTGAACTTCTACTGAATTTTCACCATTAATAATATTGTTTCTGATTTCAGTCATTGTATCTCAACTGTTTTGAAATTTAGTTCATCAATAACTGTCATGTGAAAAGCTTAGTTTTATTTCAAATTGTCATTGGTTAGACTACAAAATTCGGTGCTAGTTTTACTGAAGAGCAATTAAATTTGACATCATTTGAATAAATAAATAAGCTGGTCTTTTCAGTATAGGCAGCTATAGGTTAGCTTACATCTGATGTGAAATTAACAGAAGTTAATGAAATGAGTAAATGTACT
Source organism: Cirrhinus mrigala (assembly GCA_036247105.1). Lineage (NCBI taxonomy): Eukaryota > Metazoa > Chordata > Actinopteri > Cypriniformes > Cyprinidae > Cirrhinus > Cirrhinus mrigala. Next base: position 12,854,913 of record CM070028.1, read on the forward strand.
CAGACTTACATGAGTATAAGAGTGAAGCGTCCTTTCGTCGACTCTTCTGAGGAAACACTGTATTCTGGACCCTGATCTTCAAGTAAAGCTTTATCTGAATGATGTCTTACATGATGACGCTCTTTCTTAAAAACATATCTTGACTTCAGTTTTTATCACTAAAAGAAGAATGAACAAAAATGCAGAGATTCTAGTAACACCCTCATTCAGACCTACAGAACGAAATTAAAGAAAGAACCTAAAACAACAGAGAAATACAGCCTGATTTTGTAATAGTTTTCAAAACTTAATTATCAAAGAGTCAAGATTTTTCTAAGAAATTACCTGTTTTCTTTTTTTGTATCAGAGCTCAATCCAGAAAGCGATCTGCCTCAATCTCCTGTTTTCATCCTGACAGACTGCTCTATGGAGACTCAGTGATCATATCTCTAATTGTCTGATGGCAGAAGTTCAGACAAGCCAAGTACGTTGCAAAGTTACCATCATGGTGACTTGGATATGAATTTTATCAGCAGTGATGATCTTATTCAGACTGAAAACTGAATGAGACCAAAAACACCCAATCTCCCAACATTATCTTGATTTGCCTTTCAAACTCTGTTGTTTAAATTTGTTTGTTGGCATATTAGCATGTTTAGTTGTGTGTGTTGCTTGTTTTAGGTCTGCTGAACTTTTTGAATTTATTAGCACACACATTTATTTTGCTTTATACAGCTATTATTTTGCATTGTTATAATGTGAATGAATCTAGGAGTCAAGAGAAATTAAGTGGTTTTATGGCAAAGGCTTTACATTGCTAAAGCAGTGGTAGTATTAGATTACAGTCAACACACAATCAAAAAGAAAAAAAAAATGTAGTCATAAACTGTGATCTTGATGAAAATGAGGTTTTTTGGATTTTACTGAAAACACCAGATCCACCAACACTGATTGTACAATCATTCTCAAATGCACCATCACCTTATTACCTTAATAAATCATTCAGAAACAAATATATAGTGCAGTTTAAACATAAACTTGTTACAAATAATGTGAGATTATTACTGTATGGAGACACCTTAAAATTGAGCTCCAGTAAACGACTGACAGTAACAGACTGTGACAGACAATATTAATCATAGAGCGGTGGAGTTTATTGATCAGAATCAATCAAACACAATGGCAGATTATTAGCATCACATCTCCTCTGATGAACGGACTTCTGCTCATTCTACTGGTGATCAGTGAGTTATTCTTTTTGAAGAAAACTTAAATTAGCAAATGAAATAGTGGTGCTGTCTGTGAAAAATGTTTTTCACTACTTATTCTTTTGACTAGTTTTGGGTGGGTGATGTCCCCCTCAGGAGAAATCGTGTTCCGGGTCCTCTCTCCCTCACTGGGCCCTTGGAATCGTCCTAACCTCCTCCCCAACCCCCCATTGTGGCCCCCCAAGTCACAAAAAAAAAAAAGAATTACTGATATACTTCTCTTTTATACTATTTTAGCTGTAGGCTAAAATATTTAAAACAGTTTGTCATATAAAAGTCTGTCGTTTGAAAATGAAAATATATTTTTGTTGTGTATAATTTTATATTTAGCTCAAAAAAAGCTGTTTTGAAGCACTCGAAACACCACACACTGGTGACGCCTGCTGGTCAAAACTGTGTATGCAACAACAACAACAACAAAACTCACTGAAAAAACTTTTGGAAACACAATATATAAAATTAAATCACCAACTCATCAAATACCAATAAATATAAGTGTCTGCACAATAAGTGCTCTTTTATTAATCTGCAGGGCCTGTTTTATGGAGGCTTGTTTATAAAACCGACCCAAGATGAGATAAAAACCACACACACTGTCAGTGTTTTGCCACTGGGGGGCAATCTCATGATCCATGGGTTTACTGACATCATTGCCACCCAGCGGTGAACCACTGAAACTTTCAAACATTTCTACAGTTGTGACATAATAAAGCCTAGTTTACTGAAATCATGTGATTTTTGCAGTATGATACGTGCTCCCAACAAATTCTGTTATTCTGTTATGCAATAAGAAAATCAACTGCAGGTCAACTGATCTTCAGTATGTCTCTATGGACATTCCTATAGATATCTATTCTTTTATAATAATGTTAAGTTTCCACGTATTATCCATCCAAGAATTGCCTTGTGCGCATGAACCTTTTGTATTGTAGGCCTATGAAATATAGCATTTTGTATTGTGTTTGACCTTCACTGGGCCCTCAAAGATCCTTCACCTGTGCGTTTTGTTAAAGAAGTCCTCTTTCAGAACAATGTACTCACCCCCTTGTCATCCAAGATGTTCATGTCTTTCTTTCTTCAGTCGTAAAGAAGTTATGTTTTTTGAGGGAAACGTTTCAGGAATTTTCTCCATATGATGGACTTCTGTGGTGCCCCAAATTTGAGCTTCCAAAATACAGCTTTAAACGATCCCAGCCAAGGAAGAAGGGTCTTGTCTAGAGAAACGATTGGTTATTTTCATAAAAATAATACAGTTTATATACTTTTTAACATCAAATGCTCGTCTTGTCTTACTCTGCCTGAACTCTGTTTTTTTCCGGTTCATGACAGTTAGGGCATGTCGAAAAACTCCCATCTCATGTTCACCCTCAACTTCAAAATCGTCGCTGTTTTACCTTTTTTGTTAAGGGTGTTTAATCTTGTTTGCATGTTCACTTTGTAAAGACTGTGTTAGTACTTCTGCAGCGATGTAGGATGATTTTGAAATGATTTTTGAAGTTGAGAGTTCAAAAAGTAATACAAAATGAGCATTTGAGATTAAAAAGTTTGATGATTAAAAATTGTATTTTGTTAATGAAAATAACAGATCGTTTCACTATATAAGACCCTTCTTCCTCGGCTGGGATCTTAATGTAATAAGGCGTTGAGTAAGCGCAGGTGAAGAGAAGCTTCATAATACTTGCTATAAAAACTTGCAAAAGGAAAGTATTTAAATGTTAAGCCAAAAAAATGTATGGATTTCAGAAGAAAAAAGTTCAGTCCTGGAAATGTGTTAAGTTTAAGATGATTAATGGCTTCAGTAACCTCATCTATATAAAGAGGTTTCCTCTTTAAATCTTTTTTATACAGAATACAACATGAAGAAAGAACACTGGTATGTTAAAGCAGCAACATACTGACAGGACTGATATATATATAAAAAAAAAATCCTGTTCTGGTGTTTCAAGATCTCATTCTGTTATCCAGTACAAACAAGCAGTGCACATTATTTTGTATCAGTTTATTGTAAAACAGCAACAGAGCACAAAACAGTGTAATACTTATAATACAGGACTTAACAGTAGTGTGCACCTGAAAGAAACAATGAAAGCTGTACTAACTAAAAGTCATTTTTAACATACTGTACAATGTAGTCAGTGTGAAAGAAAGCGAGTCTGTTAATTCCTAAAACACTGTTCCTTCTATAACAGAGCTTGAACTCTTTTTTTCTCTGTAAACCATGAAATAGGCTTTTATAAACAAAAAAACTAATACAAGTAATAGTGTGCAAACACAGATCAGTAATATCTTCCACCAGTCTGACTTTGTTTCTGGTCCTTGGTTTTCTTGTTCAGTGTTTTTGTTTTCTTTTTCTGTTGTTGATTCTGCAAGTTCAGAAAGAAAAAAACAAATCATTACTGCACTGTGATAAAGACAACAGATATGTCTATCATTTATATACAACACCATTTAGACTGGAATTCTGAATGTTTTTTATCTTATTATTTATTTATTTATTTTTTACACACCAATGGTGATCAGTTTTATGGTTTCCTGTTTATCTGAGGGTTTGATGAAGCATCTGAACTCTCCTGCATCAGCGTGAGTGAGATTGTTGAGTTTGATGGAGAAGTTTCCTCTCACATACTCATCAGGAAAAGTTTCAACTCTGTTCTTGTACTGTTGGTCCTGTAACGCTACTGAATGTTCACCCTTAATTATATCATACACAATCTTGCTGTTATTGTGTCTCCAATGCACTTCAGTGTCTTGATCACGTTTAGTTGAAGAACACGGCAGGACAACAGAACTGCCAATAACAGCCTTTACTGTGACCTGCGGATACACTAAAATGACAGAAAATTTGTATTGTACTGATTGTAAACAGTTCGTTGCATGAATGTATCTTTCAAATGTAGCTTGTTCAGATACTCACCTTTATTTATCAGCAATGCAATCACACAGATGAAATAGCCACTGCAGTAACAGAAGAAAAAAAAATGACTTGTAAGACACTCTTAATTCCAAAATCCTGATAAGATGACCTCGTGGTTAAATTATCTAATGTTTCGTAATTATAGTGATCTGTCAGTTATGTTGGATTAACAGTTTCATGTGTGTGAGAGAGAAATACAGTAAAATTAATCATTCAATCTGAAATCATAGACTATTTGACATTTTTTTGCTCTTTTATTGACAGTAAATGTTTTTGAAGGGAAGCATCTTAACCCATCTTATCTTACTGGAGAAATATTAAATGTCCCACTAGGAAAATCAAATGACGAAAACTAACTTCACATGGGACACAAACGACTGTAATACAAATGGCTAAAGATAGCTGCTACTGTCATACAGCAGAATAAGAGTTACACAAACATAAATCTGATAATCATTCATTAACCAATTAATGCTAAATGTATTAATGATGTGTAAAGGTCTCATTTTTCTAGTATAAATAAAGCATTAGACAACACAGACACGAGCAACAATCTACATTAGGCCTTCGTCGGGAAGTAAAACGAGTTTGTCCAAACAGTGTTTCACTCAGAATTCATCAAACGTACCTGACAATCATGTTGGTCCAATATTATCAGTATGTTTATCAATATAAAAAAAATATTGCATATAAATGCTTTTGAAATTAGGGTTGAAATACTACTGTTTCAGCAGAAAGCTCTTCCGTTTCAATGTGCCACGTAGTATGTATTACGTCAGATGTCACATGCACCAGGTATTCGTTCATTTTGAAATTGACTTGAGCGTATTCAAGACTCCCGAAAGACTTTCACGTTTTCACCTGATCTTTTAATGAATTTTACACCATGAACATGTTTCTGATCTCAAACATTGTATCTCCATAATCTGGACTTGAAATCCATCAATAAAAGACCAAATGAAAGCTTACTGGTTAGACTACAAATTATTGTGTAAAAAAAAAAGAATAAATAAAAATAATAATATAATAAAAAAAATCTTATATATATGGTTTTGTGGTCCAGGGTCACACACACACACACACACACATATATATATATATATATATATGTGTGTGTGTGACCCTGGACCACAAAACCAGTCTTAAGTCGCTGGGGTATATTTGTAGCAATAGCCAAATATACATTGTATGGGTCAAAATTATTGATTTTTATTTTATGCCAAAAATCATAAGGAAATTAAGTGAATGTCATGTTCCATTAAGATATTTTGTATATTTCCTACTGTAAATATATCAAAACTTAATTTTTGATTAGTAATATGCATTGTTAAGAATTTGTTAGATTTTTTTGCTTCCTCAGATTCCAGATATTCAAATAGTTGTATCTCAGCTGAATATTTTCCCATCATAACAAGCCATACATCAATGGAAAGCTTATTTATTCAGCTTTCAGATGATGTATTAATCTCAATTTTGAAAAAAAAAAACCCTTATGACTGGTTTTGTGGTCCAGGGTCATATATATATATATATATATATATATATATATATATATATATATATATATATATATATATATATATATATATATATGTCTACTATAATCTCTGCAGCTGTAATGTCTAAAGTGAAGTGAACAAAAGTTAATGAAAAGCGTAAACTTACATTAGTATGAGGTATGAGAGTAGAGGTTCCTTACGTGACTACTCAGACAGATCCTGATCCTCAAATGAAACATTTTTCTGAATGATGTTGCATATATTCCTGATACCATCAGATTTTCTCTTTTTCATCATTATCATCTTTATCTTTTTCTTATTATCAAAAATCTAGAATCTAGTGACAGAACCAGGTTGAATGACACACACATTCTACAGAAACAAAAACAAAACAAAACAAAACAACAAAAAACAAAACAAAACAAAACAAAAAAAGGCAATACAGCCTGGCTTTTAAAAATGGTTTTCAAAAACCTAAGAGTATACATTTTTCTAAAACAATAACTTACTGGCTTCTTTTCATATGTGGGCTCAAACCAGAAAGATTTTCCTCATAGTTTCTCCTTTTTTCCTCATGACGCACTATTCAAATGCTAGAGACACAAGGATAACGATCTCTGAAGTAGCCTAAATCAGTGAGATTCAGACAGATTGTTTGGAGACAAACAGGTGACTAGGCAAGTATGTTGTGCACATGATCTAATCATGTCTTTCTCTTTAGTTTAGTTTTTATACAGTTGGAACCTTTTCAATTCACTGACACACTACATTTAATTCCCCCCTACAAATGTTATCATTGTCACTGTGCTCTAGTAAAAGACTGACAGTAACAGACCAGTAAAAATTCATTACAGACAAGAGTGTAAATTTAATAGGTTCAACATGTGGTCATAGTAGTTTTGTCTGGGACTGAGGAGGACGTCGCTTATTTAGATATTCGAATGCAGCAAGCCCACTGATTTGCCACTTAACATCATATAGAGCAAAACCCAAACACATTGGAATATCTATAATATTAGCCTAATATCGTGTTAGTGTCGTGTTAGTTGTAGTGGATGACAAGCTACAGTATAGAGCTCGGGAGTTTACGTCACTGCGCATTGCATTCTGGGTAGTCGCCGCCATATTTTAGGACATGCTAAATAGCGTACAATGACAATAAATACAAATCACTAGAGGAAAAAACGACTGTATTTGCTTTAATATTTTTAAGAGCTGCTTGCACTTGCGTAGAATAAATGTACTAATATTTGAATCCATTGCGTTCATTTGAGCACTCAGTCGTGTGGCCAGAACACGACACACACACACTCACAGAAATCATACGGCCGCCTTCTATTGTACCACACACAGGACCAAATTCATTACTCTTTTGCAGTTTTTAATAACTAGGTGACACTGATATATCTGCCTGATAAAATAAACACATTACAGGTTGATCTCAGCCAGTTGATCTTGTAAGTGAACCACCACTCTGCACATTTTGTGTGTATCTCAGATGTCTGTTCTATTCAAAAGTAAGTGCCCTGTGAACTTGAAATATTCCACCCTAAATACAGTTAGAAGACAGCGTATGTGTTCCATTCAACGAACATTTAAATTGCATTTATTTACAGGGGTATATTGTGTCACACTAATCTAAGTTTCGTCTGTGTGTGAAGACTATGCAGGTGGTGGCATAGCGCAAATCCAAGAATGAATATTCCTAAGTAAACTTAAACTGATTTCCACTGCTCAGGGAGTGGGGAGCAATGAACATTGTTTAGGGACCATGTTAATCGCAACACAGTTCAGTCATGGAGCTCTCTTTGGACTAGCTGGTTGTCTGAATCAGATTAAATAAGAAAGCCGTGCAATATATGCAGAGCGACGGTACGTGAAGAATGGAATTGAGAAACGCTGATGTATTTAATCATATGTCATATCGCCCTAATTTCATTGAGGGATAAAGTTCAATAAGTTTTACTGGACTTAAATTGAACAAATACACGATTTCTTACAAAGAGCTGCTGAACAGTAACGTTTAATCACATGAGTTGCTTTATGAACAAGGACAGTGACTGCAACAAGTCATATCACAAATTAAATTGCATTTCCAAACGTGTTATTCATAGCGTGAGCACTTACAAATTCAAGTGGATCGGAAATTGTAAAACTGTAATAAATAATGAATACAAATGAAAAAGCCAGATTTTTAAGTTGTTTATTTTCATTGAGCTGCTTTCGCCATTGTGTTGTTTTAAGCTGAAAAGCATAAAATTGCGCTTCATTTTAGATCCGTTCTCCACTCCGGCCATGTCAGTAGATATGGCAGTTTATGTCACAACAAGCTATTGCCATTCTAATGTGTTTTTAAATGTACAATATGAATTTTAACATCTACCTCCACTATTTCTCAGTCTAGACTGTAGCGTCCGTGTCTGAATGTCCCAGAATGCCGTGCGTTGCTGACGTCACGTTCACATTCTCTATTAAACAAGCTCCCAGCAAACACAACAACATTGTAAAAACGTTTTTTTCACGTTGCGAAAAGGTTGTAATAACATTTTTTTCTGACGTATTTAATACGACAAATGTCAAGTTTTTTTAAACATTATAAATGTTTTTTCACAACGTTGCAAAAACATTTTTATAACGTTTTTATAACATTGGAAGGAGACGTAAAAACGTTTTTGCAACGTTGTGAAAAAACGTATTTATAACATACTTACCACGTCCAAACTGGTACTTCACATGCTGCCATCAAAATGTTTTCTTTACAGTGTTAAATCTGACTATTGATCCTATTAAAAGCACTTATTTACATTTCACCTTACCTTGTAGCATTCCTGACCTCGTCGGTTTTATAAGCCTAGGTTAACATATCAAATCACCTTTATTTATATACCGCCTTTAACAATACCGAATTGTGACAAGGCGGCTGTACAGTATTAAATAGGAAATAGTACATCAACAATGCAAAGGGCAACAGTAAACACTCAATTTTCAGGTAAAGATAGTTAATCAAACACAACAAAATAAAATACAATATTGTGTGAAGATAAAGTGAAGATAAAGTGTCCCCAACTAAGCAAGCCAGAGGCGACATTGGCAAGGAACCAAAACTCCATCGGTGACAAATGGAGAAAAAAACCTTGGGAGAAACGAGGCTCAGTCGGGGGGCCAGGCACAGAGGACTCACCAGGTCCCGTGGTCTTGTGCCGACAGCCGTCTAGGTGACGAGGTCTTCACTGGGGATCCGTCTCTGGGGCTCATCTAGTCGATGTGTTCTCCGCTGACATTCAGGGCTGTAGAGGTCGTCTCTAGGTGCTGATCCACCATCTGGGCTGGGTATGGACTGGATCCGGAGGACTGCAATGACCATCTGATCTGGATATGGACTGGATCTGGTGGTTAAGGTGACCTCGGAATACGTAAGAAACAGACTAATATTAGCGTAGATGCCATTCTTTTGATGATGCACTGAGTACATCGGGTGTTATGGGAAGTGTTCCCAGTGCCGGTTGACCTAATTAATGCAGCCTAACAATCCTTTAATGGATTTGAATTATAGAAATGTGTTAATGTGTTATGTGTAAGCAAGGTTAAAGAGATGGGTCTTTAATCTAGATTTAAACTGACAGAGTGTGTCTGCGTCCCGAACAGTGTTGGGTAGATTGTTCCAAAGTTTGGGAGCTAAATAAGAAAATGATCTGCCGCCCGCAGTTGATCTGGATATTCTAGGTATTATCAAATTGCCAGAGTTTTGAGAATGCAGCGGACGTGAGGGACTATAATGCGATAAGAGCTCGCTCAGGTACTGAGGAGCTAAACCATTCAGGGCTTTATAAGTAATTAGCAAGATTTTAAAATCTATATGATGTTTAATAGGGAGCCAGTGCAGTGTTGACAGAACCGGGCTAATATGATCATACTTTTTGGTTCTAGTAAGAACTCTAGCTGCTGCATTTTGGACCAGCTGGAGTTTGTTTATTAAGCGAGCAGAACAACCACCCAATAAAGCATTACAATAATCTAATCTTGAGGTCATAAACGCATGAATTAATGTTTCAGCATTTGACATTGAGAGCATAGGTCGTAATTTACATATATTTTTGAGATGGAAAAATGCAGTTTTGCAAATACTAGAGATGTGGTTTTCAAAGGTCCAATAATTAACACCTCTGTTTTTTCAGAATTTAGCAGTAAGAAATTACTTGTCATCCAATTTTTTAACTCAACTGCACAATCAGTTAGTTTATCAAATTGGTATGTTTCGCCAGGCCGCGAAGAAATATAGAGCTGAGTATCATCAGCATAACAGTGAAAGCTAACACCATATTTCCTGATGGTATCACCCAAGGGTAACATGTAAAGCGTAAAAAGTAATGGCCCTAGCACTGAGCCTTGCGGTACTCCATACTGCACTTGTGATCGATATGATACCTCTTCATTTACTGCCACGAATTGATAGCGGCCTAATAATTTATACTACACAAAAATTGTCACTCATCGTATTTATTCACAAAATATAAAATGTAATGTGATATGGGTAGTTATAATTAGCTCAACATATACTTGTTTAACTAGTGACAATTAGCCTGCATTTTAAATTTTCTATTTGAATGTGGCAACATTTTTATACTCTACAATATTTCTAGGTAACACTTTATTTTGATAGTCCACTTTAGACATCCTACTAACAGTAAGTAACTTTGCAACTGCATGTCAGCTAGCCATTAGAGTATTAGTAGACTGTCTGCTTAATATCTTCTATCACTCTTACAAACATTGCAAGTATATGTCAACTTATTTTACTAACCCTAAACCTAACCTAACAGTCTGCTTCACAAATCTGTCTAAATCTGTGTTAGTGAGCACTTCTCCTTTGTCGAGATAATCCATCCACCTCACAGGTGTGGCATATCAAGATGCTGATTAGACAGCATTATTATTGCACAGGTGTGCCTTAGGCTGGCCACAATAAAAGGCTCAGCTCATCTGCATGCTCGTCGTCCTCATCGGGGTCTCGACCTGACTGCAGTTCGACGTCGTAACTGACTTGAGTGAGCAAATGCTCACATTCAGTGGCGTCTGGCACTTCGGAGAGGTGTTCTCTTCATGGATGAATCCCAGTT
>CM070028.1:12865789-12890524 GCA_036247105.1 Cirrhinus mrigala
ATCTAACCAAATACAATTTAAAATATGTAATATAAAGAAATTTAATTACTTTCAGATTGTGTAATTTTATCATCTGTCTAAGATGATAAATGACTTCAAGATGATTGAATGACTTCAAGCATCAAACTTTTGACAATTTATTTTGTCATAATACAATTTTTTTTTACAATGTGTACAGTATCATCATACAAATACACACTGTCTAACAATGTAAATGTAATGTGGCGCGGAAGACGAGAGGCGAGGGGATCCATGCGCAAGCTTTTTTTTAAAGGACGAGACAAATACATAGTCAAGCAGGCAGGGTCACAACAATCACAAACAGGTATGTTGGGGCGAGACACAAGAATAGTCAGAGAGGCAGGCGTGGGTCGATCCGTGGGGAACTTAATCCGTGACGTGAGGAAGAGGGGTAATCCTTACAATGAGCGAGAGTCAGGAAGGCAGGTGGCGAGACAAACGAGAACGAGGTGGCCAGGCGAGAATACTAAACACAGGGAACTAGGAACTAAGAACTCAGAAAACTAGGAACTCAGGAAACTAAGGAACAACACTGTAAAGGTGCTAGCACTAGGGGAGTGCTAAACGCAACCAACGCAATCGACACAACCAACACAGTTCTCCACATTAACTCCACAATACTCGGTGACTGCCGAGTGAAAGTCCAGGGCTTAAATAGGGCCGCTGATTGGCCACAGGTGACGACGCAATCAGTGTGGTGGAAGATGGGAGATGTAGTTCGGGGTGTAGAGCAACAGTTTGAGTGTAATGACAGGGAGAGAGCGGCATCTGGTGGTGAGCGGACCGCAGGTCACCGACCAGATTCAGCAAGACAGGGCGAGGGTAGGAGGGCCAGGTCCATGCGGAGGACCCGGTAACTGAGGCAGGACCAGCAGAGCAGGAACCCTCCAGGGCAGATCACGAGGCAACAAACATGACCTCTGGAGCAGACTTGTGAACAGACGTGACCTGGGGGCAGACTTACGAACAGACGTGACCTCAGGAGCGTAGTGTGCAGCCCATATACTCAGAATAGTGACTGCCAACACACTGGCAGACATGACGTGACGAGGCTCTGGGAGGTCAGACGAGACCTGACAGGACTCTTCTCTTGACGAAACTCTGGACAGACAGTGGAGATGTGACAGGGCTCTGGGAGGTCAGACGAGACGTGACTTGGCTCTGGACAGACAGACGGGACCTGACTTGACTCTGGGCCGTTGGACGGGACGTGACCTGACTCTGGAACAGCAGCAATAACTTGACCAGGCTCATGAAGATCAGCTGTGACTTGACCAGGCTCGTGGGGCTCAGCTGTGGCTTGACTTGGTTCGTGGAGACCGGCTTAGGTCTGACTTGGCTTATGGAGACCAGCTGTGGTTTGACCTGGCTTGTGAAGATCTGTAGTGACTTGACCTGACTCATGAAGATCAGTAGTGACTTGACTTGGCTTGTGAGGATCAGTAGTGACCTGACTTGACTCATGGAGATCAGCGGTGACTTGACCTGGCTTATGGAGATCAGTGGTGACTTGACTTGGCTCATGGAGATCAGTAGTGACTTGACTTGGCTCATGGGGATCAGCAGTGACTTGACTTGGCTTAAGAGGATCAGCGATGACTTGACTTGGTTCGTAGAGACCAGCTGTGACTTTACTTGACTCAGGAACGACAGCTTTAACTTTGCTTGACTCAGGAGGTACAACTGTGACTCGACTTGACAGAGGAAATACAGCTATAGCTTTACTTAGGAAGAGCAGCTCTGACTTGCCTTGACACAGGAAACACAGCTTTAACTTGACTTGACCTGACACAGGAACGACTGCTGTAATTCTGCTTGACTCTGGAGTGGCAGCTGTATCTTGACTTGACTCTGAAATAGCAGCTGTAGCTTGACTTGACTCAGAAGCTTCACTTGACCTGGGAAACACAGCTGTAACTTGACCTGACTCGGGAAACACAGCAGCAACTTGACTGGACTTGGGAAACACAGCAGCAACTTGACTGGACTTGGGAAACACAGCTGCAACTTGACTTGCGTCAGGAAACGCAGCTGCAATGCGACTGGACTCGGAAACTTGACTTGACTCGGGAAATGCAGCTGCAACTTGACTTGACTCAGGAACAACAGCTGTATCTCGACTGGACTCGGAAACTTGACTTGACTCAGGAAACATAGCTGCAACTTGACTTGACTCGGGAAATGCAGCTGCAACTTGACTTGACTCAGGAAACGCAGCTGCAACTTGACTTGACTCAGGAAATGCAGCTGCAAATTTACATGGCTCTGGTATGACAGCTGTGACGTGATGGAGCTCCGTTTTCGCCGCCATCTTGCGAACGGCACCGCTGTTGCCGCCATTTTGTGCACAGGCTCAGTTGTGGCCGCCATTTGACGAGCGGGTTGCGCGGCCGGCGTTACCGCAACGTCGCGTTCCTCAGCCACGACACCCACAGTAAAAGATGAGTCCACACACAACAGAGCATAGTCCAAGAAAGTGGCTAGTGATGAGTGCGGACCCTCGTGTCTCAGCCTCCCCCTTAACGGCTGATTTAAACCGTCGCAGAATATTTCAATAACTATACAGTCCGGGAGGGTAGAATGGTTAGCAATTGCCAGGAATTCACTGATGTGTTGTTCTAGTGATCGCGGTCCTTGTTTGAGTCGGAATAACATTTTGGTTGTGTCCATACCTGTGTATTGTCAGTGGTTAAAGCTGCTGGATCCTGTTGTGTCCGAGTATTCTGTAATGTGGAGCGGGAGACAAGAGGCGAGGGGATCCATGCGCAAGGTTTTATTTAAAGGACGAGACAAATACATAGTCAAGCAGGCAGGGTCACAACAATCACAAACAGGTATGTTGGGGCGAGACACAAGAATAGTCCGAGAGGCAGGCGTGGGTCGATCCGTGGCGAACTTAATCCGTGACGCGAGGAAGAGGGGTAATCCTTACAACGAGCGAGAGTCAGGAAGGCAGGCGGCGAGACAAACGAGAACGAGGTGGCCAGGCGAGAATACTAAACACAGTGAACTAGGAACTAAGAACTCAGAAAACTAGGAACTCAGGAAACTAGGAACATAGGAAACTAAGGAACAACACTGTAAAGGTGCTAGCACTAGGGGAGCGCTAAACGCAACCGACACAGTCCTCCACATTAACTCCACAATACTCGGTGACTGCCGAGTGAAAGTTCGGGGCTTAAATTGGGCCGCTGATTGGCCACAGGTGACGACGCAATCAGTGTGGTGGAAGATGGGAGATGTAGTTCGGGGTGTAGAGCAACAGTCTGAGCGTAATGACAGGGAGAGAGCGGCATCTGGTGGTGAGCAGACCACAGGTCACCGACCAGATTCATGACAGTAAACATCATAAACTTGACAATTTTTGTCATAAAACATTTCTACAATGGGTATAGTATTGTAATAAAAACATACTGTAAAACAGTTTTAGTAACCATATACATGGACACACTGGATACAATGTAAATTCACCATAAGAATCAGTTATGGTTTCAAAGAGAAACATACAATCTTTCCATGAACAGTCAATCAGAACTGACTACACAATAAAACCTCTAGAATTCTTCTTAAGTTAAAACAAGTTTGGCCCAAAAACTGGTTTAAATGGGCAGTGTAAAACCAAACACTTTTAATAAAACACCTACCAAATTAGCCAATGGTAGAAAGAAAAAAAAAAAAAAAAAAGTCTTTTCACCTTCATGGAATAGTTTACCCAAAAATGAAACTTATCTCATAATTGTCATAAAATGTCTCTGAACCAAATTTAAATAAAGTTAAATACTTGAATAGCTTAAGGATGAGTAAACAACGTAAGAATTTTCATTTTTGGGTAAACTATTTAACTAACCTTGATAAAACACAACTTAACCAAGATAAAAGAAATCAGGTTTAGTAAACAGTAGTACAGTTAACTTTGTATAAAAGGCTTTATACAGTCCAACATCTTCAAAGAAATTTACCATCAGCAGAACATCGTAGCTGGGTCAAAGGAAACAAATTTACTCCTGCAGCTTTGAAGAGAGGTTCTGTACCCTTCGGCTCATCTGCTTACTCTCTATGTGTATGATTATTTTTTGAATGGCCTCAAAAGGTATACGTCAATGACAATGGAAATGTCCAGTGCACGACTAAGAGCATCACTTTCATGGATCACAAAAAATGCCATGGTGGTCTTTTCAAATTCTCTCTCCTCCCTCTGGTCAGCCTAAAAACATACAAGAACAGAGAGTAATTGAGGGACTTTGGAAGAAAAAAACAAAAACAAAAAAAAAACGCCCCTTCATCTGAAAATTTATTACAAAATTTAGTTAGCTGCCCTGTTATGGAGGTCAATGTAGAGCCCAAACCTCTGTTGTTAACTTTCATTAAAATATCTTCATTTGTGTTCAGCGTAAAAATAAAATTTGTACGGTTTATTACAAGAGTAGAGTAAGTGATGACAAAATTTTGATTTTTGGGTGAAGACGTACTTTTACACTCTCTTTGGCTTTGAAAATGCTTTTAAACACTTACATACTTGTACATTTAAACACTCCCATGTGTTGACCATTGTAGACAATCACAGACATATTTGTTGAGTGCAGTACCACAATGGCCAATCAGAGGTATTTATCAAATTGCATTTTTGAAGGAGTAGTTCACATTCAAAATTCTGTCATCATTTACACACCCTCTTGTCATTTCAAACCTGTATGAATTACTGTCCTCTGCAGAATTTTGAACAGTGTTGGTAACAGAACAGCACAGCCCCCATTTACTATTACTGTATGGACACAAAACCAATGCAAGTGAATGGGGGACTCTTAACCACATTCTTCAAAATATATTCTTTTGTGTTCTGTGGAACAAAGTCACACAGGCTGATGTGTAAATGATAACACAATTACTTGAACTACTTTAAAGCGATATGTCACTACCAAATCAAAATTTCCCTAGGTTTTACTCACTCTCAAGGCTTGAGAAGACCTTTGTTAAGACCACAGAGCTGCGTCGAGCAGTTCTTTGATCGATGGATGCACTATTTGAAGCTTCAAAAAGTCGACAACTCACTCCCTTTCTACCTCTTGGAAGTAAAATGATACGTAGGATTATAACTTTGCCTGTATTGTTCTTCAAAAATATAACCATATTCAGATAGGATGCCTTGAGGGTGAGTAAAACATGGGGAAATGTTGATTTGGTAGTGAAATATAACTTTAAGCCAAACATGGTTGGAGAAAATTTCAGTAGTTTGCATTGTCTACATTACCTGGTATTCTTTGATCAGACAACTTGACTCCACCTTTGCTCCTAATAACCTGGAGAAGATGAGAGCTCTGTCTGTCCAAAGAGGCCATAAATCTCGATTGTAAGGGTAAGGCCGTGATGCGCAAAAATTCGGCATTAATCTGTAAGAAAGAGAAACAGAAAATAGACTTCTGAAAAAAAATATTTCACTTTGAGAACTAGTTGTAAAAATACATATATACACAAAGCATTAAAACAACAAAAGGTATAATTAGGGCATCTAAGACATTTTCAAAAACACTACATACTAAATTCCCATGGTAAAAACTATGGAAATTCAGGATTAGTCACTTACATTTTAACATTTTTCAATAAATCAATAATTAAAAGGTGCAAATTACGTACTTTTTCATGTGACTGTATTATTCAAAACCTGTCGTAATTGTTGTTCAGCAGTACCCCATCCTACAAAAGACAAAGAGAAATAACTGGCTCACATAAAAGTAAACAGACGACTTCTTTACCAGGTATGCTGGTCGACGCGATACGTTAAAATAAGTGTTTAGGCATCACTAAAGACACGTGTTTGGTTAAGCTAACGTTATGTGTTAACATTAATCATAAATGAGAGACCATACAAGTAAGCAGAGTGAATACCTTGCGAACGCGAGCTTCATAATAAATCAAAAATCATCATAATAATAAAGCTTCATAACAACGTTAAATCCATACAAAGCGTCTGAAGCATGCATGTATGTTATACATGGCGGCGCCATGTATAAAGTACATGCACGCTGATGGCGCCGTACAGTATCGCACTCCAGCATACCCGAAACAGTCTTTATGCTACATTTCAATATCAATCCATCTCACCTCAAGCAGTTTACTTCTATTATTATTATTATTTTATTTCCACTCGGTTTAACATTGTGATGAGGGAAACTTGTAAACCTTCTAGCCGAGTTAAAGCCGTCAAACTAGTAATACTAACCGTATGTAAAACAACAGTACAACATAATATTTTATGAAGTCATGTTAATAATACGCCCAAACTTATGTTTAAAATTACTTACCAATTTTCTTGATTCCCGTTTTACCACGCCAAGTTCATCCATGCGGTGTAACAAGATAGCGGAAAGCTGAACGTCCACACTCACGACCACGGATGACGTTAGAAGTCACGTGACAATGGAAACCAATATTTTTAATTTAATTTACAGAAATGTATTTACTTCACACTAACAAGTCTTACTTTTAATTTAAATCAACCAAACTTTTTAAATAACACTGATGGCTAGACAGAAAATTAAATGTTTTGAGTTAGATCAAGTATAACAACTTCTTTAGAGCAATGACATGCCTTGTGCACTTTTTTCAGTGCAAGAGGGGTGTCATTCTAATAATACATTAGAATTTTGTAATGGAAGTGGACTGGTTTTCCATGGAAATGTACTCTGTTAGTAAGTTTTTCCAAGATGTAATATGTATGGTATTCCTTGACTTCAGTTCATGAGGATAGTTTTCTTGGCGATAATTAGAGCCACTAAGAGCAACTGACTGTTTGCATTATTTAAGTTGATTAATGATATGTCACCTAATAAACAGAGGGAAGAAGACAGTGGGATGTGACATCCCAAAAGTTTGGATAGCGAGTCAGTTATGTTTTCCCAGAATGTTTAATTGAGGTGCAATGCCAAATGACGTGAAAATAGGTGTATGGAGTGTTTTGTGTACAATGAGTGCATATTTCTGAAGTAAAACCCATTTTAAATAATTTGCGTCCAGTTAGATGATCTATGAAGTACTTTATACTGTATAAGTTGCAGGTTGGCATTTTTTGTCATGAAGTAGATACTTTTGCAGATTTGTGTCCAGAAAGCGGCATTGATAATTCTGATTCCCATTTAGCATTTGGTAGGCTCAATGTGTTGTCTGATTTTGATATCATCCTGTATAATTTGGAGAGTAGTTTTTCTGAGGAAGATATTAATTAGCTCTGAGATTGGAGGGGAAAGGTCTAGATTAACTGTACGAAAGTTGATTTTTGATTGAACTGATGATTTGATTTGTGAATATTCCAAGAAACAATTACTCCCAATACCGTATTTCTGGACCAAGTGGAAAATGGTGCCAGGTTATTATTAAAAAGGATATGCTGAAGTTGTCTGATGCCCTTTTCTGCCCATGTGCGTAAATTAAGTGGCTTCTTGTTAGCTATAAAATCTGGGTTATTCCAAGTCGGGGTGTATTTAGGTGGTGCAAGAGGGGAGTTTGTAATTTGGTGAAATTTCCACCAGGCTGTCAGAGTTACAGCTAATGTTGGCAATTTTAAACAGTAATGTTTTTGAATTGTCTAATTAAAGAAAGGTAATTCTGAGGTGTTAATGTCCTTACAAATTGTTTGTTCAACATCTAGCCATGTGTTTTCTGATGGGTTAGGGTAAATCCACTTGTGTATATTTTGGAGCTGGTTGGCCAAAAAGTAGTGATAGAAATGTGGTGCTTCCAGTCCTCCTTATGATTTTGGTTTCTGTAAGGTAGTCAATTTAATTCTTGGGGTCTTGTTTTTCCAGTAGAATTTGGTAATGATTGAATCTAGTGATTTAAACCAGGTAAGGGTGGGTTGTGTTGGAATCATTGTAAATAAATAGTTTATTTTAGGGAGTATAGTCATTTTAATTGATACTGATATTCTGCCCATAATAGATAGTGGTAAGTTCATCCAGCGGTGAAGATTATCTTCTATTGTTTTGAGAAATGGAGTGTAGTGGAGTCCAAACAACTCTGACAGCCTGGGGGAAACATTAATACCTAGATATGTGATATAATTGGTGCACAGAGGAATTGGTGGTGTCTGGGATATCACATCGAAGCAGGTAGAGTGTAATGGGAGTATGGCAGATTTACTCCAGTTGATTGAGTATTCTGAAATTTTTGAGAATGAATCAATGAGTTTAATTGTTTCATGTAATGATGATGGGGGTATTGTAAATATAATAACATATCATCAGCAAAAAGACTTATTTTGTGGTGTATATTTAATGTTTGAACTCCTTTAATGTGGCTGTTTTGATGGATAGCTGCTGCTAATGGTTCAGTGAAGATGGTGAATAGTGAAGGGGAGAGTGGGCATCCTTGTCTAGTCCCCCGGTGCAGTGTAAAGCTACGTGATGTTAGTCCATTGGTGATAACAGTGGCTAAAGGTGATGTATACCGAATTTTGATCCAGTTGATGAATGACTCTCCAAAACCAAACCTCCCTAATGTGGAAAACAGGAATTTCCAGTTGACCCTATCGAAAGCTTTTTCTGCATTGAGGGTGACTATGATGGTTTTTGCTTTTTTAATTGATGAGTAATACATTAAGTTAAAAAGTCTGCGTGTGTTGTTAGATGCAAGTATGTTTTTAATGAAACCAGTTTGGTCTGGATGGATTATAGATGGTGTGACTTTTTCTATTCTATGGGCTAGTGCTTTAGCGATGATTTTAATGTCTACATTGATTAGGGAAATTGGACGATAGCTTGACGGTACTGTTGGGTCTTTATTAGGTTTGAGAAGGAGTGAAATTGTAGCTGTATTCATGTTATCTGGAAGTTTTGATTTTAGTTTTGATTAATTTATCATTCAGATAAAAAGTGGTGATAAGATGAACCAAAAGTGTTTGTAGAACTCAGCAGGGAATCCATCTGGACCTGGTGCTTCGTTGTTGGGCATTAAAAATTTCATGTTCTGTTAAAAGGGCTTCAAGAGTATTTATTTGATTATTACTAAGCTGAGGTAGATTGATATTGTTAAGAAATGAATTGATGTCTTCCTGACTCAGATCTTTTTCAGCGGAATGTAATTTACTGTAAAAGTTTTGAAAGATTTGATTTATTTCTTATGGTGAGTTGGTGGACTTCCCTGGTGTGTCTGTGATAACTGGTGTTGTTTTTTTCCTTATTTTGCTTGATTTGCTTTGCCAAATATTTATCAGATTTGTTGCTGTGATGAATGTTTTCTATAGTCTATGAATTAGAAATTGTTTATTGATTAATTAATTTAATTTAAAATTATATTTTCTTAATGTATCCTATGTTTTTTTCTGTTGGGTTGTTTATGTTGATGTCTTCTAGTTCTTTGATTTTTTTGTTCGAGTTCTGCTTCTTGTTCCTTCTCTTTCCTTTTTTTGTAAACAGAAAATGAAATTATTTTTCCTCTTAGTACAGCTTGCTTCCCACAGAAGGGATGGAGATGATTCCGGGGAGTCATTCATCTCTAGAAAGCATGCCCACTCTCTTTTAAAATAACTGTCAAAGTCATGACCTTTCAGAAGAAATGTGTTAAATCGCCATCTAGAAATCGGTTTATGTGGACTAATTATATTCCATTTTAATGTTACTGGGGCATGATCACTAATGACTATTGGATGAATCTTTGTTTCAGAAATATATGGCATTACAGAATTACTGGTGAGAAAAAAGTCAATGCGGGAATATGAGTGATGGAGTGGTGAGAAAAATGAGTATTCTTTAACGTTAGGGTGCTGTAGACGCCAACTATTGCCAAGACCAAAATCACACATGAACTGTTTTATGGTTTCTGCAGATTTCCAAATACGTTTATTGCCTGAACTGTTTGATCTATCTATTGTTGAATCTAGAATTGTGTTAAAGTCACCTGCTATTATGACTGGACAGTTGGAAAAATTTAAGGAAGAAAAAAAGCTCTGAAAGAAAGATGGCTCATCTGTGTTTGGGCCGTATAAATTGGCATTTGTAACTGGGTTATTATTAATTGAGATGTTTATAATGACAAAACGTCCCTCAGGGTCTGTAATGGTGGAGTAATGAACAAATGAAATTTTTTTACTTATTAAAATACATACTCCTCTCTGTTTTGTGTTGTAGTGAGCCGAGAATAAATTACTGAACTTTGGTGATTTTATTTTGTTATGATCAGATTCTGATAGAAGGCATATGTCAGCTTGTAGTTTGTTTAAATGACTAAGAACTTTGATCCTCTTTGTCTGAGAGCCAAATCCACGAACATTCCAGGTTACAAAAGTGATAGATGATGTTTTAGTAAAAAACAAACAGAAATGCATATTAATGTTTACTCTTGTTAGTACTGTATGTGTATAAATATGAGTGTGTATTTTCGAAAGGGTATAGCAATGCATATGTGTGTGTGTGTGTGTACTTTTTTTGCTACATTATGGGGAGCAAATGTAAGGGGGGCACGAGACCTAGGTGCAAAAGCAAAAACACATCTCAAAGATTAGAGAGAGAGAGAGAGAGAGAGAGAAATTAGATCAGTTCATCATTATTGCAGTTATTGATTTAGGAATGGAGTGTTCAGACAAGCCAGGGGGTAATGTCCTTAAAGTGATATAGTATGTATAATATGTATAATTTGTCCACTGTAATGATTGCCCTTTTTCCTTCATTTATTATGTGGAAAAGTTGCTTTCGTCGTTCGAGAATGTCCTTTGGGTATTGTTCACTGAGACCATGGTTTGTGTCTTTACGTTGTCTGCCTTGCTTCTGTGTGTTTATAGTGTTCAAATTTAGCGATGATCGGTCGTGGGCGGTTGTTGTTGTTTTGACATCTGATACGGTAAACACGGTGAAAAGTGATGATCTGTACAGTGTAGGCTGGTAGTTTGAGTTGTTTTATCATAAAGACCTTGACTGATTTTTCGGGGTCGTCTGGAGTTTGTTCCGGGATGCCTGTGAAAACTAAATTGTCTCTCATACTGCGTGTTTGCAAGTCCAAAATGTTTTCTTTCATGGTTTTGTTTTCTGCGACAACGGACGTGATTTGAGCGGTAAGTGCGTGAAGTGAATCCTTTAAAAAATGATTTTCTTTAGTGAGAGTGTCTATTTGTTCTTCGCTGAATTCTAAGCTGTGCCGCAGTTCCTGGAATTCCTTCTGTATGACTTCAATCAGTGCGATCCTGGTATCAAAGTCCGGAAAGATTATTTTCAATTGAGAGTAGAATGTCGCTTACCTCGGTGCAGCACGACAGTTTTGGTAATGTTGATGGTGGACTCGAAGGTGAATCGGGACGAGATCTCTTGGTGATTGGGGTGAAGTTACCTTTACTTTTTTTGTTGTGATCTGATGTATCCTTGGTGCTGCAGAGTGTGTTGTAGTGTGCGTCGATATATTCTTCGAGATGATCCAGACTGTATATTGTTATAATCCAGTTTTGAAACATGACGGTGTTAAATGATTCAGTTCAATATAAATGACTCACTTATTAACCGTGACTTGCTGCCACCTACTGGCGGTTTTAATTTCACATTTATAGTATCTTCATTTTTAAAATAAGTGTAAATATCAGTATTCAATGTTTTATATTTAAAATAACAAAATATTATTTATGCATTTGTAACTGCAGGTTAAATGCATTCATGTCCCTCAGCTGAATTAAATTGTGTGTAAATACGCCTACATCTAAATGCCTCTTCAAATGCAGCTTCTGTGTTTCCTCTGCATTGCAAAGACGAATTTTGTTGCTACTGATCAACTGTTCAACTGTTTGGTAACAGTCCAAATGTCTTATTATTCTAACTGACTGATTAAATGTAAGAATTTGACTCAAAAGACGATGCACACAGAAAAAAATGGCTTTATAAAAAGGTAAAAATGCCTGTATTTGGTCCCATAACGTGATAAATACCAGGTACACACACACACACACACACACACACACACACACACACACACACACTAGTACATAGAGAGATATTTAAGAGGGTTTATTCTCCAAATAACAAAATTTCATGTTGCAGAAACAGATCAGACGTAAAACAGTGATTATGTCCACATTTTCTATAAATATCATAATTAATTCCCCTTGTAAATTAGAATAGAATAGAATATACTTTATTGTCCCATTTCTGGGAAATTCATCTTGGACAACCATGACATGGCCAGTACGTAACATTAACTCACACATCACATTGGCAAACTGACCTGTTTCCCTTACAGAACAGAAGCAGGAGATGAAGAGATGATGACAAAAAGGAGTTTATTGAATAGTCAGTTTTACTGCTCAGACTTTGCTCAGCTGCCTAGATTACCAAATCATGATCAGTGTTGATATTTAGATTTACTCTCGTTGCATAAAAGGGCCAGCGACAGTGCGAGCATGATATAAATGAGAAATTCATTGTGCAGTGTAGACAGCCTGAATCACTGATTTAAGTGCTGAACTGAAATAACGAATAGACTGGTGCTAAAATCACAGATCATAGATTAGACATTATATCGACCTGCTTAATTTTGCTGCATGTTGCTGCATTATTGTCGGATCCTCGCTTAAACGTCTGTTTGCAAAGCCTGTTTCAAACTGCAACTGTTTTAACAAAGAATCTACAGTGAAATGTACTGGAGCAAACAAATAATCCTCAAATGACACACTCACATAGTTGACAACAGTGTTGGGCACTATGTGTTACTGTAATTTGGTTACAGTGGGTTAAAGACCTGCACTCCCACGGTACCTGATGCAACAGAGAGCGGCGCGGGACAGATGGGCGAGTGCGGGCAGGTAGAAACTTGTGTGTGTGCGGGATGCCGGAGAATAAAATGATTAGCGGGAATCCCACAAAATGCGTTTGGCAATATTGATTTCTGGAACGCAATGGCCAATCAGAGGTGTAAGCATCCACTCACTACTCAGAACACCAGCATTGTTGTGCAGTGCTGAAATTTGCGTGCTCCCGACATTACGAAAGATTTATTATGCATATATTCACTGTGTTATTATAACAGAGCTTTGTGAGATTGCGATGAACTGAGATGTCAGCTTTTTAAACACTCTAAAAAATGCTGGGTTAAAAACAACCCAATTTTGGTTATTTTGGCAACCCAGCGCTGGGTTAAAAAGAGACGAACCCAATGCTGGGATGTTTTGACCCAGCGAGTTGGGTTGAATATTTAACTCAGCATGCTGGGTTGCTTTTTTATGGTTTAAAATTACTACACTGCTTGGCTAAAATGAACCCAAAATTAAGCTAGGCATTAAATCTACAAATCTTGTTAATTTTAAAATCACTTTAACACACACAGAATGATGTTTAAAAGATAAATATTTATTAAAAACTACAACAAGAGAAAACATTCAAAAGTAACATGCATGTGATAAGAAATGCAGAAGATAGTATGTAGAGTTTATAAATGAAGCACTGAACATTTGCTGACTATAACGTTTATGACCAAATTTTACTTTTTTGGTAAATTTTGTAAAATTGTATAAAACTACTGTACAAAAACACTATTTTACAATAATTGTACAAATAGTTAAAAGTTTTTTCCATGAACACATATAGAACATGCATCACTGCCAATTTTCATGATCTCTTTTAAGATAATTGATGTAGTCATGAAGCCCCATCAGCTCAGCAAAGGCGTGCAACATCTTTGACATTATCCAGGATGGCCTCCTCCTTTAAAACCACTGTTGCATCAGTTTGGGGGAAAGATCATTTCTCCTCTTTGTCCAGCATTCATCCCAGTCACCACCTGTTCTTCATCAGTGGCCTAAAAGAGAAAAACATTTTAAAAAGAACACATTTAGTTAAAATGTAACCATTTTCAAACAGAGGTGCAACCAATTTTGTAAGGATAGGATAAGTAAAGTAACAAGACTGCTTTATAATGTCGACCTTATTATGTGGTTGTTTATTGTCTTTGTCTACCACAGTGCTCTAGAATACTACAATAGCAGAGAACGATAACATTTATTTTCTAAAAAAAAATAACTCCTATCAATCTTAAAAGAATGAAGCTCTCTTATGTCTCTGGCCTTTTAACATCTACATAAATCATTCTTTTACACTTATAGTCAAAAAAAAAATAAAAAATAAAAAAAAAAAATAAAAAAAGAAAAGAAAAGATAACATGAAATTATGACCTTTCCTTGCCTTAAACCATCTTTCCCTCTTTCTAAAGAAGCTTGAAAGTTGGTTTGAGTTCTGCAAAAAACGGACATCAGTGGTTTAAATAAAATATGAACAAGTCATCATACTGCTGTTGCATCAAAATGTGAAGTAAACAGGCAGGAGACAACAGAAACATTTATTTTCTACAAATAACTCACATTAATCCTGAAAGAATGAAGCTCTCCTATGTCGCTGGCTTTCAACATCTACAAAAAAAAGCAAACATTCTTTTACTAATAGTTAGGGGTGTGACGAGACACTCATTCCACGAGACGAGACACGAGACTGGGTTCACGAGAACAAGATTTTTAAACTTTTTTTTTTTTTTTTTTTTTTTTAAATCCTCAGTAATGAAATACATATGGAAAACAGCCTTTTATTCAACTGAAAATACAAAAAACAAAAAAGTAGGTGCATTTTGAACTTAATGAAATTAAACTTCCATTTTAATTAATTATATGCAGTAATAACATTTAAACAAGAGCTTCCCGATTCTGGATAAATTGAGAATCCCAGTTGTTTTTAATAAATTAGAGACCATGATTCTCTCACGATTCTGGAGAAAAAAAGATTAGAAAGCTAAACAAAATAATTTACTAGTGGTTCTGACAAAATGTTCATTACTTAAGTCTTTTAAAAACATATATTCATTCAAACAAAATTAAAGAAATAAAAAAAAATAATTCAATGAAGGAGTCAGTGTCTCAATTCATTAAGACTTGTTTGACTATTGAAATCTCCTGAATGAATGATTCAATGACATACTTTTTTTTTAACGTCGCCACCTCCTGGCGGAAGAGGATAAGCGTTACAATACATACAAGTGTTAAGATACTTTCGTTTTGATCGCTACTGTAGACAATAAGTGTTTTTACCCAAACTTCAAACTTTTATCCCAGTACTTATATTATTTAAATGTCTGTAACACAGAAATAATGATTTTTAATGTGGTTGAAAAGACTGTTTGCGTTGCTCTTTCTGGATCAGTAGCAGTATGTATGCAGGTTTTAATATCTTTGACACCTATTTCACATTGTAAGAGTCAGTGGAGCTTGAGCAGCGCGTGTTTTGTCAGTGAATGACAGCGTCCACATCTGAAGTGTAATGATGGCCGACCCTTTGATTCATTAACATGGGCAGCGACAAAACGTGCTTCTCACGCTCCACTGACACTGGCGATGTGAAACAGCCTTAATAGACATAAATCCTTGTCATTCAGAAATAAGATCGAGTGGGTGTTTGAATCGAGATCTCGATCTTTTAAGGATTAATCATGCGGCTCTAAATGTAAACACATCCCTACTAATAGTAAAAAAAAAAAAAAAAAAAAAAAAAAAAAAAGGATATTATGGAATTATGACCTTTACTTGCCTTATACCATCTTTCCCTCTCTCCTGAAGAAGCTGAGACAATCGCCTCCTCGCACACGCAAGTTTACGACTTAACGTGTAAATCTGTTAATAATCCTCTATTAACACCTAAATCTTCTGTAAATATGGCATAAGAAACTCACAGATGTTGTATTAAAGGTATCTCTTCCGTTCAGCAGAAGAGGCCATTAAGACTGTATCCGAGGCAAAAACTGCCTCAGCCTATTTTCCAATAAAATCTGTTTTCCAACTTTTTCCACCTTCCATGAAATCTCAAAATACTCCCGGACACACATAATGAATGATGACTTTACATTTTTAATCTTTACCTACCGAAAATCGTCCTTCACTCGCTTCCATCTGCAGACGCTGAGAAAATGGCGGCTTCTCGCACTGGTGATGTCCGGTAAACACGACGTGCGTGCTCTCTCTCGGGTCCGCTTTCCTAACCCAGCATCGCTGGGTTGTAAATTAAAACCAGTTTTAACCCAAATTGGATTAAAAACAACCCAGCGTCCTTACCCAGCATTCTCAACCCAGCATTTGGGCTGAAAAAACAGCCCACCATTTTTTTAGAGCGTACCTGCCTGACATTGGCATGTGTTATTCAGGTGTCCAAGTTGTGCAGAATTGAAGGAAGAAACCTCAAAATCAGTGCCAGAAGGATGCTGGAAAGGTTAAGTCTTCAAAATGTGCTGCATTAATCAAAGTGTCAATACTTAGTAAGTTACAACGCAAATCAGAAATGTAAAAAATAATTTCTTTACTGATTTTGAAATGTCAAACTTTGTCTGCAATTGTTAACCACCTCAATCTGTATTATATTTTAGGGTATTAAAATTAGAGTTATGTATATACAATACACAACATTTACCAGCGCGCTCAATATATACCAGAGAGCACAATATATACCTCGTTTTTGTTTTTAGTGTGCATCCAAGTAAAAGAGAATGACTCTCCGTCACAATTAGTGAAATGAAAGTAAAAAAAAAGTGTCAAAAAAGCTTTTCTTATACAATATTTTTTTTTTTTTTTTTTTTTTGTTTCTTATTTGGCAGATGCAGTGATGACCAACTTCTCGGCAGCAACAGAGGACTTGAGGAATGCAGCTGGGAAGCATTTTATACAAGAAAACAACAACAATAATTAATAATTTCCTTTGAGTTCACAGTTGGTTGCTTTATTTGTTAAAATAAGTAAACCAATAAAATGATTATTTATTTATTTTTTTTGTTGTCATTTATCCGCAATGTTTTAATGTTAAGTGTGATAACATGCTCTTGATTTGTATCATTTATTTCTTTTAAATATCTTAAGGTATTTATATATATATATATATATATATTTCATTTATATATATTTATTTATTTATCTTAAGTGGTTAAATTCCGTATTTTTATCATAATATTTATACAGGGCTCAAGGCTAGGGTTTTTCTACTGGCCCACTGGTTCAAATTTTTACTTGCCCGGTCAAAATTTTCACTGGCCCTGGCACAAAAAACCGAAAATAGTTGCTGTTATCATTGTTTTTGACTAATGTTATCTTTTATTTTAAGAAATAAGCTTATATGACATCACAATTTTACATACTAATTAAATTGTACAATTCTCGATTCCAACTTCGATATCACAGCAAAACCTAATAGCCTAACAAATATAAAGTTCAAACTTATTGTTTGATTATTTAAATTATTTGTTTAATCGGTGCATCTGTACACCACTGCATAAATGAAGAGTTCGGTTGCAAAACGCGATAAACGCCATTTTTTGACATTTGGATTTTATCATTGGAAATCACTGTTCAGATGTACCTTAATCTATGTGTGAATTGCTGCCATTAATAAAATTTAAGAATGTACATTTTAGGCCTACTATAAAATGTATTTTTTCACAAAACGCGATATCCGCCAGACCAGTTTCTTTACAAAGTGCGATATAACCAGGGTTCGAAATTAACACCCGCCAACCCGCCAAATGCGGGTTAAAAATCATTCGGCGGGTATTGATAAAAACTTACCAGCCAGTTTGGCCGGTGATGCATGAGCCAATCATGCAAATCATGTCAGAGACGCTCTGGGTCGTTTGTCCCCTCCGTCCTACATTTCACATGAACACTACACTACGGGTGACGTTTTAGATACCTATTGGCAGCAGCGCGCAGATACTGTACGCTTCGGTTTGCGGGTCCAATCAACGACGACAAGAGCGCGAAAATACAAACAAGAAATAGGAAATATCGGATGAGCAAAGAGGACTGAGCTGGACAGCGAAATAAGCTAAAATCAAAATGCTGCGGTGGTTAGGACAGACGTCAGGATCAGGAAGAGGTGAGAAGAGGAAGGAGGCAGAAGATGAAAATGTTGACAGAGCGTGCGAAACAAAGAGAAGGAAGTTTAATTGTAAATGGCAGACAGGTCGTCATTGGCTAGTGTTTGATAGTAAAAATGCGGTCATGTTTTGTCAGATTTGCCGTGAGTACACGAAAGAAAAAAATAAAACTAACAGTTTCGTGGTGGGGACCAGTAATTTTAAAATCGAGGCAGTAAAGGACCACGAGAAAGCTCGAAGTCACCAGGAGAGCCTTCAAATAAAAACCGCTAAGACGGTTCCCGTTGAAGACAGTGCACTTTCTGTGCGTTTTTCATGCACTGTTAATAAAATGATCAAATTTTCATTCAGTGGCATTCATAATCTCTTATTTTCACCACGTAAAAATTTGTCTAATGGAAATTCTGATTGGCTGGGAACTTCAGAAAGTTACCAGCCACTTTGGCTGGTGATCAAAAAAGTTCATTTCGAGCCCTGGATATAACGGTTATAGTACCTTCAGGATGCTGCGCGAGCTCAGCATCCCCTGGGAAGAGAGTCAATGCCGGTGAAGTGCTCCGAGTTTGCTCATTGATTTAACGATAATATCAAAACAAAAAACATATACTTTTAAAAAGAGGATTCAATAGGCTAACTAAAAAACGTTTACCATTTAATTGTTTATACTGTAGGCGAGCTGTCAGTCACGTAGGCTACGTTTATAGCGTTTTGCAAAAAAAAAAAAAAAAAAGTTATGTTATGTTATGTTGTGTATGTTCTGGTCAAAACTAACTCAGAATCTTATTATTATTAATCAATCTTTGTATATACTATTCCATATATTTATGATGTATTGTTTTTTTAACCAATTTAAGATGTTTGACAATGTTAAGATAAATGTGTTGCATTTTGGCATGGTTTTTGACTTATTTATGAACTATTTATGGACATAAAATTAAATAAAAAATATCCTGGATTTGAAAAATATTGTGTCCCTGGCCTTCACTGAGCTCAAGTAATAGTTTAATGTACACAAATTGTGAATGAACTTGACTGTTGATGTCTTAAATAATAATGTCAAATAACCAACATTTCTCAAAATGGATATATCTCGTTTTGCAACGAAACTCTTCAAATATAGATTAATCCTTGTTAAAGCTACAAAGTTACTCGTCGAGACGGGTATTTTGACATACTTCTGTAGGCGTCTCTCTGTGATCGCTTGAAATTTTGATTGAACAAGGAACGTGCAAATGATAAACTTTCGTGACGACGCAGCAGTGGCCCGATCGGGCCAGTGACATATTCGTCAACTGTCCCTAGCGTCTTTCACGCTGGCCCCGGGCCATCGGGCACTCCTTGTTGTCGAGCCCTGTTTATATTTAAGTGTAATGTATTTACAATATATATTTTTTGTCATTAATTCTTTTGCATTTTTATAATTTTGTATTGTCTTAAATTGTTAATGTTATTTTTCTTAATAAAAGCTGTATGTAGTTTGTTTGAATGGATGGCCATTTTGTTGTATTTTAGAATTATATATGTAGGCATTCATTAGCTGTTTATTTGAGGACTACTCTTGGGCTATGGTTAAATTTTCACTGACAGCCCAAATTCAGTCTTGTTTTAGCCTAGACCCACATTCACTGTCTATTAGACGTATACAAGTAGTCGTTCAACAGTGGTCTAACTGATGTCTAGTCTATTCTTGGGTTATGGTTAGACGTCTATTAAATTTTCCACTGACAATGCAATTTCATTTCTTGAAATAATCATTTCTACACATTAAACATCGATTGCCGGTCTTTATTCACCTGTTTCTTGTTGTTTCTTATTAAAATCGATAAAAGTAAATAGTGAAAAAAACATCGCTAATGTCATTGAATAGCATAGTTTAATAATAGCGGGGCAGATTGTAACGCAGTGTTACAACGTTCCCCATCGGCGCGACTGGAATTTAAAACCGTGTCTTCTGCTGGTTTGCCAAGACAGATTTGTCTAATTTTAAATTAATACTAATAACTGAAAAATGTACTTTAGCCAGAAATTTACTTTTACTATGGTAAAATAAATATTCAGCAATATTTTAAAAATGCTTTTGAATTTTGGCGCACTTTTTTCTCTGTATAGTGTTGCTATGGCAACTAGTAAATACCGTAAATTTAGTTATGGTAGCATGTATAGAAATATTTAAACCACGTGTTACAACTAACCCCGCGTTAGTTTGTACCCCACGCTCCCCTACCATTTCCAGATTATGCCAGAACGAAGTGAAGAGAGGTGAATGCGGACACTGGGCGCAGCGATCACAGATACGTGGACAGGTCGTTCAAAAGTGATTTGTAAACCAAATTCAAACGCAATGTTTTAATCTCCAATGGTAATGCATAGAAAAAACTTCTAATAGCGCTAATATGTAGTGGGCGTGGTGGGGCTTTATCGGCACTACTGATGACCAGTCAATCTACTCCACAGCCAATCACGGGCCCCCTCCTTGCTCTGGCCCTGGGGCTTTAGTCCTGCTTAATGCGGCCCTGGTCGTAACCCAGCAAGCAATTTTGCGTTTAAAAGACGTCTATTAGCCGTTCAAACACAGCCCTGACGTCTAGGCTAAAACAAGGCAAAATTTGGGCTGTCAGTGAAAATTTAGTAGACGTCTAACCATAGCCCAAGAAAAGACTAGTCATTAAATTGACAGCTAATGAATGCCTACAAATATACATCTAATAGACAACAAAATGGCAATCCATCCAAACAAATTAAATATACATCTTTTATTAAGAAAACAAAAACAAAAACATTTTTACCAACTTACGACAATACAAAATGATAAAAATGCAAAAGAATTAATAACAAAATAAAATATTATAAATACAATACACCTAACTATAAATATTATGATAAAAAATGGAATTTAACAACAACAATAAAAATAAAAAATGAAAGTAAAATATTTTAAATACCTTAAGAAATAAATCTAATACAAATCAAGAGCATGTTATCACACTTAACATTAAAACATTACTGTTAAATTAAAATGTGTTAAAAATGTGTTGTAACTTATTGAGTATCGACAAAACTATATTTGATTGTTGTGGCACGTTTTGAAGGCTGTACCTGTCCAGCATCCTTCTGGCACTGTCTTTGAGGTTTCTTCCTTCAATTCTGCACAACTTTGACACCTGAATAACACATGCCAATTGCAGGCAGGTAATATTTTATGCGACAGTCTGGCACAACTGATTTCATAACAACACTGATAGCTGCTGTAACTAAAACGTAGCCCAGTACACACATTAACCTCAAATGTACATGGAATTATTTCACCCCTACTGTTTTTATTACGTTATGTTTTCTGATTGTACTGTTTAGGTTTTAATGCTGCATTGCACATCTGAGCTATTTGCACTATTTTAATACTGCTGCAAACGTTTTATAATTGAAAATTTCATACTGCCATTGTATGTTATTTATATTTTTAAGCTTTAGTATCAATTTGGAAGTTTCAAACTAAATCTTATTGTACTTATACAGTGACAAAGATATTCTATTCAATGAGCTCATGCTTTCTGTAAGCCATTGTTCAGTCATAAATTCAGTATAATAGTTAAAATAAATGATTGACTGTCAAAGATGAGAGCTTTAGAGAAGAAATGTTGCATTGGTGAGTTTTTATTCGTTTTGTTTTTTTACCATTGCTGCTCGGATCTCTTAATCTTCCAACCTTTTTTCTAAATGTTGAAACTCGTCCTCAGTTTGTCCAATTCTTCTGAGTGTGTTCACTGTATAAATTAATATAGATTAATCTTTGTTTTGTTTGTTCTGTTGTTTGCTCTTTCGCCTTCTCTTGCGCTGTTTTTACATCGCTTGAATTTGTAAACACGTACAAATGATAAACTTTCACTCTATTATCTTTACATTTTGTAATAGACTCTATGCACGAACGCTGCTGACGTATTTCCGGTAGAATCTCGGTCAGCCTATTTACTTTCGCATTGCGCATTCTATAGCGAAGTATACTAGCGGCAAAACTCTTTCATAAGATTCATTTGACAGCGATTTATAATTTAAGTATTACAATATAGTATTATATAGTTATACGTTATAGTAATTACCAGAATGACCCATTAGTGAAAGCTTGGGCAAAGGATTAAAGACAAGATAACATTTGTTGGAGATTGTTGATTTTAGATTTATTTTCGTAATAAATAATATAAACATGTATATTTTATACAATGTTGCCTGCACTGCAGGAATGTAAACTTTGTAAATGTAAATATAACAAACATTGAACAGTTTCAATACAGTACTGTAAACATGTAAATATATAAATAACTTTAAACATTTGTACTGCAGTAATGTAAGCATGTAAATATATATAACTTTGAACATTTGTACTGCAGTAAAGTAAACATATAAATATAACTGAACATTTATAATGCAGAAATGTAAATATGTAAATATAAATAACTCTGATACAGTGTTAAACATTTCCTGTACAGTGATGTTGTGTAAATACAATATTAAATTATTACTTGTCGGTTGTTTTTTTTTTGTTTGTTTTTTTTTTTTGTTTGTTTGTGTGTTTTCTACACCTGTAGGCAATGAAATGAAAATAAATTGAAACCAAACCAGTAGGTGGCGGCAGGGCACGGTGAGTTCAACAGATTCGTTCAAACAGCTGATTTATTCAGAAAGGAGGCAAGCAATTGCCTATGAATGGATTACTGAATCCCTGACTCACTTGATTTGTTAAAAAAACGTGTATTTATTCAGGAACGAAACACCGCTGTGAGACACAAAACAGTTCTGCTGTGGCAAGGCAGGCTGCACAAACAACATCTGGCACAACACAGGTCGATCGGTGCATCTCTATTTAAAACGTTAACTTTGATTAGCTAAAGTCTTGATTGTGTCCTCCTACTCCCAAACTATGCGGCTTCTCTGACTTCCTCATCGACCTGAAACATGTCGCCCTCACGCAGATCTCTCCTGTCAACTGATCCTTACTAGAAACTGTGATATTACTTATAGTTAGTAATGTTCATAAAGTAAAATCCAAATTGTATATTAATAATAAAAAAAAAAATCACATAAGATGCAAACAATGTACATAAAATGTAACTAGATAGATATATAAATAAATAAATACAAACAATGCAAAGACATATATACTGTAAACTGTGAGAAACGGAGATGGCTAGAATCGATATTCGTATAACATTATAGCATGAGAATACTCAAAATTGTCCATGTAACTCTAAATATATCATTTGAAGCCCTTCTCCTTCTTACTGTTAAGCTGATTGCCTCACGATACGATTAACGTCATTCACAGTTATCCAGGGAAGCTCTTGTAAACAGCGAGTGCAGTATGTCATCCCCTCCTGTGGTATTTTCACACAGTTATCGCCAATAGCGAAAACGGCTTCCAGTGCTGCACCGGATGTAAGTGAGCGGCCTGAGACCAAACGCGGAAGTGATCGTGCATAGAGTCAATTAATCCTCTGATCACATGTGTGCCGAACCATGGGGCCTAGTCACGGATCACTATCAACTAAGATCTGCTCAATCCCTAAGCTAAAATGTACCTTTCGTACACATGATAACAAATAATATATATAAACAATGAACACGTGTCAAAACGAAAACAGATACTTACAAAACCAAGTAGGAATGTCCTTTATCGTTTGTTTGCCCGTTGTTCTCCGACAGGTAAACTTAGTGCTCTCTTGTGTAAAAACAAAATTCAAAATGGCGGAAATGATTATCGCGGGATCTTGCAGCAGTGATCTCTTACTAACTTTCAGGTCTCGCGTTGCCAGTAGTCCTGTCTCAGTAGGGCTACAATCTAGCGGTTGGGAATTGTAATTGCATTTTTATTTATAAAATTAAAGACAGTCAAATAATATATAATGTGCATGAATGTTACATTTAACAGCTTGTGGGATGCATGACATCATATTATCAAATGCAAGTAACTTTTTGAAACATTTAAATTAGCATTATTTTTGGCATAATAAATAATGCTATATTTAATAATGCAATAAAATAATTTAATATACAATAATGCTAAAGTTTACTTTTGCGAAAATTACATCGTAGCCAAGCCATTGAAATTAGACCACTGATTGTCTCGATTTCCCTGGGTGGGCTAAAAGCGGACTACACATAGCCCGTCCAATTCAGAGCTAAACCGAGGCTACGCACAGGCTATGCATATAACATGTCAAAGAAATGAAACCAAGCAACTTGTAAACACTGTTGACTTTGCTTACATGATAGAATATCATACATCTCACAAGTTATTTTGCCAAAAAACGACATGTATCCAAATTCAGGGTTATTTGGGCTAGAAGGGCGTCACACATAGCCGGACTATATCGGGTCTATAGTTAACCGAGACGGTGAAATGACGGCTATTGCTTGCTGGGAAGGGTCAATTTTTTTAAAATTGAGATTTACACCTGAACGCTGAATAAACAAGCTTTCCACTGATGTATGGTTTTGTTAGGATAAGACAATATTTGGCCGAGATATTTAAAAATCTGAAATCTGAGGGTGAGAAAATTGCCTTTTAAGTCGTCCAAATGAAGTTTTGATATATTTATGGTAGGAGATTTACAAAACATCTTCATGGAACATGATCTTTACTTAATATCCTAATAATTTTGGCATAAAAGTAAATGGAGTCGGGGCCGATAACCTCGTGGGCAGTGCCACTTTGAGTGCCGTTGCGCTATGGGGATCCCAAGTTTGAATCCCGGCTCCAGGACCTTTCCCGATCCTGCCCCCTTCTCCTTCTCCCACTTTGCTTCCTTTCAGCAATGATCTGTCCTATCATAATAAAGGCAAAAGGCCAAAAATTAATCT